>JAVSCE010011139.1:0-398233 GCA_032199065.1 Smutsia gigantea
TACTTATTGCCATTGCTGGCTTTAGATACGTGGTTACCAAGGGTTCAAGGGTTGCTTCTTTACTATCTAACAATCTAACTTAACTTTCTTGTTAAGTTATTGTAAACACAGTCTGATGTTTCTTTCTTTCTCTCCCTTCTTATTCCTCCTCCTCCGTTCTTTCTATAATAGGTGTTTTATTCTTTGCCTTTAGTTGGTATTTGGATGGTCTGCTTTCTTTGCTATGATTTTTTTTTCCTCTGGTGACATCTTTTTAGCCTTAGGTGTGCTTCCCCCTAGAGCAGTCCATTTAAGATATCCTGTAGTGGTGGTTTGTGAGAGGCAAACTCTCTCAACTTTCGTTTGTCTGGAAATTGTTTAATCCCTGCATCATATTTAAATGATAATCGTGCTGGATACAATATTCTTGGTTCGAGGCCCTTCTGTTTCATAACGTTAAATATATCATGCCATTCTCTTCTGGCCTGTAAGGTTTCTGTTGAGAAGTCTGATGATAGTCTGATGGGTTTTCCTTTGTAGCTGATCTTTTTTCTCTCTCTAGCTGCCTTTAATACCCTGTCTTTATCTTTGATCTTTGCCATCTTAATTATTATGTGTCTTGGTGTTGTCTTCCTTGGGTCCCTTGTGTTGGGAGATCTATGAGCTTCGGTGGACTGCGAGACTACTTCCTTCCCCAGCGAGGGAACGTTTTCAGCAATTATTTCTTCAAAGACACTTTCTATCCCTTTTTCTCTCTCTTCTTCCTCTGGTACTCCTATAGTGCGAATATTGTTCCGTTTGGATTGGTCACACAGTTCTCTTAATATTCTTTCATTCCTAGAAATCCTTTTATCCCTCTCTGCCTCAGCTATTCTGTACTCCTGTTCTCTGTTTTCTATTCCATTAACAGTCTTTCGCATCTCATCCATTCTGCTGTTAAGCCCATCGATCGCTTGTCTGATTTCTGTATTGTCTTTCTTCAGTTCCCTCACTTCCTCCCTCAGCTCTTGCACATTTCTCTGTAGGTCCATCAGCATGGTTATGACTTTTATTCTAAATTCTTTTTCAGGGAGGCTGTGCATTTCCATCCCTTCAGACTCCCTCTCTGGGGTTGTCTGGCTGATTTTGGTCTGAACCATATTCCTCTGTCTTTTCATGGCTGTATAATTTGGTCACTGATAGTTGCCACGTATGTCAGCTGGGCTCTTTAAGACTTTAAAAAGAGAAGAGAAAAAAAAGAAAAAAAAGAAAAAAAGAAAGAAAGAAAAAAAGAAAGAAAAGAAAAAACAAAAACAAAACAAAAAAACAAAACAAAACAAAACAAAACAAAATGCCCACCGGACGTAGATTCTGTGGGAATGCTCTAGGTGGCACTATTGCCCCACTATTCCACAGCTGTGACTGTGCCACTCCGCAGGGCCCTTTATCGCTCTGGCAGGGGTGGGAACGAATAGGAGGCTGTTGATCTCAGTGAGAAGTGTAAGTATGGCTATGCTTCCTCAGTCACCAGCTAAGGCGTCTGAAACTCCCCAGGACTCCCAGCCTGCTGGGCTGAGTGTGCTGGGGCGATCTGGCTCCTCCGCTGGGCTCCTGTCTCTTTAAGACCGTTGAAGAAAGCGCGCGCTTTTTTTTTTTTTTTCCTTCCCGGGAGCCGGCTGCAAGCCCCCTGGCGCGTTCCCGCTCAGATCCTGCCCCTCTGTCTGCCCAATCTCCGCTGCACTGCGCAATGTGGGTCAGCGCGCCCCGCGCAGATCCCCGGGGCTGGCTACTTCGCGGGGTGTACTTCCACTCCCTCCCGGCTCTGAATCCTCTCCTCCCGCCGGTGCGCTGGGGTGGGGGAGGGCTCGGGTCCCGCAGGGTCGCGGCTCCGTATCTTACCCGCCTCTTGGGGTGCCGAGTCCTCTCGGGTGTAGCTGCACGCTGTGCGCTTTCCTGTGTATTCTCGTCTCTCTTTTAGGAATAGATGTATTTTCTAGGTTTTCGTAGATAAATATAGTGTTGGGAGGAGATTTCTGCCGCCCTGCTCACACCGCCATCTTCCTGGAAGTCTCCTCCCCACTTCTTTATGAGATACATTTTTATTGCCTTTGTTCCCATTACTAGACTTTGAATCTGTTGTCCATTAGAAATTAGAAAAATTCTAACACTCCATTACAGTTGACTATATCATGTAGTTTTACTGGAATCTTAAAAAAAAAAATCATTAAAGAAATGGTATGAATAGATACCAGGCTTGTCACCATAGGCAGTACACAGATTATAGCTAAATGTGGGGTTAAATTTTTTAAATTTTTTCATACTTTGTTTCTGGTTATGAAAAATGATACCAAGAGGTACCAAATATCCCACTTTTGACTCAGGGGTCAAAACCATAGACAGGAGGGTGCCAAGTAGGAGTCTGACCATTCATTTCCCATGCAAAAACTTACATAGAACGAAAGACAAGCTGCTTAACTTGAGGACCCGTCATCAACATCACGGCCTTAAAGAGCCAGAGGATTTGGGGGAATGAAAGTCAAAGAGTTTTATTTTCAAAGAGGTATGGCCCCATGATGAGTCCGCATTCCACTGCCTTTGGGAGAGGGATGGTCTGCTCCCTTTCCTCAAGGCTTGTTGGGGAAGACTTCAGTGGGACACTTAGAACTTGAAATGTGTTTCTTGCTGTTGGAAGCCATAGCAGACTCATGTCAGTCTGAATTACATGAAAGACAAACTAAAGCAGACCTAAGATCAAGGTCTGACTCCTGCCTGAGAAATCTGGAAGTGATAAGAAGCTGACAAATTGCTTTTTGACAAAGCTGAGAGTACTGATATATTTTGATTGACCTGTGCTTCCAGAGCTGGTCAGGACAAGGGATGTGGAGCATTTCCCATGAATGGAATATGGGCTATGCAGGAGGAAACTGGTATGGAACCACCTGAGGACATATCCAGTGGTCATCTCAGAGGACAGAGGCCGGATGTGCTCCATCAATGGTCAGGGCTTGAGGGAGGTGTCCAAAATGACCATCAGGAGTAGGATTGTGTGTGCCCTGTCAGGGGCCATCCACTGAGCCCACAGGTACTGCATGAGTCAGCTTTCATCATTTCCCAGGTTTAGAGCCCAGAGCCATCTGTCTTAAGTACATATTTTCTTGGTCCCTTAACTCTTATTTCCTCCATCCCTATGACTGCCACACATGATTTTGATCCTGGGGAGGGGCTAATTGGCAGCTAGTGAAAGGGGAGGACACTGTATAGAGAGGAATACAGTAGAGTAGAATAGCAAAGGGATCGAATGGGGAATAAATTGAGTAAAGTGGAAATAGAATAGAATAGTAGAAATTAAGAATAGAGTAGAATAGTGGGATCCCTTTCAGCACAAAAGATTCCAGACAGGCTAAAATTAGTAAGTGTGGGTGGAAGGAAGTGAGACAACGTAATGCTAATTGAAGTTTAAAACTTACGGTTATCCAGGGCTGGATATTTAAAGCATGAGACCTATTGGAGTTTTCATCTAGGGCAGAAGAAGATTCATTCCACTAAATAAAGGATAAAGTGAAGGTGGGAGACAGAAGTTATTTGTGTTTTGTGCACAATTAATATGTACCAGTTACAAAAATATCAATGAAACACTTGGATAATTTTAAATAAAGATAAATTTTGGAACTTTCCTTTCTGGAAACAGGATAGGTCATTAGACCAACCTTGCATTGGAGTAAGAACAGTTAAAAATGCTACATGAAATGGAAAAAGTCTTTAAAAAATTTTAAATGTACCGAACATCTAAAAAGACAGTAAAAATCTCCCAAGTTGAAGTATAAATAAAAGCTGAATCAGAAGATAAAGAGAATCATTGAACCCCACTTTTTCTCTGAAGATGTTGCCTCAGAGTTAAACCAAGTGAGTCAAACTCAAGTGAAATGGGGTAAGGTGGACCGAAAACAAACCCAGGGCTCACTTTAGGTGGAGAGACTATTCAAAGCATTCCCTCTGTAGAGCTGGGAACCCCGAAGGATGAGGGGAATTAGAAGGAAATGGGCCTCATTCTTTTGGTACCATTAATCTCCAAGGAAAGTTTCCCTTTTGCAGACTGACACAGAGGAGGAAACTCAGAGGAATTATAATGACAATTGGTCCTCTTGTGTATTTGAAACCCAAATTTACATAAATTGGTGGTTCCCCAAAACTTCATTTAAGTTTAGTTGCTTCTAGACTGGGACTACCCTTAAGTACTCCATAGAAATAAATCAGAATATTTTTATGCAGAAAGATATGTTCATATTATCTTCAAAGAGTGTCTGTTAGTATTTTTCTAAGGGAAATGACTCAATGGTACTCGCTGGCAGTAATTGTCAATCAATTAAGGAAACAAGGCACCAAGAGCAAGAACCAGCCTACGAAATATAAAGCAAAAACAAACGTACAAATGCTTTAGAATTGCAGTTATAGTTAAAAGTTCTAAAACAATCATGGTAATGGTATTTAAAGAAATAACATTTTTTGAAATTAGAGCACTCTAAAAAACCCCTAACAGTTTTGAAAAAACAAAAGTTTCAGAAATGAGAAATCCAATAACTGGAATTAAAAACTCAATGAATCAATCAGAATAATTATGCAGAACAGAATCATTTCCAGAATGTAGCATGTAGAGGCAGAGATTTTAGACACACACACACACAGTGGATGTGTGTGCGCGCGTGTGCGCATCTGTTGCTCCAAATATAAAATCTTAAAAACAGCCAATGATTTTAAAAGAGACCATGTTTAAAGAAGCACCAGTTAGACTGGCAGTTAAGTTCTTAGTAGCAGCGAAGTCAGAAGAAAGTGGGCTGATACCATTACTGCGCTGAAAGGAAAATCACCAGCCAAGGTCAGTAAATGAAAGTGATGTTCAGACAAACAAGTACTGAGTTTGTCATTAGCAGACTCTAACAGAAACACCAAAAAGTGATAAGATAATCTTATTAAAGTTAGAAGTTTTTCTGATTCTAATAAGGACCTCATGCTACAGTGACATCAGATTTGACCATATTACCAATAAAGTGTGAATGAAAGTAACATACAACACTTCTGAGCAGAAGTTTTAATTGTTGTCTGAGATAGGGGTTACTCCTTCAGCTGTGATCCAAAATGAAGTCTATTAAGCAGAATTGTAGTTGGTCCACCCCAGCCGTAAACGTGAGAAAGAAATGAGCCACTGTTGCAAGCAGTAATATTTTGGGGTCATTTGTTATCGCTGCATAATTTGGCCTGAATTTTCAATACAGATAAATGACCCCAAAAGGAAGGTCTGGAAAGCAAGAGGAATGACAAGAAAAAAAAGAGGCAAATATCTAGGCAAAAATAAAGTAACATTAATTGCTTTGAATAATAGTGATAATGTATCATGAGATTTAAAATAGAAATAAAGTAGCTGGTCATAACACATATTTGGGAAGAGAATAAATGTAGTTGAAATGTTGTAAGGTCCCTTCATTGTCCAGGAAGAAGACAGAAATTGAAAACCTATAAAACGACTCAAAAAGAAGTGATCAACAAGGCCACAAGTTGATTTTCTGAAAAGAATAATGAAATTTCCAAATATCTGGGGAGGAATCAAGGAATAAAAAAGTGAGACTATACAGATAATCACTGTAGGGTTAACAAAGGGTGTCACCACAGATACTGTGTATGTTAAAAATAATGTGAGGGCTTATTAATATATTCTGCCAGTAGTTTTGACAGTTTAGTTAAATGGGCAACTTCTAAGAAAAATAAACTTGCTAGTGTTGACAAAAGAATAAATAGAAATATATGAATAACCCTATATTTTTTAAATAAACTGAATGTGTTAAAAGATTCTACAAATGAAACTCTGGGTCTAAGCTGGCTTTACTATTGAATTCTGTTATATTCTACCAAATAGTAAAAAAAGGAAATAATGTAAATTTTACACAAATTCTTAAATGCAATTGAAAAGAAGGAACACTCCCAATTCACTCTATAGGACAGCATAACTTTAATATCACAATCTTACATGGCCATTATAAAAGGGAAAATTGCATGAGTTTCTCATGAACATTTAGGAATATCCTAAGCCCAAGAAAATAGGAAATATAAAATACATTATTGCAGAGTTTATTTCAGAAATGTAAGATTAATTAAACATGGGACAATCAGTGTAAACCAACACAATAAAATAATACAAAACAAAAAATGTATGATCATTTTAATAGATGCAGAAAAATATTTAATAAGAGTCAGCATCTAATTCATGACAAAAATTCTTAGCAAATTAAGATCAGATTTATATTTTTTGGTAAAATATCAGATTTATATTATTTATGGTAAATAATATTTACCATATTAAGAGTATGGTGAAAGGTCATTTTTAAACATTATATAGCAAAATAGAACTTAATGATGCAACATTGCACATTTTCTCTTTTAGATTAGCAATCAGATAATAATGCTGGCCGTCTGTCCACTGCTTCTACTCAGTATCAGACAAGCCAAGCAAGGCAGGAAAGAAAGAAAACATGAGAGGATTAAAAACAAGATACAAAATTGCCACTGTTTATGGATAACATAATTCTCCATGGGACAACCAAGATCCAATTATTATGATTAATAGGTTTAATAAGATTGCTAGATATATGTTAATATATGAGTTACATTATTATATACCAGCAACATAGCAGTTAAAATAAAATGACATATTTTACTCTAGCTTAAAAAATATGAAGTACCAGGAATAAATCTAATAAAGATATATGAGTTGTATAGAAAAAATATATAAAAATTTATAGTAAGAATGACTTAAAAAATTAATAGAGAGTGACTCAAAATTATAGAAGATCTCAATTCTGTCTCAATTGATCTGTAGATTCAATGAATTCTAAACCAAAACCTAGGAGACAGTTGTTCAGTACAGCAAGCTGATTCAAAAATTATACAGAAGTTGATAGAGTCAAGAAACATTTGGAAGAGGAAGATATGGTGGGGGAGAATTGTTTTATCAAGTTACCAAGACATATTTTAAAGTTACATAAATATGACAGTGACATGGGACTAGACAAATGGACCAGAGGATAGAATGGAGAGCCCTTTAAGAAACCACCTATAATGGATATTTGATATATGAAAGAGGTGGCTTTGTAAATTATTTTGAAAAGACAGGTTTTTTTTAATAGATAATGCTGGACCTCTTAGATATCCACATAAAGGAAAATTAAACTTGACTCTTATCTCACACCTTATAAAAACTGACTCCATGCAGATTAAACAATTCAATATCAAAGGCAAAATACAAAGGTTTAGAAGATAATATAGAAGAATTCTTCACAACTTCAAGATAGGGAAGCCTTACTTACACAAATATAAAAATCAGTACCTGTAAAGGCAAAGACTGATATATTGATTTAATTAACATTAACAATGTCTATTCATTAAAAGACCCCATTAAGAGCATGGTAAGACAAATTACAGAGTTGGTGAAGTTATTAACAATTTGTATAACCAAAAAAGGGAACAAATCTCCAGGACATATAAAGAAGAACAAATCAATAAGAAAAAATAGACAACTTAATAGTAATATGGATAAAAGGCTTTTCTCCTTGAGGAAAAGAGGAAACCCAAATGGTCAATAAATATAGGAAAAGGTAACCAGTTATATTAATAACTAAGGAAATGTAAAATAAAACTACAATGTAATACCATTATATTCCCATCTGTTTGGCAAAAATTATAAAGTCTGACAATACTAATCATTGGTAAAGATGTGGTAGAACTCACCCCTGGTGGGACTATAAACTTATTTACCAAATCAGAAATGATAGACGTTATCTAATAAAGCTGAAGATGGGCCTCACTTATGAGCTGGCAACTCCACTCCTGTGTACCCTTGAGACACTCTTGGACACCTGGCTCTGCAGATACATTGACAAATGTTCATAGCAGAATTGTTTATACTATTAAGCTCCAGAAAGAACTTGAATACAAATCAATGGTAGGATGAGAATAGTCAAGAATGAACGTTTATAGTCATGAACATGAATAAATCACATCTAAAGATATATGAATTTCACAAAGATAGCTTTGAGAAAATGTTGCAGTTCTCAAAATAATACATGTTACATGATTACATTTGTAGTGAATTAACAAACAGAAAAATCTAAACATGCATACTGTTTGGAGAATGCTTACTTCAATGATGAAACTCTAAAGAAAAGTGAAGAAATGATCATTACAAATATCAGTATTGTATTTACCTCTAAGGAAGAAGAAATGTGCGGTGATGTCGGCATACATTAGGAGTGGTTGGTTATGAAGTGGTTGGCTAAGTTATATTTCTTGGCCTGAATGGTGGTTATTTGGGGTTTTTAAATATATTATTATTTTTAAGATTATGTTTATGTACTTGTTCTATATATGTCATCACACAATAATAATATAAGACCAGTTAGGCAGTAAAATCCACATAGGAATCAGTTCCAAGGCACAATGGTTCCAAGGCACAATGCTTTTTTTTTTTTATTCCTTTCAGCAAATATGTGTGTTTTGCAAACTCTAGAATGAAAGGTTTCTGGACTCAGGGTGGGAGAGACTTAAGCTTATCTAGAGCTATACTGTTCAGTATGGTAGCCACTAGACACATATGACTAGTGAGCCCTGGAAATATGGCTAATTCAAGCATGCTGTAAGTCTGCAATACACATGATTCCTAAGATTTAGAAAAAAATTAATGTAAACAATTATGAATAATTTTTATATAGATTACATGTGAGAATGATATTTGGGATATTTTGGGTTCAATATTATTAAAATTAATTTCACCTATTTCATTTTACTTTTTTAAACTTGGCTACTAGAAAATTTTAAATTTCATATTGGCTTACATTTTATTTCTCATGGATATTGGTGATTATAGATCATTTTATAGATGAGAACTACATGTCAGTTATAGTAAATAACTTGCCCCCAAATTTGTCTACTACAATGATATAAAAATACATCAAAACAAAATTTTCCTGAGGGCCTTGGAGTCAGGAGAAGATCATGAACATCTCAGTCCTCCATCACTACTGTCTCATGGTTGTGGCGAAGTGCAACGAATGTTGGCCTCCTCATACAGACTTGGGTTCACATCCCAGCAACAACTTATTGACTATATATAAAGTTATTAAACTGAATCAGGTCTTGATTATTTTTCTATGAAATCATGTAATATTACTTAATTGCTGGGCAGTTGTGACAAAGTGAGCTACATGCCACTTCTTTGCAAGGTGGCTATTACAGAATAAACCTTTGAAAATACATTGCCCTTTAATTTATAAGGACTACTGCTGTCAAAGTTTCCATTTACTTATGTATTATCTAAGGATTGAGGCCTACTATTTTTTGCATTTTTATTTTACTTTCTACAACTGGATTCTAAGTTGTTAGGGACATACCTGGGGAGACATGCTCAAGGAAAGTTTCAAAATAAGGCAAATTATTTAAGTGTTAAGTGTCAAATTTTAATATTAACATTTTATAAAATATGTGCTTTTATAACCACAAAGGACACTAATTTTGGTAATTTCTTCTCTACCTCTTGGGAACAAACTGTCTTGAACTTACTCATGCTGTGTGGCCTGAAATTTCTGTTTTCTTACATGATTATGTTGCTTGGTGTGATATTTTATACAAAGGGAAATCAATAACTGATTTTGACTAGGATTATAACAAATTGGTGACAAAGCAAAGCTTAAATTTAGACTTAGGACTTAAAGACATTGGTTGCTTTTAAATTAGTAGTGGGGGAAATCAGAGCTCATGAACATCTTTGGATAAATTTGAAAGACTAGTGGAAATAGACAATGACATTCTTGTGCTCTAGAACTCACCCAGTATTAGTTTCTAGCTACTTGATGCGAATGTTAATTTGTACAGGATTAGACTAAAGAACAAAGAAAGGTTAAAATGACATTAATAGACTTTAGTTTTAAACAATTCATTTTAAAAGGCAAAGGGCTTCTCAGTAACAATGCTCTGTCTTGAAGCCTGAAATTAAGAATGGAGTATGATAACTGGATATGGTCAAGAAGAAAGTGACTTAATTTGTAGTTAAGTAAGCAGTAGGGACAGCATCTTGGTAGTAAGGTCATAAATCACTGTGATAACACATGGAATGGCTAGCTCTAAAATTGCTTTCCCTCAAAGTCTTTAATATGTGTAGTACTTCGCCGTGGTAGAGACGTGGGGATGTATTAATTGACCCCTGCTTAGAATCTTCTGGGGTGGGGAGGCAGGTGGCCTAATGAATTCATTCACTACTTTCTGCTGATCCCTTTATATATATTAAAACATTCAATCATAAACATTTAGTCCTGTGAAGGTGATGTTAATATGGATGTATTTTTAATGAAGAAACTGAGACTCAGACAATTTAAGTAAATTGTCTTAAGTTGCACAATTAGTAAGCTTCTAAATAAAGATTTGAATTTAGTTACATGTGTCCAGTTCTGAGACCTGTGCAGCTGCCTCTGTGGCACAGTCTCCTGGTACTTACTAGTTTATGAATCTGCATTTCAGTACTGTACTGGTGGAGTCCTTTATAATAATGAGATCTCTGTAGTGATATAATGTTGCCTCACATTTCCTAGCCCCTCCACACCTCACTTGGAAAACAGTTGCTATAGTTCATTCCTTTGTTATTTAGTTCTTAATTCTTTTGGTTCTGTCACTAACCTGTTAAATGATAAATGTAATAACCATAAGGAAGCTAGAAGATGGCTTTGATAACTTTAAATTTCAGTTGTGTTTCTCAGTCGATGTATAATTGGAATCAGTGGGAATTTAGGTTTGGTGGAGATTATAGAATTAGATTCTTATGCTTGCAATTTCAGATCAGTTTTGGCCAATGTAATTACTCTGATGTTCTTTCCTTTGCAGTTTGAGACAAACCAGGGCATTACTGAGCCTTTGTAAAACAGCTATGTTTTGCATGTTGGAGTTACTATGAGCAATTGATACCATCTGTACCAAGTATAACGTTGATGATTTTTTTGGATTGAAATTTTTTTCCAAAGAAACAATACTGGAGAAATGAGTTTTAGTAATGTGTTCTTTTTTTTACTGGATTTTATTCACATTAGTGCTCTGTGACAGATTTTTACAGTTTGTTTTCCAAAATCTAGGTTGTAAGGTTATATTTGTTTCATTATTTGTTTTGTTTATAAATAACAATTTATATTGTTATTGAAGTTTTTTCCTTGTTTGATTCCTGAGTTTCTTAGGAAAATGACTCCTTCTTCATTGAACCATCTAAGTAAACCTTAAGTATTTCTAGATCATTGTAAAGTTGTTTCCTCCCCACTAATATTAATAATATATTTTATTTCTTTTAGGTCTACTGACTAATTTTCATTAGACTTTCTCATATTTTTCATTGTCTTTCTGAATTACATGGGAACATTCATTATGTATATTAATTGCTTACCAAATATAGAAGAAAAATGGAAATTTCATCAATGGCAATTGTCTGGAAGTAGATGCTATAAACCAGCTTGAGTATCTTGTATTTTCAGAAATTCTAGGTATTATTATTATTATTTTTAAGTGCTTTTTTTTATTAAGGTACCATTGATATACACTCTTATGAAGGTTTCACAAGAAAACGATGTAGTTATTACATTCACCCTTATTATTGAGTCCCCCCCCATACCCTATTGCAGTCACTGTCTAACAGTGTAGTAAAATGCCACAGAGTCCCTATTTGTCTTCTCTGGGCTACACTGTCTTCCCCGTGACCCCACCACACACAATGTGTACCAATCATGATACCCCACAATCCCCTTCTCCCTCCATCACTACCCGCTCTTCCCCACCCCTCCCCTTTGGTAACCGGTAGTCCCTTCTTGGAGTCTGTCAGTCTGTTGCTGTTTTGTTCCTTCAGTTTTGCTTCATTGTTATACTCCACAAATGAAGGAAATCATTTGGTATTTGTCTTTCTCTGCCTGACTTATTTCACAGATTATAATACACTCTAGCTCCATCCATGTTGTTGCAAATGGTAGGATTTGTTTCTTTCTTATGGCTGAATAGTATTCCATTGTGTATATGTACCACATCTTTATCCCTACATTTACTGATGGACACTTAGGCTGCTTCCATATCTTGGCTATTGTAAATAGTGCTGGGATAAACATAGGGGTGCATATGTCTTTTTGAATCTGAGAAGTTGTTTTCTTTGAGTAAATTCCTAGGAGTGGAATTGCTGGGTCAAATGTTATTTCTCTTTTTACTTTTTTGAGGAACCTCCGTATGGCTTTCCACAGTGGTTTAGTTTACATTCCCACCAGCAGTGTAGGAGGGTTCCCCTTTCTCTGCATCCTCGCCAGCATTTGTTGTTGCTAGTCTTTTTGATGTTGGCTATCCTAACAGGTGTGAGGTGATATCTCTTTGTGGTTTTAATTTGCATTTCCCTGATAATTAGCGATGTGGGGCATCCTTTCATGTGCCTGTTGACCATTTGAATTTCTTCTTTGGAGAAGTGTCTGTTCATATCTTCCGCCCATTCTTTAATCGGGTTATTTGCTTTCTGGGTGTTGAGGAGTGTGAGTTCTTTATATATTTTGTATGTTAACCCTTGTCAGATATGTCATTTAAAAATATATTCTCCCATACTGTAGGATGCCTTTTTGTTCTGTTGATGGTGTCCTTAGCTGTACAGAAGCTTTTTAGTTTCATGTAGTCCCATGAGTTCATTTTTGCTTTTGTTTTCTTTGTTTGAGGAGATGCATTAATGAAAAAGTTGCTCATGTTTATATTCAAGAGAGTTTTGCCTACGTTTTTCTTCTAAGTGTTTTATGGTTTCATGACTTACACTCATGTCTTTGATCCATTTCATGTTTACTTTTGTGTGTGGAATTAGACTGTAATCCAGTTTCATTCTCTTACATGTAGCTGTCCAGTTTTGCCAGCACCAGCTGTTGAAGAGGCTGTCATTTCCCCATTGTATATCCATGGATCCATTATCATGTATTAATTGACCATATATGCTTGGTTTTATATCTGTGCTCTCTAGTCTGTTCCACTGATCTATCAGTCTGTTCTTGTGCCAGTACCAAATTGTCTAAATTACTGTGGCTTTGTAGTAGAGCTTGAAGTCAGGGAAAGTAATCCACCCCACTTTATTCTTTCTTCTCAGGATTGCTTTGGCTGTTTGGGGCCTTTGTGGTTCCATATGAATTTTAGAACTATTTGCTCTAGTTCATTGAAGAATGCTCTTGGTATTTTGATAGGGATTGCATTGGATCTGTAGATTGCTTTAGGGAGGATGGCCATTTTGACAATATTAATTCTTCCTATCCATGAGCATGGGATGTGTTTCCATTTATTGGTGTCTTCTTTAATTTCCCTCATGAGTGTCTTGTAGTTTCAGAGTATAGGTCTTTCACTTCCTTGGTTAGGTTTAATCCTAGGTATTTTTTCTTTTTGTTGCAATTGTGAATGGAATTGTTTTCCTGATTTATTTTTTTTGCTAGTTCATCATTAGTGTATAGGAATGTAACAGATTTCTGTGCATTAATTTTGTATCCTGCAACTTTGCTGAATTCAGATATTAGATCTAGTAGTTTTGGAGTGGAATCTTTAGGGTTTTTAATATACAATATCATGTCATCTGCAAACAAGGACAGTTTAACTTCTCCTTGCCAGTCTGGATGCCTTTTATTTCTTTTGTTTTCTGATTGATGTAGCTAGGACCATCAGAACTATGTATAATAAAAGCAGGGAGAGTGGGCATCCTTGTCTTGTTCCTGATCTTAGAGGAAAAGCTTTCAGCTTCTTGCTGTTAAGTATGATGTTGCCTGTGGGATTGTTGTATATGGACTTTATTATGTTGAGGTACTTGCCCTCTATACCCATTTTGTTGAGGGTTTTTATCATGAATGGATGTTGAATTTTGTCAAATGCTCTTTCAACATCTATGGAGATGATTATGTGGTTTTTGTCCTTCTTTTTGTTGATGTGGTGGATGATGTTTATGGATTTTCAAATGTTGTACCATCCTTGCATCCCTGGAATAAATCCCACTTGATCATGATAGATGATCTTTTTGATGTGTTTTTGAATTTGGTTTGCCAATATTTTGTTGAGTATTTTTGCATCCATGTTCATCAGGGATATTGGTCTGAAATTTTCTTTTTTGTGGTGTCTGCCTGGTTTTGGTATTAGAGTGATGCTGGCCTCGTAAAATGAGTTTGGCAGAATTCCCTCCTCTTCTACTTTTTGGAAAACTTTAGGGAGGATGGGTATAAGGTCTTCATGAAATGTTTGATAAAATTCAGCAGTGATACCATCTGGAACAGGGGTTTTGTTTTTAGGTAGTTTTTGATTACCAGTTCAATTTCATTGCTGGTAATTGGTCCGTTCAGATTTTCTGTTTCTTCCTGGGTCAGCCTTGGAAGGTTGTTATTTTTTTAGAAAGTTGTCCTTTTGTTCTAGGTTATCCAATTTGTTCGCATATTATTTTTCATAGTATTCTGTCATAATTCTTTGTATTTCTGTAGTGTCCATAGTGATTTTTCCTTTTTCATTTCTGATTCTGTTTATGTGTCTTGACTCTCCTTTTTTCTTAATAAGTCTGACCTGGGGTTTTTCTATTTTGTTTACTTTCTTGAAGAAACAGCTCCTGCTTTCATTGATTCTTTGTATTGTTTTATTCTTCTTGATTGTATTTATTTCTGCTCTAATCTTTGTTATGTCCCTCCTTCTACGGAATTTGGGCCTCATTTGTTCTTCTTTTTCTATTTTCGTTAATTCTAAGTTTAGACTGTTAGTATGGGATTTTTCTTCTTTCCTGAGGTAGGCCTGTATTGCAATATACTTCCCTCTGAGCACGACCTTCACTGCGACCCACAGATTTTGTGGTGTTGAATTATTGTTGTCATTTGTTTTCATGTATTGTTTGATCTCTGTTTATTTTTGGTCATTGATCCATTGTTTATTTCAGAGCACGTTGTTAAGCCTCCATGTGTTTGTGGGATTTTTTGTTTTCTTTATGTAATTTATTTCTAGTTTCATACCTTTGTGGTCTGAGAAGCTGGTGGGTACAATTTCAATCTTCTTTAATTTACTGAGGCTCTTTTTGTGGCCTAGCGTATTCTTTAAAATGTTCCATGTGCACGTGAGAAGAATGTCTATCCTGCTGCTTTTGGGTGTAGAGTTCTGTAGATGTCTGTTAGGACCATGTGTTCTAATGTGTTGTTCAGTGTCTCTGTCTCCTTACTTATTTTCTGTCTGGTTGATCTGTCCTTTGGAGTGAGTGGTGTGTTGAAGTCTCCTAAAATGAATGCATTGCATTCTATTCCCCCTTTAAATCTATTAGTATTTGTTTCAGATATGTAGGTGATCCTGTGTTGGGGGCATAGATATTTCTAATGGTTATGTCCTCTTTTTGGACTGACCCCTTTATCATTATGTAATGTCCTTCTTTGTCTCTTGTTACTATCTTTGTTTTGAAGTCTATTTTGTCTGATATAAGTACTGCATCTCCTGCTTTTCTCTCCCTATTAGTTGCATGAAATATCTTTTTCCATCCCTTTACTTTCATTCTGTATATGTCTTTGGGTTTAAAGTGAGTCTCCTGTATGCAGCTTATAAATGGGTCTTGTTTTTTTATCCATGTGACTCTATGTCTTTTGATTGGTGCATTTCGACCATTTACATTAGGGTGATTATCGATAGGTATGTACTTCTTGCCATTGCAGGCTTTACATTTGTGATTACCCAAGGTTCATGGGTAATTCTCTTACTATCTAACAGTCTAATTTAACTCACTTTTAGGCTATTACAATGACAATCTAAAGTTCTTTTTTTCTCTCCTTTTTCTTCCTCCTCCATTCTTTATATATTAGGTTTCATATTCTGTACTCTTTGTATATTCCTTGATTGATTTCAGGGGTATTTGATTTGTTTTTGCATCTGCTTAGTAATTAATTGTTCTACTTTCATTACTGCAGTTTTATTTCCCCTTGTAACAGCTATTTAGCCTTAGGAACACTTACATCTATAGCAGTCCCTCCAAAATGCACTGTAGAGGTGCTTTGTGGGAGGTAAATTCTCCCAGGTTTTGCTTATCTGAAAATTGTTCAATCCCTCCTTCAAATTTAAATGATAATCTTGCCAGGTAGAGTATTCTTGGTTTGAGGCCCTTCTGCTCGGTTGCATTAAATATATCATGCCACTCCCTTCTAGCCTGTAAGGTTTCTGTTAAGAAGTCTGATGATAGCCTGATGGGTTTTCCTTTGTATATGATCTTTTTTCTCTCTCTATCTGCTTTTAAAAGTCTGTCTTTATCTTTGATATTTGCCATTTTAATTATTATATGTTTTGGTATTGTCTTCCTTTGGTCCCTTGTGTTGGGAGATCTGTGCACCTCTGTGGCCTGAGAGACTATTTCATTCCCTAGATTGGGGAAGTTGTCAGCAATTACCTCTTCAAAGACACTTCCTATCCCTTTCTCTCTCTCTTTTTCTTCTGGTACCCCTATAACGCAAATATTGTTCTGTTTGGATTGGTCACACATTTCTCTCAATAGTCTTTCATTCTTATAGATCCTTTTTTCTCTCTGTGCTTCAGCTACTTTTATTCCTCTTCTCTAATTTCTATTCTATTTACCATCTCTTCTACTACATCTAATCTGCTTTTAAATCCCTCCATTGTATATTTCTTTTCATATGTAGAATTTGTTAATGATTGAATCTCCATCCTAAATTCGTCCCTGAGTTCTTGAATATTTTTATGTACCTCCATGAGCATGTTAATGTTTTTTATTTTGAACTCTCTTTCAGGAAGTTTGGTGAGTTTAGTTTCATTTGGCCCTTTTTCTGGTGTTTATGAGATTTTGGTCTGAACCAGGCTCCTTTAACATTTCATATTTGTATTTGGTGCTCTCTAGTGCACAGAAGCTCTAGTCTCTGGAGCTGCTCAGCCCCTGGAGTGATGTTGGGTGTCACAGCAGAGTGGTGCTGGTGCGTGGTGGGAGGAAAGAGCTGTTTCCTGCTTGCCAGCTACAGTGCCTTTCTCCACTGTCAGAACCAGTGGGCTGAGCACACAGGTGTAAGCCTCTGTGCTTTGCATTTGTAGCTGCCGTAGGCAGGGCATTCCTCTGGCTGGCCTGATGCCAGGGCAGGTACTGCCTGTTTGAAGTGAGTGTCGGCAGGCCAGGAGGAAGGTCCAGCAGGCTGTGTATCATAGTGTGGGGCCTTATAGCTGAGTAGCCAGCCATTGGGATGGAGTGTCTGAAGCTCCTGAACATTCCCAACCTGCTGGGCAGAGCATGCCCAGACAACCTTGTCCACCTTTGCCTTCTCCCATGCAGCAATCTCTGTGCAAACCCCACCCCTTCTGCAGCCCTTTCTGTGCAAGGAAGCCTCTCAGACCTCCCGCCTTTCCTTTGTCCCAGAGCAGCCTGATGTTGATCTCTGTCCTCCACAAATGGCTGGAATCTCAGTCTCTCCAAGTATTCCACATGTCTAGCTTTCCAACCCCACTAATCTCCAGACCACCATGCAATGTAGGTTTCTGCTCCCAAAGCAGATCTCCAAGGCTGAGTGTTCAGCAGTCCTAGGCTTCCACCCCCTCCCTGCTCCGTTTCTTCTGCTCCTGCCAGTGAGCTGGGGTAGGGGAAGGGCTTGGTCCCGCCGGATCAAGGCTTTGGTACGTTACCCTGTTTTGTGAGGTCAGCTCTGCTCTCCAGGTGTATGCAGTTTGGTGCAGCCTTCTTTCCTGTTGCTATTTTAGGATTAGTTGTATTGACTATATTTTCATATTATATGTGGTTTGGGGAGGAGTTCTCTGTCTCACCTCTTATGCCGCCATCTTGAATCCAGATTCTACCTCTAGGTATTATTTTTAAAGGTATTTCAGGATTTATGCTAAAGTTGACATCTCCCCATAATTCCTCCTTTACTATTATTATCAAAAACTAACCAGCAGAGTTATTGCTCTAGAGTATTGCTTAATTTCTTTGGGGCCTAATGATTTGAATCAAGAATGGCTTTCAAGAGTAATTTGTAATCCAGGCATGACTCAACAGTTTTTGTTACATCAGTGTTTCTTTGTATTCCATTATAGCAGCAGAATATAAGATAAATATTTTCATGGATGATTGAAAAATATGTGATATTTACTAGAAAAGTGCCCATTTACTTTTTTAGGCAAATGCATCCTTAAAAACTGTCAGTTGCATGCAAAATATCTAATATGATTTATGGTTCTGATGACAACATTCAGTACAGAAATCATTGAATCTATATCTTTTCCAGTGTGAACTTCTTTATCTTCCAGCTCTGTTAAAAAAAAGGTGAGCAAAATGGACTTTTAATGAGCTTTCCATAGAGACTGGTGAATTGATTTCTCCATCTTGTAAGGGGAAATCAGAGTGATAATAGAACAACTTTCATCAGAAGTGCTCAGAGCACTTTACATTGTCTTATTTATCCTCAGTATTGGGCAGACATTATTGTCATGGTATTTCAGGTGAGAAAAAAGAATATCTTGTCATTTCATGTCATGTGTTGAGTCAGAGATCAAGTGTATACAATTTTGTCTTTTGTTTCTGCTTCCAAGAAGCATGCTGTCTCCTGTGCATTTGATACTAAAGAAGAAAACAACACCTCAGAGCTGTTTCTATTTTTTAAAAGTCATCGAAGAAACGGAAGGATAATGATGATTATTTTCTTGGGCGATAGAATAAGGGAGTTGAGGTACTGCTACTTTGACTTAAATCTGGCCAAGGAGACAGTGAATGCTTGAGAGGAAGGGATAGGGAGTAACTCTAGGAAAAAGCAGCTCAGTCACCCAAGAGTTAATTAGAGAGGAGCTATTTGAACATATTGCGACTGAAATTATTGTAGGAAAAACTACATAGAATTCTTGTGACAGAGACTTGAGAATAAGTAGATGGATCAAGAAAATAAGTCCAAATAAAATTCTGACAATATTAATCAGTTTAAAGAAATTGATATGTTTATCCAGAAAGCTCTTGGATGAATTGGCAGAGAAGATCTGAAAGGATGTATACCAGAAGATGGAAGGAGAGGTGGGTAACCATGGGTAACAATAGAAACAATAGATTGCATTTGCTGAGCACTTACTACAACCACACCGTGTTTTATTTTATTAATTTTTTTACAGAAGTATAGTTGATACACAATTCTATACTGATTTTAAGTATACAATTTAGTGATTCATCTGTTATATATATTATTAAGTCTTCACCTCAACTAGTGTAGTTACTATCTGTCATATAGAAAGATGTTATAGAACCATTGGCTGTATTCTCCATGCTGTAATTCCAGCCCTGTGACTGATTTATATTATGATTGAGATTTTTGTGCCCCTTTATCCCCTTCACCTATTTCACTCCCCAAACCCCTGCCCCATAATAACCAACAGCCACTTCTCATTGTCTATGAATCTACTGCTGTTTTATTCATTTTGGGTTTTTTGTTTTTAGATTCCATGAATCTAAAAGTGAAATCATATGGTATTTGTCTTTTGCCTGGCTTATTTCACTTAGCATAATACCCTGTAGGTCCATCCATGTTGTTGCAAATGGCAGGATTTCTTTCCTTTTTATAATTGAATAATATTCCATTGTATATATGTACCACTTCTTTATCCATTCATCTATTGATGAATACTGATTGCTTCCATATCTTGGGTACTGCAGATAATGTGGCAAGAAACATAGGAATACATATATGTTTTCAAATCAGAGGTTTTGTATGCTTTGGGTGAATTCCCAGAAATGGAGCTGCTGGGTGGTATGGTGTTTCTATTTTTAGTTTTTGAGACACCTCTATGCTCCTGCCTTCCATAGTAGCTACACCAATTTAGAGTCCCACAAGCAGTGTCAGAGGCTTCCCTTTTTCTACATCTTTACCAATATTTGTTATTTTTTATCTTGTAGATAGTAGCCAGTCTTGCTGGTGTGAAGTGATACCTCATTGTTGCTGTGATTTGCATTTCCCTGATGATTAATGATGTGGAGCATCTTTTCATATGCCCGTTGGTGATCTGTATTTCTTCTTTGGAAAAATATCTATTCAAGTTTTCTGCCTATTTTTTAATTGGGTTATTATTATTATTTTTGGTGTTGATGTATATGAGTTCTTTATATATTGTTGATGTTAACTCTTTATGAGATAAATCATCTAAAAAATATTCCCCCATACTGTAGGCTGCTTTTTTGTTCTGTTGATGGTGTCCTTTGCTGTACAGAAGCTTTTTAGTTTGATGTAGTTCCACTTATTTTTGCTTTTACTTTGTTTGCCTGGGGAGACATGTCCAGAAAAAATTGCTCATGCTTATGTTAAAGAGATTTTGCCTATGTTTTCTTCTGAGTTTTATGGTTTCATGTCTTATATTGAGGTCTTTAACCACACAGTGTTTTAAATCTCACAGCATGCCATAAGTTGGACACTACTGTCATATCATTTTAGAGATGAGACAACTGAACTTCAGAGAGGGTAAGCAAATTGCCCCAGGTCAAACACGATGTAAAAGAGTGGCATGAACCTAAAGGAACCAGGTCTGAAAGGTAAAACACAGATTTAGGTGAGGATTTTTTAAAGGAAAAGTGTTAATAATAAGCAAAAGGGCAACTTATGTTTACAGCAAGAAAAGCAATGATGATGGACTTCTGGGAAGATGGCAGCGTGAGGAGGGCGGCAGAAATCTCCTCCCAAAACCATATATATTTGTGAAAATACAACAAATACAACTATTCCTAAAAGAGAGACCAGAAGATACAGGACGACACCAGCCTGCAGCTACACCTGAGAGGACTCGGCACCCCACGAGGCGGGTAAGATACAGAGCTGCGACCAGGCGGGACCCAAGGACTCCCCCACCCCAGCGCACCAGTGGGAGGAGAGGATTCAGAGCGGGGAGGGAGTGGAAGCCCCAGTGATGTGCGCCGGGAGCGCTGACACACATTGCATGGTGTATTGAGATTGGGAAGACAGAGGTTGCAGGATCTGAGATGGAGACCACAACTGGGTCCTCTCAGCCGGCTCCCCAGGACAAAAGAAAAGAGCATGCTTTAAAAAAAAAGTCTTAAAGAGACAAGGGCCCAACAGCAGAACAAAATCATCCCAGCGCACTCGGCCCAGAAGGCCAGGAGTCTTGGGGAATTTCGGATCCCCTGGCCAGCGGCCAGGCAAAGCAGCTGTACTGAGACTTCCCACAGAGATCAGCAGCCTGCCATTCATTCCCCACTGGCAGGCCAGAGACGCAAAGGGTCGAGTGGAGCTGCTGCTGCTGCGGAACAGCGGAGGAGCGGTGCCACCCACAGCATCCACACAGAATCATCTCCCGGCTGGCGTGCAACTAAGAAGGAAGAGACCCAGAACCAGGTTCAGAAGGCACCAAAGGGACCAGAATGCACCCAGTGAGACTGCAAACCCCCGCAGTGCTATAGGCTAAGCTGAGGAGGCCTGCACACAGGCACTTAGGGGATTATCCCAGAGACTGCATCCTGCTGTGCTGGAAAACAGCTCAGGCCCCTGAGAAGGGCAAGGAGAACAACAAGCAGGAAGGAACTTTGTTCTCCCAGCTGACACATGTGACGACTACCAGCGAACACTTCTATTGCCATGAAAAGACAGAGTAATATTGTCTAGACAAAGCTTAGCCAGACAATCCTAGAGAAGGGGCCTGATGGGATAGACTTATACAATCTTCCTGAAAAAGAATTCAGAACAAAAGTCATAACCATGCTGATGGATTTACAGAGAAATATGCAAGAACTAAGGGAGGAAGTGAGGAAAGACAATGCAGAAATCAGACTAGCGATCGACAGGCTTAAGAGCAGACTGGACGAGGTGCAAGAAACTGCTAATGGAATAGAAATCAGAGAACAGGAATACAGAGAAACTGAGGCAGAGAGAGATAAAAGGATCTCTAGGAATGAAAGAATATTAAGAGAACTGTGTGACCAATCCACACGGAACAATATTTGCATTATAGGAGTACCAGAGTAAGAAGAGAGAGAAAAAGGGATAGAAAGTGTCTTTGAAGAAATAATTGCTGAAAACTTCCCCAAGCTGGGGAAGGAAATAGTTTCTCAGACCATGGAAGCCCACAGATCTCCCAACACGAGGGACCCAAGGAAGACAACACCAAGACACATAATAATTAAAATGGCAAAGATCAAAGATAAGGACAGAGTATTAAAGAAAGCTAGAGAGAGAAAAAAGATCACCTACAAAGGAAAACCCATCAGACTATCATCAGATTTCTCAACAGAAACCTTACAGGCCAGAAAAGAATGGCATGACATATTTAACGTAATGAAACAGAAGGGCCTTGAACCAAGAATATTGTATCCAGCAAGATTATCATTTAAATATGACGGAGGGATTAAACAATTCCCAGACAAGTGAAAGCTGAGGGAGTTTGCCTACCATAAACCACCTGTTCAGGATATCTTAAAGGGACTGCTCTAAATGGAAGCACTTCTAAGGCTAAAAAGATGTTACCAGAGAAAATAAAATCATAGCAAAGAAAGCAGACCATCCAAATGCTAACTAAATGCAAAAAGTAAAATCAACTATCCACAAAAACAGTCAAAGGAAACTTAAAAGAGTACAGAATAAAACACCTAGTATATAAAGAATGGAGGAGGAATAATAAGAAGGGAGAGAAATAAGGAATCATCAGGCTGTGTTTATAATAACTTAACAAGAAAGTTAAGTTAGGTTGTTAGATAGTAAAGAAGCTACCCTTGAACCTTTGGTAACCACAAATCTAAAGCTAGCAATGGCAATAAATACATATGTATCGATAATCACAATAAAAGTAAATAGACTGAATGCACCAACCAAAATACACACAGTAATAGAATGGATAAAAAAACAAGACCCATCTATATGCTGCTTACAGGAGACTCACCTCAAACCCAAAGGTATACATAGACTAAAGCTGAAGTGATGGAAAAAGATATTTCATGCAAACAACAAGGAGAAAAAAGCAGGTGTTGCAGTACTTGTATCAGACAAAATAGAATTCAAAACGAAGAAAGTAGCAAGAGATAAAGAAGGACATTACATAATGATAAAGGGGTCAGTCCAACAAGAGGATATAACCATTTAAAATATATATGCACCCAACACAGGAGCGCCGACATATGTGAAACAAATACTAACAGAATTAAAGGAGGAAATAGAAAGCAATGCATTCATTTTAGGAGACTTCAACACACAACTCACTCCAAAGGACAGATCAACCAGACAGAAAATAAGTAAACAGACAGAGGCACTGAATAGCACACTAGAACAGATGGACCTAACAGCCATCTACAGAACTCTACACCCAAAAGCAGCAGGATACACATTCTTCTCAAGTGCACATGGAACATTTTCCAGAAGAGACCACATACTAGGCCACAAAAAGAACCTCAGTAAATTTAAAAATATTGAAATTCTACCAACCAACTTCTCAGATCACAAAGGAATAAAGCTAGAAATAAATTGTACAAAGAAAACAAAAAGGCTCACAAATACATAGAGGCTCAACAACATGCTCCTAAATAATCAATGGATCAACGACCAAATTAAAACAGATCAAACAATATATGGAGACTAATGACAACAACAACACAAAGCCGCAACTTCTGTGGGACGCAGCAAAGGCAGTTCTAAGAGGAAAGTATATTGCAATCCAGGCCTATTTAAAGAAGGAAGAACAATCCCAAATGAATAGTCTAAAGACACAATTACTGAAATTGGAAAAAGAACAAATGAGGCCCAAAGTCACCAGAAGGAGGGACATAATAAAGATCAGAGAAGAAATAAATAAAATTGAGAAGAATAAAACAATAGAAAAAGCAATGAAACCAAGAGCTGGTTCTTTGAAAAAAATAAACAAAATAGATAAATCCCTAGCCAGACTTATTTAGAGAAAAAGAGGATCTACACACATAAACAGAATCAGAAATGAGAAAGGAAAATTCACGATGGACGCCACAGAAATACAAAGAATCATAAGAGAATATTATGAGAATCTATATGCTAACAAGCTGGAAAATCTAGAAGAAATGGACAACTTGTTAGAAAACTACAACCTTCCAAGACTGACCAAGCAAGAAACAGAAAACCTAAACGGACCAATCAACAGCAACGAAATTGAATCGGTAATCAAAAAACTACCTAAGAACAAAACCCCCGGGCCAGATGGCTTCACCTCTGAAATCTACCAGACATATAGAGAAGAAATAACACCCATTCTCCTTAAAGTTTTCCAAAAAATAGAAGAGGAGGGAATACTTCCAAACTCATTCTATGAAGCCAGCATCACTCTAATACCAAAACCGGGCAAAGACCTCACCAGAAAAAAAATTACAGACCAATATCCCTGATGAACATAGATGCAAAAATACTCAACAAAGTATTAGAAACCGAATTCAAAAGTACGTCAAGAGGATTATACACCATGATCAAGTAGGATTCATCCCAGGGATGCAAGGATGGTACAACATTCGAAAATCCATCAACATCATCTACCACATCAACAAAAAGAAGAATGAAAACCATATGATCATCTCCATAGATGCTGAAAAAGCATTTGACAAAATTCAGCATCCATTCATGATTAAAACTCTCACCAAGATGGGTATAGATGGCAAGTACCTCAACATCATAAAGGCCATATATGACAAACCCACAGCTAACATCATACTTAACAGCGAGAAGCTGAAAGCTTTTCATCTAAGATCGGGAACAAGACAGGGATGCCCACTCTCTCCACTGTTATTCAACATAGTACTGGAGGTCCTAGCCATGGCAATCAGACAAAACAAAGAAATACAAGGCATCCAGATTGGTAAAGAAGAAGTCAAATTGTCACTATTTGCAGATGACATGATATTGTACATAAAAAACGCCTAAAGTCTCCACTCCAAAATTACTAGAACTAATATCTGAATTTAGCAAAGTTGCAAGATACAAAATTAACACACAGAAATCTGTTGCTTTCCTATACACTAATGATGAACTAACAGAAAGAGAACTCAGGAAAAAATTCCTTTCACAATTGCATCAAAAAGAATAAAATACCTAGGAATAAACCTAACGAAGGAAGTGAAAGACCTATACACTGAAAACTACAAGACACTCCTAAGAGAAATTAAAGAGGACAGTAACAAATGGAAATTCATCCCATGCTTTTGGCTAGGAAGAATAAATATTGTCAAAATGGCTATACTACCTAAAGCAATCTACAGATTCAATGCCATCCCTATCAAAATACCAACAACTTTCTTCAATGAACTGGAATAAATAACTCTAAAATTCATATGGAACCACAAAAGACCCCGGATAGCCAAAGCAATCCTGAGAAGGAGGAATAAAACAAGGGCAATTATGCTCCTTGACTTAAAGCTCTACTAGAAAGTCACAGTAATCAAGACAATTTGGTATTGGCACAAAAACGGACCCACAGACCAGTGGAACAGAATAGAAAAACCAAACATTAAGCTAAACATATACAGTCAATTAATATATGATAAAGGAGCCTTGGATATACAATGGGGAGGATGCAGCCTCTTCAGCAGCTGGTGTTGGCAAAACTTGACAGCTACATGTAAGAGAATGAAACTGGAATACTGTCCAACCCCATACCCAAAAGTAAACTCAAATTGGATCAAAGACCTGAATGTAAGTCATGAAACCATAAAACTCTCAGAAAAAAAATAGGCAAAATCTCTTGGACATAAACATGAGTGACTTCTTCATGAATATATCTCCCCGGGCAAGGGAAACAAAAGCAAAAATGAACAATTGGGAGTATATCAAGCTGAAAAGCTTCTGTACAGCAAAGGACACCATCAGTAGCATAAAATGTATGGAAGAATATATTCATAAATGACATATCTGATAAGGGGTTGACATCCAAAATATATAAAAGCTCATGCAATTCAACAAACAAAAAACAAATAATCCAATTAAGAAATGGGCAGAGGACATGAATAGACTCTTCTCCAAAGAAGAAATTCAGATGGCCAACAGGCACATGAAAAGATGCTCCACATTGCTAATCATCAAAGAAATGCAAATTAAAACCACAATATCACCTCACACTAGTGAGGATGGCCAACATCCAAAACACAAAAAACAACAAATGTTGGTGAGGATGTGGAGAAACGGGAACCCTCCTACGCTGCTGGTGGGAATATAAATTAGTTCAACCATTGTGCAAAGCAGTATGGAGGTTCCTCAAAAAACTCAAAATAGAAATACCATTTAACCCAGGAATCCCACTTCTAGGAATTTACCCTAAGAATGCACCAGCCCAGTTTCAAAAAGACAGATGCACCCCTCTATTTATCACAGCACTGTTTACAATAGCCAAGAAATGGAAGCAACCTAAGTGTCCATCAGTAGATGAATGGATAAAGAAGGGGTGGTACATATACACAATGGAATATTATTCAGCCATAAGAAGAAAACAAATCCTACCAATTGCAACAACATGAATGGAGCTAGAAGGTATTATGCTCAGTGAAATAAGCCAAGCAGAAAAAGACAAGTATGAAATGATTTCACTCTTATGATGAGCATAAGGGCAAAGAAAAAAACTGAAAGAAAAAAACAGCAGCAGACTCACAGAACCCAAGAATGGACTAACAGTTACCAAAAGGAAAGGGAGTAGGGAGGATGAATGGGAAGGGAAGGATAAGGGGGAAAAAGGGGCATTACGATTAGCAGACGTAATGTTGGGGGGGCATGGGGAAGGCTGTACAACTCAGAGAAGACAAGTAGTGATTCTACAGCATCTCACTACGCTGATGGACAGTGACTGTAATGGGGTTGGTGGGGGGGGACCTGATAAAGGGGGTAGTTTAATAACCATAATATTCCACATGTAATTGTAGATTAATGATATCAAAATAAAAAAAAAGAAAAGCAGTGACTTACTCCTTCGGACAGATGGCGAGAAGAAGAGAAATTTTTCAGCTTCAGTTCTTCCTTCGTCTTCTCTGTGAAGGAAAATAATCCTCAGATCAATGAGAGAAATACTTATAAAGAAAAAGTAATCCAGGATGGAGGAGATTTATAGGAGGCAAATAACTGCTCAAAATGAGTTTAAATTTCCTAGCAATGAGGCATGGTGGAAGATCATGGACTTTGGTGTTAGCCAGATGTAGGACTGAATCTTGACTTCTGCCACTCTGTGGGTTTAGAACTTGGACAAGGTTTTTAATCTCTGTGAGTCTCAGTTTCCTTACATGGTGAAAGGAAAAATATACCTAGAATCTAGAAGTTAGGAGATTAAAGGAGATAACTGATGTTAATAAAAGTTCAGGTAACTTCTAGCCACTTAATAAAGAACTATCAGTTCTCTTGTAAGCACTTCTTTACCAGAACTTGATGAGTTGTGTCCCAGTGGATTGCAGCAGAATATGCTAAACTACTGTGGGTAAATCTTTGAAGAATCATGGAAAATAAGAAAGGAAACAAAGGAATGCTTTATTTTCCAAAGAAGCAAAAAGGCAAATTAGTAAACCGTGACCACCAAATCAACAAATTAAAAATAAATACAATTCTAGAATGCATCATTTCAAAGATTGCCATCATGACCCATACAGAGAAGTCCTCTCTATTAAGTAGTACCTTTTTTCTGGTCTCTACATTCTGCTCCATCTTACCACTAGGGCCCCTTGACCCTGTTTGTATATTCAGACCCACCTCACATCTCTAAGGTCGGGTTTGAAATTAGGTTGAATGTGATTAAGGAACTCTAGTTGAGAACTCTAAAAACAGGGATCCAGGCAGTCCAGCCCTGATTTTGGAAACTACCGGTTTGTCTTGTTTCATGTTCTTGATCCCCTATCTTGGCAGCTACTTCTAGTATCCTGGTTTTCATAGGACGAAAGTCAGGTGCTAAGGTAACAATCTTGGGATGTGTTTGGAAGGCATAAACTTTACATGAGCAAGTCCAAGGGACTTGGGACCTTTCTGATACAAGTCAGCGTCATGGTCAGTGAGTGGAAATGACAGGGTACTTAGTGTTATTCACGGTTCAGTGCACTGGGCGGGTTCTCATTCATAGCAAGGGGAATCTGAATGACTTCATGGGAGCAGAGTTCAGCCCTACAGAAAAGTTCTTAGAAAAAGACGGGATTAAGGAACTATCTAAATAGACTGAGCTCAGTTTCACTAGAGATTTGCATGTAGGGTCTACCACACAGACTGGCCACACGAAGATACATAAGGAGGCTTTAGATCAATTTCACATATACTGATATTGTCTTTAACTTTGGGACATCAGAGGTGGGGAGGTAGATCCCAATCTTTAGTGGGGAAACAACTCCTAATAAACTCTCAGTCTAGGTTCTTAACTTGGTCGGAGGGCTGGGTGTGGGTTTGAGTGTGAAGATGGTAGACTCTTAACTTAGTACGTGTAGCATGATTCCTGAATGCCAGAATAGAGCCTATATATTGGATTCTTTTCTTAACAGACTAACTTTGGGATTAGTATAGTTTCTATACAAAGCATGACCTAGGCTGAATGTTCTAGCTAGCTAACATTGCATAACAAACCAACTCAAACTTAGTGGTATCACCCAAGAGCTATCTCGCTATGCTCGTGGGTTGTGTGACTTGTGTCTGCTCCGTGAAGTCTAAGTATCAGCTGGGAGACCCTGAGGGTGGGGGTGACTCTCAAATGGCTCGGTCATCATTTGGCAGCTCCTTACATGTCTGCTCACTGGGCCTGGAGAAACTGAAGGCTGGGCTCAGCTGTGACCGATGAGAAGAGTGCACACACGCGACCTCTCTGTGTGGTCTGGATTTCTTACCACACGGCTCCTGGTTTCATTCCACATCGTCTGAAATGGTTTGAGCTGCTGCCCGAGGGGAAAGGGCCTGAGAAGGAGCATAAGGAAAGGGCATTCCCTGAGACCAAGGCAGGAGCTGTAGGGCTTCCTCTGACCTGGTCTCTGAGGTCATCAAGCATTATTTTGATACATTCTGTTTGTTCTAAGAGAGTCTCTAAAGCCAGCCCAGGCTCATGGGGGAGGTGAATTTGCAAGATCACACTGTGGCAGATCCTGTGGGATAGGTGATATTATGGCCATTTTTGGAAAAATACAATTTGCCACATTGTGCTGTGTTTGGTTAATTTGTTTGATTGATTGGCTTTTGTTTTTCTTGGACAATGAGTAAAGTGGGAAAATATAGAGAAACATCTAAGTTATTTCTTGCTAGGTACTTAAGCTTTTTAAGACTCATCTGTGGTGGTAATGGCAGTTCACTTATGAGTTTTAAAGGCTCCATTGCTTCAGGACATTTTTGTAAAAGCTTTGATAGGCATATGCTACAATACCCTATTACATAGAAATTTTGTATAAACCAGAATGCCAAATATTTTATGGTATACAGGCAAAATATATATATATGTCTGCCTTTATTCCTTACTATTGACATAGATTTATTGTTATAAAGAGTCTTATGTCTTTTTCATAGCTTCAATGGTTCATTATCTCTCATTGTGAAACAACTGTAGTAAAATGTTCTGGGACTGCCACTGTTCATCTCTTATGTTAAATTTTTATCTCTAGAAATAGTTTCTTTTTCATTTGGGATTTTTCAGTTCCTAGAAATAGTTACAAGACTATGAAAATCTTGCCAATTTTGTAGTGCAACTTAAGACAATGGTAAGAATTGGTTAACTAGCTGTTAGCATCATGTTGAATTGGAAAGGGCTAAAATTTATTACAACTTCCATCATTTAATCTTTGTATTCCCTATACAGTCCTCTGTCTATATTCATTAGCAGTGAAAGACAAGATTCTGTGTTCTGGTTACACAGTGCCAAGTGACTGAAACATTTGATTAGTGGTCTATCTTTTCAATTCTAATGCAGTGATTCATTCTTGGAGAGACATGGATTGAGATAGGAATAGTAATTTTTTTATGGCCTCACAAGTGAATAATACAAAATGGTATTATTTCAATTATATCTTCAAAGACTACAGAATGTTTTCATTTTACTCTTCCTTATATAAATTTCTACTTGGAGAGAAGTTTAAGAAGTAGATGATTCTGTCTCTATACAGTCTTTGATTTCTTGACCTTCCAAGTGACATTAAACTCCCTTAGGCTGGCCTTTGAAGTTCTTTCAACTCTGGCCCTATCCTCATTTCTGGTCTTATTTCCCATGCATCTCCTTTAGTTTATCCTTCACTATGTTAAAACTATGCTGTTAACATTTTCATGATCACAATCTTCACTTTCCTCTTTTTATATGTATGCTCAAAGTGTTCTTCCATTTGAGATACTTTCTTCTCTTAAGACCATCAGTCAAGAAAATCCTGCTCTACTTTTAAGGTGGCATGGGGCTCTCTGGTCCCCATTCACAATGCAACAAGCAAGGCCTCAGAATCTGCATTTTGACGGACACCCAGGTGATTCCGATACAGGTGCTCTGTCCACTGTGCTCAGAAGAACTCTGCCTCATGGACTGTGGTAGGCAGCATAATGGTGCCTAGTGATATCTCCATCCTTATCTCAGTACCCTATAAATATGTGATGTTAAATGAGAAATCAATATTGCAGATAGAATTCAGTTTGCTAATTCCTTGACCTATACAAAGGGAAATTCTCCTGGAGGGTCACATGTCATCAAGAGGGTAAAAATGGAAGAGGAGAGCAGAAGAGGAATCCTTCCTCCAGAGAAGGAGCTATGGCCACAGAAGCAGAGGTCAGAGTGGGGTGACCCCGAGAAGGGCTGGTTTCGCCCTCGCTGGCTGCAGGTGAACAAGCCCAGAAATGCAGGAGGAGCTGAAAGAATCAAGGAAACATTCAGATTTGCCCCTTGCATTAGTGTCCTAGGGCTGGCATAACAAAGCGCTACAAACTGTAGCTTAAAATAACAAAACCTTATTCTCTTACAGAGCTGGAGGCTCCCAGTCCCTAATTAAGGTGTCAGTGGGACCATCCTTGCTCTGAGGCTGTGGGTGGGATCTTCCCTTGCTCCTTCCTCCCTTTGGGTGGTGGCCACGAATCCTTGGCATTCCTTGGCTTGCAGCTCTGTCACTTCAGTGTCTGTCTTGCTCATCGCAAAGCATTCTCCCAGTGTGTCCCTGTCTTTACATGGTCTTTTCCTTTTGTTGTAAGGATATGAGCCATATTGGATTAGGGCCCACACTAATGGCTGCATCTTAACCTAGTTACCTCCGCAAAGACCATATTTCCAAATAAGGTCTCATTTACAGGTACCACAGGTTAGGACTTCAACATACCTTTATGGGGAACACAATTCAACCCATAATAGCCCTAGGATCTCCAGAAAAGAACACAGGGCTCCCAGTGCCATGGTTTTAGCCCAGTGAGACCTGTGCTGGACTCCTAATCTCCAGAACTGTAAGTTAATCAGTCTGTATTCTTTGAGCCACTAAACTGTGGTAATTTGTTACAGCAGCCATAGAAAAACTAACCCATGGACTGGCCCAAATGCTGTCTCATCTATGAAGCCCCTCACAACCCCCTGCTACATCCACCTCTCCTGCCAGTACTAACTTGTTTATGTCTTCTTAATTAAATTTGTTTGTTATTTTGTTATGTTGGCATCCCTCTAATGCTAAAGTGCTTGAGGGAAGAGGCCATTTATTCTTCATTTTTGTGTCTCCTTGAGTTACTAGCACTTAATAGCCATTGAATAACTATTTAATGAAAGAATTTTGAATTCTTATCCAGAACATAATTCTCATTGTCATAGTGTTAAGGAATTGTCCCAGAATAGCAGTTTTAAAACTATAATAAGAGAGAAGAAATCTAAAAAAGGAAAAAAAAAAGTCATTTAAAAATTTGCTATAAAGCTATTTTATCATATCTTTTAAGGTCACTATAAAAACTTTACTCCTGTAAGAGAAATGAAAGCAATACTGGCCTTGTGTTTTACATTAAATTTTATTGTGGGTTTAGAATATCTTGATAAAAAAGAGCAGTTGCACATGCATTTGTTGTTGTTAGCATGAGACTCCAAGAGTGTTTTTCAAATAGAATAACAAGTGTTAGCCTTGCGTTGGCCAGCAAAACCTTCAATGGCCAGTTTCAAGGCCAGTTTTGCCTTGAAAAACTTCTATGGATCACTTATGTTTTTCTGTTTGGTTCAGTTTCTGCAGCTAATACAACTTGCATATTCCTGATCAAGTAGGCCCACAATGTGTAGTTGATACCAAATTTTGTTTTAGTTAGTTCCCAATGGTTTCATACTACACTTCGTGTTTTAAAATCCTTCCTTATAGGAGAGTTTGAAAGAATCTGCTTAACCTGATCATCTGTGTGTGTGTAGGCTCTGCTTAGTTTAGCAATTGTACTTTAAGATATCAAATCAATTGAGTTTCTATACTTTGTCTGCAGTTAAGATCTTCACTTCATGACAGCTGATGGAAAGCCGTTGAAAGAAATTTTCATTACAAGACAAGTTGAAAGTAAATGGACAACAATATTTTTTTCTTTTAAGTCTAAGCAACTATTTCTTCAACATTTTGAAGTTTCTGTGCCTTCCTTTTGTTTCCAACCTTAGATGAAGACAACCATTGCTGGAGGAAAACCTTGACAGTGCCTCATATTCTTGATGGAAGACGTTTATTTGTTTGTTTGTTTGCTTGGTTGATTGGTTTTACTGTTTGCTTTTTACTATGCGTCTGTGGAAAATAAACCATACTCAGAGCTGTGGACAACAATGACAGAAAAAACAACGACAAAATTTTCCTAAAGAAACTAAGGAGCCCGTAAACCATTGGCATTGCTGAAACTCTAGATATAAAATCCCAGAGGATTTAGAAAGGAGAAGTAAGGCACCAGGTGCTCATTGCCAATAAGCACTGGTGATGGAATCAAACAGCTGAGATAGTGGGAGGGGTGAAGCTGAGATCATTAAGAAGTTGCTATCCTGTCTAATAAATGCAATTACACAGCAAGTGAATATAGTCTGTATAATCTCTCAATAATTCAAGGTATATCTGGTTTTAAACTACATCGCACATGGTATTGGAGCTATGTTGAGTAAATATGTTTGATTGAAGAAGTACTCATATTGGTAGACCCTGCTTCCTCCTTGCTGAATATAATAGTAAAATTGTTAATGTATTCTAAGGGGTAAAATATCATCATAGAAATGTGTAATATGTACGTTTGGGCTTTCCTATTCTATAGGTTTATAAATTGCAAACTTTAATTTCTATGAGAGACACTGGGAGGTAAGTTATAAAATTTCTAAGAATAACATTCAATGTTTATAAATCAACTGTATATTGTAAAATGAAGATATTTCAGAAAAGAACAACAAATAGTTTACATGTGCCAGACACTGTTCTAAGTAATCTACATGTATCAACTCAATTAATACTAATAATAAGCTATGAGGTAGGACCATTATTTTCCTCATTTTCTAGATAAGGGACCTGAAGACCAGAAATATAACTTTTATGCCAGATGCTCAGTGGTAGACACGGGGTCCACAGCTATTTACTGAGTGCCTCATACATGTTAGCTCTGTTGTGGGTGCTGGAGACAGAGCAGCAACAGAACGTATTTTTAAAAAACATCTCGTGTTTTTATAATTTACATTCTTATGAATTCCTTTTCCTGGGAAGATCAGTTATCAGGAAGTAAAAAATATCCTTTAGCAAGCCACCGAGAATTTATTCCTAATACTCTATTTGCTGTTTTTGTTATTTTCCCTCATATTTTCATCATTGCCAAACCTTTTTCCCCACGAAAGAGAAATTTGCCTACATTTTATTCATTTCCACTTAATGATCTGATATCATCTCTCTATATGTATTTCTTAATACTCTGACAGACCAGAAAACTAAAAATAAATAAATAAATAAATAAAAATGAGCAGTTTTTCAAAACAAATTGTGGCAGATTTGTCTTATCGACGCTCCTGAGCAGAGCTGTATTTGTGACTTTGTGCTCTGTTCAGATGGTAGCAGCCATTCCTCTTTGCCTGCCGCTGTAGCCTAAACATAGCCATAGGCAATGTGTAATGAGCGGATGTGGCCAGATTTGGCTGTGGAGGCTATAGTTTGCCAGCCCCTGAAGTGGAGGGAGGGGCCACTCAGAGGTCAAGGCCCCTTTTTCTAGTTTGCATATGGATGCCTTAGTGCTTGAGCTAAAAGGGCTCTGGCTATGGGGGCTCTGTCGTGTCTTCTTGGACTCTCTCCATAGCCTTTTAGCCTTTCTGTCCTTTCCCCAGGACCCAGCCTCTCCTCTTCAGCCTTTGGGTAGAGCTGTAAGTCATTTCATCCCGCTCTATTTCACACTATTAGGAACGGGATGATTTCTGTTAGCATGTGGAGGATGTCATGCCAGAAAACTCATTGTCTTTCATGCTTCTTTCAATCCAATGCCAGCCTCCTCTGTCTATCTTCCTGGCTTTTTATGTGTGTGGGGGGAGGAATTAGGGATAAATACCTCTCGGTAGGATATTTCATTCTCCCACATGACTTCATGGCCATTATTGCGATGCAGATAAGTCCTTGGAAATGCAGTGCTAGCACCAGTGAATGGCTTTTAATATATTTAGACAACATAAAGGAAACATGCTAAAACATAGAACTCAGGTTCTTTCTAATATTCAGGCCCCATATGTTAATGCATACCTTTCAACTTCCAGACTGCATCAGTCCTGGGGGAAATTGGAGGCTCTCAGAAACAGAAGTGGACTTTTGTCTTCTCAATCACTCTTCTCCCCAACCTGCTCACGCTTTTATGGGAATGAATTCCAGCACTTGTCCTTCTGTCCCCCACACTTCTCCCTCTGTAAGGTAGGGCCTACTCCAGGGTAGAAAAAGAGCAGTAAGATGAGATTTTGGACTATAGAATAAGGATACAAATTTAAGTAGTTTAAATATGTGAACAGGGGTCAAGTTTGTAATGAGAATTAGAGAACTGGCGATTGGGGGAAACTGGAGAGGATGTGCCACTCTTTAAAGAAGGCTGTTTCCAGATGGGTGTCTTTCTTGTGATTCTTCAAGATATATTGTCGTTCTTCCAGAGGAACCAGAAATCCAGATTTATTTTATATTTGAGCACTCCCAAAGTTTTAACTGCTGACAACTAATTACAAAACAAAACAAAAACAACCCTTTAGGTCAAGCAAAATATGACTGTCATCTGTATCTGGCAGTTAGATAAAAATTAGTGTCCATTTAATAATCTGTCTTCCCAAAAGAATGAAAGTCTTCCCTCAAAGCACAACAGTTTATTTAGCTGGTCTTGTAGGAATTGATCTGTATGGCATCAGTTCTTTAGCATCAGAGGGTCTTTTCGGTTGAGAGCTCCCTGTGTTGGGGAATTAGGCCCAGTCCTCCTGTACTGGGCTGGGAAGCTCTTCACGTCTGAATGATCCTCACTTCAGTCTCTTCTAAATCAGGTTGTTATATGCTTGATCATAATATGAAAAACATCTAATTTTATGACATTCATAACATTACTCTGTGTTTCTTGCACTCTCATTCATAATACACTTGATTTAATTTTGTAGATACAATACTTGAATGAAACTAGAGCATAAGTTGGACATCCTTTTTTTTTTGGTCAGAATTTCCACTGTGTTTGCACTGAATGAAGTAGTTAATAGGATTTTTTTTTCATAGTTCTTTTGGGATACAATGTAAGAATGTATTATTATCAGCCATTACAAGAGAAGCATATAATTCTGAACTAATGACCTGATAGGTAAAGGAATAAATAGCTGCAATATAAGAACCAGTTCCCAAGGACATAATTATGTTATTACTAGCAAATAGAGACTTTCTGGTTCATTAAGTAGGAGAGGCAAAAAATAAGTATAAATGATAAAGGTGAAAATTTAATTTTTTTATTTGTTCACATATTTTCCCCTCTGACCAATAAAAACAAGAGGGAGTTTTTTTACACTAAATGAAAATATAAATGATGAAACCTCTCTTAAAGCCAGGGCCATGTATCTGTCCTCAAGTGTTTTATTATGTGAAGTTTGACCTTTATTTAAAGAGCATCTCTGTTGGGTGATAATTGATGGTGCTTGGAGTGAGAGTTTATGACAGTACTTCTACTTATTAAAAATATTTTCCTTAAGGAGGAAATGCTTCTTTTTAACTTTTGTCCTAGCTTAACCTTTGGAAATACCATGTCAGTTTTGTTGCATTTATAGATTTAATTAGCATGTTGTGGCTTTTTTCAGGTCATTAATAAAGATATGGGGTATGACCAGACTTATTTCCAAACCTGGTAATTCAGCACCTTGTTTAACTTAATCATTCACGCTTCCTTTATGTCATGTTGGTTTTTAGTGTGGTTTTATGATCGTAATTCAAAACCATTAGACTTTGTAAATGTTCTCTTTATAAAGACATTATCCTAATTATTTCACCGGGATTATTTTTGAGGTGTTACTACAAAGTAATGATGTTTTCTTTTGTTTACTCAAGCATATGCCATCCGCTGGGCTTCACAGGGTTCCTGTGAGGTCAGGCCCAGTGACAAAGCATGGCCTTCATGCAAGTATTCATGCTTCCTTTAATAATATTCCAAGAGAATCAACCCAACATATCCTCCAGAATCAGGGTGCTTGAAAGTTTGGTGAAGTTGTGGCATTGAGGTATAGAGAGCTATTTCTCTGAATAATCTTGTTCCCTTGCTTCTAGAATCCCCTTCTATTTGGTACTATGAAGAAAGATCTGGACAGGTGAAATGCCATATGAACTCCCTCTTAAGTGTCATAGTCAAGCATTCCTGTGAACCTCACAAATTGTAGACTATTAAAGCAGAATTTTAACATGCAACCGCCTATCACCTACATATTAACCTTATGTTAATATCTGATTGAATAAACATACCATGAAACATACCCTCCATTATCTATTTCCAAATATTTATAACTTCAGCTTACACAGGACCTAGTCAAACTAAACACATACAGCACTTTGTATTTGAGGGAGGCAGTGTGTTATCATGAATAAAAGCTAGACTCTTTGGGCACAATGCTTACCTCTACCACTTACTTGGCTGTAATAGGACTGGGCAAGTTAATTAACTTCTCTGTTTCCCTGTATATAAAATGAGGATGATAATAGTATCTTCTTATTAATTTGGGTTGTTATCGGGATTAAGCAAATTAATATGAGTAAAACACTTAGGACATTGCCTGACACAATGAGCAGGTCTATGAAGGTCATTGTTATGATGCTCTGTTCTACTCTCCCCTTGTCTTTAGTCAGTCCACAGTTCATACTTCTGTGGCCTCCTGTTACCCAGTCCTCAGCTGCATCTCATATGCTGATCCAACTTTTGTCCTTGTAGTATTTCAGGCTATTAACAGAGGCCTATTACCTCATTCTCTTGTCTTCAGGACCTCTGTAATTTTTGTTCAGAAATATCAATGGGAAAAAAAATAAGAAATTTGAAGTCAGAGTCAGACAAGTTTTGAACTACTAATGTCACTTCAGCTTATTATATGGTTTGATAACTTTTATGGTATCAGAACATGGTAAGAATCTTCAGAAGTCCATTTTTAGTTCATTTATACACATGCAAAACTGACTCTATTCAATTTTTACATGTACATTTTTGAGAATAAGTTGATATTCGGCATGACTTGATTTTTTTGGCAAACCTTTTTGTTTTGTAGCAGGATCATAAATATGTTTACCCCCTAAGTTCATGTGAATAATGCTAGATAAGACATATTAAGCATGAATTACATGCTAGCACATATACGATTTATTTGTTTTAAGAGTCTTATGATATATATATTCATATTATAATACTCTGGCCAAAAGAGTAACCGAGGCTCAAAGAGGTTAAGAGGTGGCTGTAAGTGGCAGATTCAGGATTCAGTTCTAAGCAGCCCAACTTTGGCATCTGACCCCTTCACTATTCTTTTAGAGGGAGCTACAAGAGTAGAAATCATTTAGCACAGGGTCTGTCACAGATAGACACCTAGTAAGTATTTGTTTATAGTGAGAACCACTTCCATTATTGGGACTCAGGTGACATCACATTTCACTGTGACTGCAAAGGATAGAGGGTATGCATGCAAAACGGATTTTAATCAAGGAGCTAGTAACAAATAACTCAATAACAAGACACACTTGAGTTTTTTGGGTGAAGGATATTCATGTCGTAGCTTTCTGAAAAGAGAATAAAGATGAATTAGGGAGGATCAAAATGTTGTTTTACTCACTTCTCTGTTATTGCTTTAGATTTTAGCACTATATAAGGTGATAAGGCCTTAAAGAAAAAAAACAAACAGATAAATTTTAACTACTTGCTGCTCAGAGTGGCTATGTTGTGACAAATTCTTCCTGTTTCACTTTTGCTGTTGTTTTGTTTCTTTTAATTAACACTTTTCCCTTCTCTCAGAGAACGGTTTCCCTTTTTATCATTGACATTATGTAGTCATTTGCAAGAAAAAATAATTTGCAGTTTGGCCAAAGCAGAAATAAAATGGTCTGGTAATAACTTTTCAGTTTTCCCTTCACTCCCTCTGCGTCCCGCCTCCCAACCTCCGCCATGACGGGCTGGTTCTCTTTGCAGAAGCCTCTTGTGCTGTGTATCTCTGGATGAGTCCCTCATCGCTACACAGAAAGGTGGTTGACATTGAGCTGGACAGGCAGGAAAAGAGAAACTGACAGGAGGTGTGGGAAAATCTGATGAGAAGCACAGCTTCCTATTAATCCTCTGGGGGAAGAATCTTTTAAAATCTCTTGAAGTGGTTTACTGTTACAAGAAGAATCATAAAAGTTTCGTATTACTGGGATTGAGTTTCATGAAGAGAGTTATTATAGGTGCTTTGGACATTGTTATGTCCAAAGAACTAGAAGCTGTTCCATCCCTGCTTATGTTGCTAGGCCGAATTCATCATATATACATTGAATCTAATCACCAAATTACAGAGATAAACAAGATAAGGCCAGTGCTTGTAGGAAATAGAAAAGAACAATAGTAATCCAGAGGCAGTGCTTGAAGTATAAAAAGATAAATCAATTCATTTGAATGAGAGTCCTCTCTTCTTCTGCCACTATTTCCCTTGAGTAAGCTTGAGAGCAACAGACAGAATTCTCTAGAGCATTCCCTGTAAACATTAAGCAAAAGATAGAGTGGCCAAACTGAAGCCACGAGGCTCTTTATATTCTCTATAATGTTTGAGGTGTTTTAGGACAACATTCTACCTTGCAGAGAAGGCACAGTCCCTAAAAGATACTGGGATTTTTTGAGATGTATGGGTTGACATCCTGCCTCATTCTGCAGCTCTCCAGGAGACTTAACTAACCTGGTTGATAACTATTATTCAGCAAAGAATTTCAAATGCAATTAAGGCTTTTCACTCAGTCTGAGGAAAATGATTTCATTTTCCAGCCATCTTAAGAGAGATCCTCACTGATACATGACAATATACAAAGGAGATTTCTTTTCCATGAAGAGAGGGCAGAGATACTCGGCCAACTGTCACCCACCTACCTGGGTTTGCAATCTCTAGATCTGCTGCTGTCACATCTCTATCACTCTGCATCCTGTAATGGTCTGGCTCTCACTCCCAGTCGTCCACTGAACTGCCTCACAAAGGCAAAATCACTAGGCCCAATAAACAGTTTTCCAGCACTTATCTGACTGCATCTCTGTGCTGCACTTGGCATTATCGATCCTTCTTTCATTCCTGGAACTTTTCTTCCTCTGACAGCACTCTCTCCTGTTTCTCCTTCTGCTGTTTTGATTAATGTTCACTGAATCTCTCCTCACGGATTATGATTCATATTTTTGCAACAGATCTAAAACAGAATTTGGTTCCCCTGCTTCCCATTCTGCCTCTAACTGGTCCCACTTTTCCCATGTATTTCGTTTTCAGTTGTTTGCACTCCTGTGTAAGAGATTGGCCCTAACAGCATAAACAGAAGGAGAGGATTCTTAGATTTCTCCATCTTGCTGTCTCCATATCATGCCTGAAGTTTTTAAGTCTTAAGTATTTCTTAATTCTATCCACTATTCCTTAGCCCTGTTAACGTTGCACAACATACGGACTCGTACTGATTTTCTCACCTTCTGTCATTTCCACTTGAGACCCATTTTTAAATGCAATATAGGCAGAACTGGCCATGCTCTTCTCCTGCCATTGGTTTTCCACCATCCCTAGAATAAAATCCAAACAGCCTGACTTGGAAGGTCCTCCATGATTTAGCACTGGCTACCACTACTGCTCATTTTCCTGGACTCTTTGCTTCTAACTCTATGCTACAATAATACTGCCCAGGTTGTTTTCCAAACATGCCATGCCACTTCACCCCTTGTGTTTTTTTTTTCCTTTTTCTTTTTTTTTAAGGTATCAATGATATGCACTCTTATGAAGGTTTCATATGAAAAACATTGTGGTTACTACAATCACCCATATTACCAAGTCCCCCCTACACCCCATTGCAGTCCATCAGTGTAGTAAGATGCCACAGAGCCACTACTTGTCTTCTCTGTGCTACACTGTCTGCCCCTTGATTCCCCCACACCATGTGTGCCAATCATAATACCACTCAATTCCCTTCTCCCTCCCTCCCCACCCATGCTCCCCCACCCCTCCCCTTTGGTAACCCCTAGTCCCTTCTTGGAGTCTGTGAGTCTGCTGCTGTTTTGTTCCTTCAATTTTGCTTCGTTGTTATACTCCACAAATGAGGGAAATCATTTGGCACTTGTCTTTCTCTGCCTGGCTTATTTCACTGAGCATAATACCCTCTAGCTCCATCCATACTGTTGCAAATGGTAAGGTTTATTTTCTTCTTATGGATGAACAATATTCCATTGTGTATATGTACCACCTCTTCTTTATCCATTCATCTACTGATGGACACTTAGTTTGCTTCCATATCTTGGCTTTTGTAAATAGTGCTGTGATAAACACAGGGGTGCATATGTCTTTTTGAGTCTGAGAACTTGTATTCTTAGGATAAATTCCAAGGAGTGGAATTCGTAGGTCAAATGGTATTTCTCTTTTTAGTTTTTTGAGGAACCTCCCTATTGCTTTCCACAATGGTTGAGCTAGTTTACACTCCCACCAGCAGTGTAGGAGGGTTCCCCTTTCTCCACATCCTCACCACCATTTGTTGTTGTTTGTCTTTTGAATGCTGGCCATCCTTACTGGTGTGAGGTGATATCTCATTGTGGTTTTAATTTGCATTTCCCTGATGGTTAGCCATGTGGAGCATCTTTTCATGTGCCTGTTGGCCATCTGAATTTCTTCTTTGGAGAAGTGTCTGTTCAGATCCTCCACCCATTTTTTGATGGGGTTATTTGCTTTTGTATGTTGAGGCATGTGAGTTCTTCATATATTTTGGATGTTAACTCCTTGTCAGAAATGTTGCTCATGAATATGTTCTCCCATACTGTAGAATGCCTTTTTGTTCTACTGATGGTGTCATTTACAGTACAGAAGCTATTTACTTTGATGTAGTCCCATTTGTTCATTTTTGCTTTTGTTTCTTTCCCGAGGAGATGCATTCAGGAAAAAGTTGCTCATGTTTATAGTCAAGAGATTTTGCCTACATTTTCTTCTAAGTGTTTTATGGTTTCATGACTTACATTCAGGTCTTTGATCCATTTTGAGTTTACTTTTGTGTATGGGGTTAGACAGTAATACAGTTTCATTCTCTTGCATGTAGCTGTCGTTTTGCCAACACCAGTTGTTGAAGAGGCTGTCATTTTCCCACTGTATATCCATGACTCCTTTATCATATAGTAATTGACCATATATGCTTGAGTTTATATCTGCGCTCCCTATTCTGTTCCGTTGATCTATGGGTCTGTTCTTGTACCAGTATCAAATTATCTTGTTTACTGTGGCTTTGTAGTAGAGCTTGAAGTTGGGGAGCGTAATCCCCCCAGCTTTATTCTTCCTTCTCAGGATTCCTTTGGCTATTCGGGGTCTTTTGTAGTTCCATATGAATTTTAGAACTATTTGCTCTAGTTTGTTGAAGAATGCCATTAGAATTTTGATAGGGATTGCATCGAATCTGTAGATTAGTTTAGGCAGGCTGGTCATTTTGACCATATTAATTCTTCCTATCCATGAGCACGGGATGTATTTCCATTTATTGGTATCTTCTTAATTTCTCTCACGAGAATCTAGTATATAGGTCTTTCACTCCTTGGTTAGGTTTATCCCTAGGCGTTTCATTTTTTTGATGCAATTGTGAATGGAATTGTTTTTCTGGTTTCTCTTTCTGCTAGTTCATTGTTAGTATATAGGAATGCCATAGATTTCTGTGTATTGATTTTGTATCCTGCAACTTTGCTGAATTCAGTTATTAGTTCTAGTAGTTTTGGGGTTAATTCTTTAGGGTTTTTTATGTACAATATCATGTCATCTGCAAACAGGGACAATTTAACTTCTTCCTTACCAGTCTGGATGCCTTTTATTTCTTTGTGCTGTCTGATTGCTGTGGCTAGTACCTCCAGTACTATGTTGAATAAAAGTGGAGAGTGGAGATTCCATGTCTTGTTTCCAATCTTAAAAGAAAAGGTTTCAGCTTTGCTGTTAAGTATGATGTTGGCTGTAGATATGTTGTATATGGCCTTTATTATGTTGAGGTACTTGTCCTCTATACCCATTTTGTTGAGAGTTTTTATCATAAACGGACGTTAAATTTTGTCTATTGTCTTTTTAGCATTTTTGGAGATGATCGTGTTATTTTTGTCCTCTTTATCGATGTATGTATGATGTTGATGGATTTTGAAATATTGTACCATCCTTGCATCCCTGGAATAAATCCTTCTTGATTATGATGGATGATCTTTTTGATGAATTTTTGAATTTGGTTTGCTAATATTTTTTTGAGTATTTTTGAATCTGTGTTCATCAGGGATATTGGTCCATAATTTTCTTTTTTGTGGTGTCTTTGCCTGATTTTGATATTAGAATGATGCTGGCCTCATAAAATGAGTTTGGGAGTATTCCCTCCTCTTCTACTCTTTGGAAAACTTTAATGAGGATAGGTATTAGGTCTTCACTAAATGTTTGATAAAATTCAGCAGTGAAGCCATCTTGGCCAGGGGTTTTGTTCTTAGGTAGTTTTTTGATTACCAGTTCAATTTCTTTGCTGGTAATTGATCTGTTCAGATTTTCTGTTTCTTCCAGAGTCAACCTTGGAAGGCTGTATTTTTCTAGAATGTTGTCCATTTCTTCTAGGTTATCCAGTTTGGTAGCATATAATTTTTCATAGTATTCTCTAATAATTCTTTGTATTTCTGTGGTGTCCATCGTGATTTTTGTTTTCTCATTTCTGATTCTGTTTATGTGTGTAGACTCTCCATTTTTCTTAGTAAGTCTGGAGGTTTATCTATTTTGTTTATTTTCTTGAAGAACCAGCTCCTGCTTTCATTGATTCTTTCTATTGTTTTATGCTTCTCGATTTTAATTATTTCTGCTCTAATCTTTATTATGTTCCTCCTTCTCCTGGCTTTGGGCCTCATTTGTTTTTCTTTTTCTAGATTTGTTAGTTGTGAGTTTAGACTGTTCATATGGGATTGTTCTTCTTTCCTGAGGTGGACATGTACTGTAAATACACTTCCCTCTTAGCACGGCCTTTGCTGCATCCCACAGATTTTGTGGTGTTGAATTATTGTTGTCATTTGTCTCCATATATTACTTGATTTCTGTTTTTATTTGAACATTCTTCCATTGATTATTTAGGAACATGTTGTTAAGCTTCCGGGTGTTGTGGGCTTTTTCATTTTCTTGGAATAATTTTTTCTAGTTTCATACCTTTGTCATCTGAGAAGCTGGTTGGTACAATTTCAATCTTTTTAAATTTACTGAGGCTTTTATTGTGGCCTAGTATATGATATTTTCTTGAAAATATTCCATGTGCACTTGAGAAGAATGTGTATCCTGCTGCTTTTGGGTGAAGTGTTCTGTAGATATCCGTTAGGTTCATCTGTTCTAATGTGTTTTCAGTGCCTCTGTCTCCTTACTTATTTTCTGTCTGGTTGATCTATCCTTTGGAGTGAGTTGTGTGTTGAAGTCTCCTAAAATGAATGCATTGCATTCTATTTCCCCCTTTAATTCTGTTAGTATTTGTTTCACATATGTAGGTGCTCCTGTGTTGGGTGTATAGATATTTATAATGGTTATATCCTTTTGTTGGACTGACCCCTTTATCATTATGTAATGTCTTTCTTTGTCTCTTGTGACTGTCTTTGTTTTGAAGTCTATTTTGTCTGATACAAGTACAGCAACTCCTGCTTTTTTCTTGCTATTAGTCACATGTAATATCTTTTTCATCACTTCTCTTTTAGTCTGTGTATATCTTTGGGTTTGAAGTGTGTCTGTTGTAGGCAGCATATAGATGTGTCTTGTTTTTTTATCCATTCAGTGACTCTATGTCTTTTGATTGGTGCATTCAGACCATTTATATTTAGGACGATTATCAGTAGATATGTACTTATTCCCATTGCAGGCTTTAGATTCCTGGTTACCAAAAGTTCAAAGGTAGCTTCTTTACTCTCTAGCAGTATAATTTAACTTAGTACCCTATTAATAAGACACTATAAAGGCTTTTTTTCCTCCTTTTTCTTTTTCCTCCATTTTTTATATATTTGGTATCATATTCTGTACTCTTTGTGTATCCCTTGACTGACTTTGGGGGTAGCTGATTTGATTTTGCACGTGCTTAGTAATTAATTGGTCTACTTCGTTTACTATGGTTTTATTTTCTCTGGTGACAGCTGTTTAGCCTTAGGAACACTTCCATGTATAGCAGTCCCTCCAAAATACACTGTAGAGACAATTTGTGGGAGGTAAGTTCTCTCAACTTTTGCTCATCTGGATATTGTTTAATCCCTCCTTCAAATTTAAGTGATCATCTTCCGGGGTAGAGTATTCTTGGTTGAGGTCCTTCTGTTTCATTGTATTACATAATATCATCCCATTCCCTTCTGTCCTGTAAGGTTTCTGTTGAGAAGTCTGATGATAACGTGATGGGTTTTCATTTGTATGTGATCTTTTTTCTCTCTCTGGCTGCTTTTAATACTCTGTCCTTATCCTTGATCTTTGCCATTTTAATTATTATATGTCTTGGTGTTATCTTCTTTGCGTCCCTTATATTGGGAGATCTGCGTACCTCCTTGGCCTGAGAGACTATCTCATTTCACAGATTGGGTAAATTTTCAACAATTACCTCCTCAGAGACACTTTCTGTCCCTTTTTCTCTGTCTTCTACTTTTACTCATATTATGTGAATATTGTTCCATTAGGATAGATCACACAATTCTCTTACTATTGTTTCATTCCTAGAGATCTTTTTTCTCTCTGTGCCTCATCTTCTTTGTATTCTTATTCTCTAATTTCTATTTCATTTACCATCTCCTCTACTTCAGCTAATCTGCTTTTAAATCCCTCCATTGTATATTTCCTTTCTCATACAGTATTTTTCAAAGTTTCTATCTCTTTCTGGAATTCCTCCTTGAGTTCTTGAATATTTTTCTGTAACTCTGTGAGCATGTTTATGGTTTTTATTTTGAAATCTTCTTCAGGAAGATTGGTGAGTTCAGTTTCACTTAGCCCTCTTTCTGAAGTTTGTGGGATTTTGGTTTGTACCAGTATCTTTTGACCTGTCATATTTGTAATAACTTGTTGTATGCAGCACTCTCTAGTGCCCAGAAGCTCTACTCTGGAGCTGCTCAGCCCCTGGAGTGATGGCAGGGGTCACAGGTGCATGGCACTGGTGCCTGCTGGGAGCAAAGAGCTCTTTCCTGCCTCCCGGCTGCAGTGCCTGCCTCCACTGCCAGGGCCAGTGGACAGAGCATGCAGGGAGGTGTCTCTATGCTATGCCCTTTTTGCTGCCGTAGGTGGGGCTGCCCTCTGGCTTGCCTGGCATAATGGCAGGGGTAACAGGTTTGTGAGCTGGCTCCAGCTGAGAGGAAGGAGCTGCAAGCTGTGTATTGTGGTGGGAGTCTTGGAGCTGCATTGCCAGCCCAGGAGATGGAGCACTGAAGCTCCCAAAAGTTCCCAACCTGGTGGGCTGAGTGCACCAGGATGTTTTTCTCCATCTCCTAAGCAGCAAGCTCTGTGCAATCCTTGTCCTTTTAGCAGCCCTCTCACTGTTGGGAAGTCTCTCAGAGTGCCTGCCTTTCCTTTGTCCCAGATTGGCCAGTGCTGGGTACCTGTTCTCCACAAGTGGCTGGAATCTCAGTCTCTGCAAGTATTCTGTCTGTTTTAGCTTTCCAACCCCACTAATCCTCAGAGCACCATGTAATGTAGGTTCATGTTCCCAGAGAAAATCTCCAGGGCTGGATGGTCAGCAGTCCTAGGTCTCCACTCCCTCCCTGCTCCGTGTCTCTTCCTCCTGCTGGGATGGCGGAAGGGCTTGGTTCCCACCAGATCTCGGCTTTGGTATGTGACCCTTTTCTGTGACGTCTGCTCTTTACCCCAGATGTAGGCAGTCTGTTGCCGTCTTCTTTCCTGTTGCTCTTTCAGGATTTGTTTTATTTGCTGTATTTTCATATTATATGTGGTTTTGGTAGGAGGTTTCTGTCTCACTTCTCACACTGCCATCTTTAAGCCAATCCCTTGTGTTTTTCTTGTCACTATTCCGTCTGCTTGGGATATCCTGTGCCCTCTTTTTTCTTTTTTTCTGCTCCTGTGCTGTCTTTAGGGGATGTACTTAAGCACCATTTGCCCTAGGAAGCCTTTCTTTGATTTCCTGATTCAATTAGATACTTTCTTTTTGTGTGTAGCAAACTGGCCATATTGCACTTGCTATGAACTTAAATGATTCATTTTATGATCTTTTTGAATCCTAAGAAACAAGGACATAGATTGAGTATTATTCATTTTTGTTTCCCTAGGATTTAGCATAGCAGCTCAGTATAAACATAGCAGTGTTATGAAGTGAATTGGTAAAAATAAAGGAAAACTTTTTTGAGTATCATTAGGAAAAGTGGAGAATACATGCTACACTAAACTGTATATATATATATATATATATATGTATGTATTTTTCCCTTACATTGTAATGTACTGTGGCCACACAGTCAGGCAGAAAGGCATTTTGTTTGGTTCCTATTGTAGGTCCTGTCTGTAGTTCTGGTTTTCATACTAAATACTAACAAGTAGATACAGGAGTTATCATCATAATGGGTGAGGCTGTGATAGAGAATGGATTCCAAGAGAACAGGGGTCTTTGTGTAACTTACTGTGATCAAGATTTACATGTGATTTTCATATCAATTTACTCAAATATTCTATGGAAATAAGACAAGTTTCCAAATAAAGATTGTCTAGTTCATCCTGTTGTCTGGTGATTTTGTCAAGCACAGAGCCTGGCAGATATCAGGCCTTGAATAATGCTAATTTGTTTCTCTCCTCTTGTACATCATGAAAATGAAAAATGAAATGGTGACATTGGTTTAAAATAAACTGAAATACTTTGGCCTGGGGTCACATGGTTTCTTGCAGGCAAAGATAAAAACATGCCTCTGATTTTCAGGGCACTCATCTTTTATATCGTGTTCTAATTTCAATATTAAAAAATATGCAAGGATGGAAAGTTATAAACTTAGATCATAGGGTTTATGCACATTTATAATCTCTAACTTTGGTAGTCTCAACTTCAAATTCCTTATTTTGGTAGGGCTGTGAAAGTCAGTTGTTCAAGGTGCCATTTACCATTGGAGGCCCTACTTCCTTTTTTTTTGAAGAAATAATTTCATTTAATGTGTCTTCATTAATTAAATGTCATTGTATACCCAACATTTTTGTAAACATGATGATGAGAGAATAAAGATGAAGGTGGCTGTCTTAAATATTGAACCAAGAAGGACATCCTGCTAACCTTTTTTTCATTATTCTAATAGCAACAGCATGAGCATTTTATAAGGATGTATTAGAGTACTGAAAATGATCTATTGTCCAAATTGTTGGTCTAATTGAAGGTATTTAGAGAAAAGTGTGAGATTTTATTTAATAATTTAGTAAGACTAAAGCTAAACTGTATAATGAATACCTTTTATCACAGGCTAAGAAATATGTGAGTGATCCTGCAGAGAGAGCCTTTTTGAGGTTATAGAGTTAAGGATCACACAGTGAAAGAAATGCGTTAGGAAGGACAGCCTGGTTAGGAGAGATCAGGTATTTCCCTTAGCCTTTTTTCTATGCCATTTCCATGTCCATATGAAACTTTGCTTGTTTACTGGCACTCTAGAAGAGTAATAAGATGTTTTCATAACTTTCCTATTCTCTTTTTTACCACTCGGATATAAAATTTGACTTTCATGATTCTTATCAGCCTGCTTAGTCACTCCTTACGTGTTTTTCCAGTCCTATGTGACCTTTCTGAGAGGTTCCTTGTTGTTATTCTCTAGGTAGCTTCTCAGATAACTTTAGGAAGTGATTGTATAAGGTTTAAAGAAAAAATATTCAATGACCATTAAAATGTCATACATTGAGAGTATTGTGTACCTCCACTGGAAAAATTTTTCAAACTGCTTCAGAGTTAAAGGAAATGATAGGATTCAATGTTAATAAGTGAATATGGAGAGGAAGGATGGAACTGAAGTTATTTTACCATATCTTTCTTTACAAGTGGAAATAGAGTCTACATATAGAATACTATCATTTTTCTTCCTCTCTCAAAGACTTATGATTAGAAATTTTGGTATGTCCATGGGTCTTTTTATCAGTAAACACTATCAAATGCCTCACCTCTCTCATTTGAGATTGATTGCTCCCGCATCTTGTGTTCTTTGTAGGTGCCCTGAGGTATTTCAGCATCCTCTCTTGCTTCCTACCTTATAGCTGTGTGTTTTTTCTTCCATAACTCATATTTCAAAGCTGCCCCACCTAACATTTATTTCTGTTGTTTTGCTGAGTTTGTGTCAGGCAGAAGTACGCCCAACGGAAAATAATTAACTGTTATCAAATGTATCATTTATCTTAAGTTTTAAAAGAAGAGTTCCAAGGGGATGTACAGTGACTTATTTCAAACTCTGATTTCAATTCATGATTGATTCTTTCTAGATACGAGGCCACATACAGGTGAGCTTTGGGCCAAATATTGCCCACACACATAGTTTATTTGGCCTTAAAAGTATTATAAAACCTTGAATTAGTTGCAATTATTTACATTTGGGGGATTTCACACAAAAATCCAGATTACTAACGTTATTAAAAAAATTAGAATATCTCATAACAGTGAATCTGTATGCCCACATGGGCCCTGGTTGCTTAGAACTGAACTTTTTAGCTCTCTCCGTACAAGTCCTTACCCTATTTCATCCCCATTTACATTCCTCTTTATCCCAGTAGACTCTTTAATTGGTCTATGCTGTAGATAGGTGCTTCTCAAATTTTAATTTCCATGTGAATCACTTTGAATCTTGTTAAAATTCAGCTTTTGATTCAGTTATGGGTTGGTCCTGAGATTCTGCATTTCTAATAGATTCGTACTGTTGTCAAAGTTACCAAAAAGCAACATCATTTCGAGTAGTCAAGTTCTAGATTAGTGATTCTCAAAGTACGGTTTTGGAAGCATCTGCGCCTACCAAATCATGACCTCCAGAAGCGGTGCCTAGCAGTCTGTCTCATGAAACCTCCTGGTGATTCTAATGCACACTGTGATGCGAGAATCGCCATTCTAGTCTTATCATAGGTAGGAACACTGTAAAATTACCTAAGTCAGAAGTTTTAAATCCTGGCTGGACATTGAAAAATCAACTGGGGAACTTCCAAAAAAACGGATGCTTGAGCCCCACCCCTAGAGATTCAGACAGAATTGGTCTGGGGAAGGGCATAAACCTCAGTATTTCTAAAAGCTCCTCCATTGCTCCTCATTTACAGCAGGGCTGAGAACTATGCTGAGAGATTTTGTTGATACACCTGGATGTTCAATAGCTCTCATGTCAGACGAATTTTTATAACCCTAACACTTCTAACTTAAGTCCATATGCTTTTTGCTATTCCTCTGTAAAGCAGAACTAGTTGATTTCCCATCATGTTCTTAAGGATCGCTAGGTCCTTTGATCAAATATGGTGTCTCATAAATCATCTCTTCCCAAGTATATTTGTTATTTTGAAAGCCTTTCTCACTATATCCTTGCAGAGTGCATTAGACTTCTGGGCTACATGCATCAGGGAACATTTCTTGTTAATTCTGTTGACACAACCTGATAGATTAGGTTGTGCCTCGCGCAACTCTAGGAGGGCACTGTTCCTGCTCGCAGCCATCACGGATTTGTGCGCTTGCTCAGACTGTGCTCCGGCAGATGACTGCGGTGTCTTGGTGAAGAGGTGGGGTGGCTTTTTCTAATCACGTAATTGTGTCATTTGGGTTAGCAGTATGGCTGTATTTAGTCTAACAAGTAAGACCACTTGAAATTCATGATAAATTTCCCTCAACTAAAAAACATTTTGAGGAATCAATCATTTGGCAAATAAGCATCGGTTCAGTTTAGCATCAATGTTGAAAGATTAATATGTTTTCATCAGCTTTTATAAACTTAGGGTAGTATTCCAGTAAAAAATTAATTTGAAAGCCAGCTATTAATACCTAATTCATTGGACTATTTTAGAACTATTTTAAAAGTTGTGCCCATTATGTACTATATTCTAAATTATGCTATTATTAAGAAATAATGTCTAATATCACTAAAGCGTCTTAGAATAAGAAAGTGCTATCGCAGGCTAGCCTGTGATGTGAACCACAACATTACAGAAAGCAATCGAGGAAAGGAAAAAAAATAAAAGAAGAGAAAAAGAGACATATTACCAATTAGTCATTTTGCTTGCCTTTAGAGATAATGGAAATTTTTTTATTTTTACTTGGTGTGTGTGTCTATATGTTTAGAAGAATGAACAGAATAATTTAAGCTAACTCTCAAATAGAATGGATCCTTTGCCTTTGGGCTTAAAGTGAAAGTGACTGTCTTGTAATGCCACTTTACCACCTGCTGTTATATTCACCCAGAGTGGAAATGAAACATTTTTATATTGTAACAGTCAGTACCTTGCCATATATATTTTCTTAATTTGAGAATGTCAACAGAGCATGGTTAGCATCTGACCCAACTTTCCCTTTGCTTTAAGGATTTAAATTCACCATTTCTCATTATAGGATGTTTGTATATGGGGAGTAGGTTTTGATGTTTTCCATGAACACCATATAATATGCCATACTAAAGAATGCAGGTCCTCAGTTGACAACAAAATTATGTTTAAAATAGAGATCTAACTATTTTTTTACACGAACTCATTGGCACTGAAGGAAAGGAATTTCGAGCAAATTTACTCTTGCCCTTTATAACAAGTCTATAAGAGAATGTTGAATATTTGTTCAAATCAACACCGGTAGTCCATAATAAACCTGAAAATGTTGTTTATGTCTTCCCTAGCAGGAGTTCACTTGATCTGAGATTTCAATGTTTTTTTCCAGCTCTGTAGACACACTGCCTCTGTTATTATTTTCTTCAAAAAGCTTTTTAAAACAATAGACTTTAGTTTGGATTGCCTCATCAGGAATAAGACAGTAGATGAGGATAGGCATGATCTTTTTAGTATTTCTTAGCTCTGGGTCTAATCCCTACTATTTTTGATTATTGTTCGGCTTTTGAGTTCCTTTTCCATCAACATAAAAATAGAATACGATGCCATGTAGAGAAGATTAAGAACATGGACTCTGAAGCTATGTAGCCTAAATTTCAACCATCAAAAGGATTTAAAGACGTGTATGCTGTTGATGGAAAGGGATTTCTGTTTCATTTTTCCATTACTAGCAAAAATGAACTTTTTGAAGTTAACATTGTGAGAATAACTTGTTCTATTTGTAATATAAAAATATTTTTCGCTTTCCCTTCCCCCTGTCACTCCATCCCTCCCTCTTCCCTTTACGGTTCCCTGGATTCAGTCTTGGTTAATGGAACACCATGATACTGTTCATTTCCCATTCATTCAACCATGTAGCATGGTCTATGACTCTTTAGTTGGTTTCTTATCTTCAATATTTAGATAATTACCAAGACCCGTCTGTTTCTAACTCTGAAATGCCTCTGCATTTTAGTTAGGATTCTGTTATTTCTTGCCTGGGCTACTTTGAACCTGTCTTTCCCCTTCTGGGTTCCCTCCTTCTAAGCAGTGTTTTTGAACCCTTGCTGCACATTAGGGCCATTTAAAGAGTGAGGAGGCCTAGGTCTCTCCTTAGAACAATTAATTTGGAAACTCTGGGAGAGGAAGCAGGCATTAATATTTTTAAAAGGTTCCCCAGGTAACTCAAACGTATGACAACGTTTGAGGTCCTCTGCTCTAAATAATCCTTTATAACAATTATTCTCAAAGTGTGGTCGCCTGACCTGCAGCATCAATGTCATACGGTAACAGGTTAGAAATGCAAACTGAGGTCCTATTCCAGATGTACTGAATTGGAAACTCTGGGATTGGGGCCCAGAAATGGGTAGTCGAACCAGCCTTGCAGGTGATTCTTATCAATGCTCAAAGTTGAGAACCACTGTTCTTTGACATATTTCCTTTCTCTTTTCTTTTCCCTTTTTTCTAGCTGTGTATCACTACCATGAAATTTTTAGCATGTTCATTCCTATTTGGCTATATTTACTTAATTTTGAAATTATACAGTATGCATACTTTTATTAGCTATATTTCAAGGTACACCATATACTTAAAGTGAGGTTTATTGTTGATGAGAATGGATATAAATCAACAGTGCAAGTACTCTTGTTGATAAATTTGTTTTCTTTTTTTTTGAATAAATAATTATATCTTTGTTTTCACCTTACAATGCAAAGGATTAGAGTGAATAGAGTATAATGATTGGTGGATCTACACCAGACTGCCAAAGTTTGGATCCCAACTCTACTAATACCAAACTGGCCTGGGCAATTTACCTAATGTCTCTTGAGTCTATCTCAAAGAATTGTTAAGATTAACTGAGTGAATACATATAGATCACTTAGGAAGTTTCTGGCACTTAGTATGTGCTCAAAAAACATTAGCTATTCTTATTCAGAATTGACGAGCTATCAGCATTATCATTTTCTGTTGTTTTTTTATTGTGTTTGTATTATTAGCATTAAATTCAGTCTATTTTTTTTTCCAGAATCTTTTTAAGCCACTTGTTTATTTTGTGAGGGTTGCTTTAGTTAAACTTGATGTGGATAAAGTGAAGTTTCCTATGGCTAGGATCCTCACAGGAAGCTAAACTACTTGATGATGTAAAGGGCCTGCTGCTAGGCTACTGCTTCCACACCCATAGGCAATTAGCTATTATTGACTGAGTCACTATATGAAGAGCTCGGCCCGGTGCTCTGGATGGCGGCAGAGATGAAGGAGGATTAGAGACCTGCAGACTGCTGGATGCAGACCTAATTCTAGTGCTTGACCTACTGCTGGGAGAACAAGCCGGGTAATAAACCCTTTTACCCCAAGAACATTCCATTGTCATTCCTCAGTCTCACTGAATCCATAGTGAACTTGCCTGGACCTAAAACCCAATGGCAAGACAGATGCATATTCTGTAGATCTAGAGCTGGTCCTGATGTTATGCTGGTAATTGCATTAAGTATGAGAACATACCTAGTAGTCAAACTACTGATGAAACTTGAGGAGTGGTAGAGATCAGGAGGTTATAGGGTAAAACCAGCTGAGAAATTAGAGTTATTTTACTTGTATAGCTAATTTGGAGACCTTGAGGATGATTTTTGGCAAGTATTGTTAGCTATTACTACTAAATTTCAGCCTTTGGAACAAAACCCACAGTTATGCTCTGGCTTTAATTCCTCTGCTTGAAGTTATATAAGATGAAATAAACAGCAGTCTATGTCCAGCATGAATTTAGAATGACAGACTTTAAAATACAATGAATTCCCCCAACTTCAGCTAACTTCAATCACACATAAGTGTGTGTGTGTCTGTGTGTATTTGTATATTTAATATTATGCAATGTATATACTCACATATACTCAGTATGTTTATTTATATAACATAAATATTATATAATGTACACTTCACATTCACACACATATATATACACATACACACACACACATACACATAATGCACTGAAATCCTGGGAGGTGGACACAAACTCCTGGAGGAAGAAGTTAGCTCTTGGAACACCCTAAACACTGTAGCATTTTCAGCCTAGGCTGTGAGGTGGTCAGGCTATAAGGGTACCATCCCTAGCCAGGGCCAGAATATCCCAAATACTATGGCAAAACATGAGCAGAAGCTTTAGTGCTCTGGGACCTGTACATTTTAGTTCAGCCCTCCACAGAATACTGGTTTTCACTGTAATAGCTATTCAGACAAGTTCCAAGACATGAGCAGAAAATGTGCATAGTGTATTAGGAGGACAAGAAATAAATAATGAGAAGGGTGTTACCATTTTCTTCATGGTATCTCCCTGCTGCAAGTGTACAGTGTTGTTACATGTCCTTTTGAGCTATAGACCCTCATGCTCTATTAACTGTAGTGTAGGAAAATGGCTTCTGGCAGTTTTCTGTCATGTCAATTCCTTGAGTATTTACATTATGAACGTTTTTATGATGGGTACAAAAAAAATTCCCTCTTCTTAGCATTTCCCCATTAGGTGTACAAAATGTTTTCCTTCCTATAAAATATACTTTAGGAGTATAACTTAGTGATGCGCATGAGATACTGGAGCTTGGAGAAGTAAAGGATTCAGTGCAATCGCTGGCTTTCTGTATTTCATTTTTGATCTAATGTAAATTGAACTAGGGAATGTTTGGAGCACTAGTAATGGACTTTGGGGAAAAAAATCATTGGATAGAAGCTCTCAGAAACTCTTCTGTAGAGAAATTTGGAAAAAGTGGTTTCTTTATAGTCTCAAGAAGATATTTATAACAAAGCGTCAGATATCTTCAGTAATGAAAGACATACTTTGTATTTTGATCAATACCTTCCATCTGATACATAATTCAGCCTGAATGGGACATGACATCCATTTTTCTTTGTGGCACTGAGTGACTTAATGCTATTTCAAGTGATAAATCTATGGGTTTGGATTGTAAAAAAATAAAGTCTTTTAGTAATATGCTAAGGACAAAACTGATAGGGTTCTATTTTAGTTCCCTTAAAGGAAAATAAGGTTAGAGTTAGTGTTAAAATTTAGTAAAGTAACAGTGTCACAGTGTTTTCTGTTTCTATAATTGTATTATTTTTTAACTCAAATTTCTTCCCTTTTCTCTCTGCCTTCATTACCCAAAGCACCATCAGATATTTCCCTAGGAACCTTTACAATTCACAGTGACTTTTGGTATGTTTATACTACTAACTGTCTGAAAAGGTATCCATTATTTAAGTGCCAGTTAATATCAGGCAATACTTTGTACCTCAATAAGAAGTGATTAAAAAAAAATCAACAACCATTGGGCTTCAGTGATGTTTTTCTCAGGGGCTTCAACAAGTATTTGATTTTGGTTGAAATTAATGCTAGACAGTGTTAAGCTAAGAATCCAGGATTGGGTCCTTTGAATTAGTGTTTGCATATTTCATTGAATATTGTGTGTGCTACTAGCACATTTTATGCTAAGAAGAACTGACTGCAAGGTACAATGAATCTTTGCCACTTTAACCAAACCTGCATAAATAATTTCTTTTAGAGGTCACCAATTTGTACTAAGACTCTAAAGAGTGCATGTGAATTTGGCAACACATGTTACTGACAACTCCAAGTTTCATGAGTTAAGAATGTATTTATAAATAGTGCTGTTTTCATACTCTCTTTTGCTGGAAATATGAACCTGGCAATGAAAGGGTGTCAAAGAGCCATCCACACCTCTACCAGAAAGCCCCTACCTGACTTCGAAAAGAGAAGGATTCCTCTGAGTTCTGGGCCTGCGGCATGGGCCCCCTCCAGCAAGTAATGCTCATTAAAGAGCTGATTAATGACAGACCCTAACAGAATTTTGTTATTTCTCCTTTCAGGTGATGATGCAAACACTATGATTAGACTTTGTGTTTATGTCTGTGAAAGGTTTGATTATTCATTTTGAAAATCTGTTGAGAATGATATTTCATGGTAAGCTAGTATTCTTTGAAAGCACTAATTAGTATTTTAACCACTTGAGCGTATAATATCTGTGTTGTATAAATATATGCAAGATATCCATAGGCACTGATGGTGCCTGCCTCCTTTTTGGATGACTACTCTTGAGTGATGTGATGTCACACTTCCCTGGCGCACATCACGTGTGGTGGTACCCTTCTGGGGCCCTGCTCTGTCTGCCCCCTTCCTCTGTTCCTTAAATCTCTGTGCCTCTGAGACATGGTCTGAGCCCTCCTCTGCACTCAGCCTTAGCCATGGTCAACTGTATGCATGTGGAGGACTTCCTAAATCTACTCCCCCAGCCCAAACCTCTCCCTAAAACATCACACCTCTATTCTTTCAGCCTCTTACCAGGTCACTCTATTTGGATGTTCCAGAGGCAACCGAAACTCAACATGTCCAAAACAGGAATTGTTACTCTATGCTTCAGTCATTTTGATCTAGTGTTTATTTACTGAAAATGCCATGTTATCACTTACATTATTATCTTAAGCATGGGTTTAACATAACCTTAGCCTGAAATATACTTTCTCTCCAGCTAACTTCTATTCACTCAATAACCTCATAATTGACTTTCTGTAGGAAGTCTTTCCCCATTTCTTTGTTAAGATTTGAGACTCCTTTTTATATAGTAATAATGATAATATAGTAATATTATTGTAGTAGTATATTATAGAATATAATATATAATGTTAATACATATATATAGTAATATAGTATATTCATCACTGTAGTATTGAACAATGTAATGATATGCTCAGTTTCTTGTCAATGCTATAACAATTGACTACATCCTCAGTGTCTTAAAACAACTAAGCTTATTATCTTTTAGTTCTGTAGGTTGGCAGTTTGACAATGCTCTTACTAAAGGTTCAGGGGAGAATTTCTCAGTTTTTTTGCCTTTTCTCATTTCTAGAGGCCTCCAGAGCCTCCCCCACATGGCATCACTCCGACACTGACTCTTCGATCTCCTGCTTTCACTTTTCAGGGCCCTTGTGATTATATTGGGCCCACCTGGATGATCCAGGCTACTTTTCTACTTTAAGGTCAGCTGATTAGCAACCTAAATTTCATTTGTGACTTTAATTCCTCTTTGCCAAATAATCTAATATAATTATAGGTCCTGGGAATGAGGGCTTGGACATCTTTAGAGGGACATTTTTCTGTCTACCACAATACCTAACAGCTATAGATAATTTACCACTTGCTAGGTACTGTTCTAAGCACCTCACATGTATTAATTCACATAGCTGTCAAGAACCGTGAGGGCTCTGAGATATGCCTCTCCTTTGCTTTGGAAAGGACACTATCTCTATTTTTGCTATACAAATATCTTCAAAAAGGTAATCTAGAAGAAAAGCAGTCAATGTCTGTGCTCATAAAACATACAGCAACTTGAGAGACCCTTGAGAATTGAGTTCCAACAACAGCCCTTGAAGTAACCCTGTAAAATATTTGAGTTATAATCATCTCCATTTTAGGGGTAAGGAAATGAGAAGCAGCAATGATAAGTAACATGCCCTATTATGTAGCAGAGTTCAGTTTTGAACTTAGGCTGCCTGGCTTCAGAGCCCATGTTCTTAATCTCTGCTCTTTGCTGCGTTTATTCTATTATGTTCTCACGGTAGCACGTGCCCTCTACTGCAGTTTTCTTCATGTGTGTCCATGATATGTATACTTATTAACTTGTTTGTATCCCCCATTGGTTTTTCAGCTCCATGAGGGCTTAATGGAACTGCATCTTTATTGTTCATGGCTTGTATATCCAGTGTTCAGTTCAGTTTGGCTTATATTAGGGAATGAAGAAGTATTTTAGGAATAAATGAAAATATATTGTAAATAGAGCCTTATTAGAGAGGGACATTTTATTTCAACCTATATTCTCTTAGCTAACAGCAAGTCTTTGTTTATAACAAGCATTAGTCAATTTGGCCTATTACCAAAAGATAGGGATAAAGGTAATTTAATATGTTTTTTTGATGTTTATGCCTAATCATGTCCATTAAAGCAAAGACCATGAGTTTTGAAAGTGCTTGAAAGAGGATGCAAAATATGATGATGGAAATTAAAGTAGAGCTAATTTTAAAAATTAAATGGGTGAGAAAATGACAAATGCTGCCTGTGCATATGGGATAAGTCCTTTGGCATAGAAATTCTTTTTCAGGGAAAAAGGAAATTAGGCAACACATGAAGTGTTCTTCCTTTGCAATTGACAGTAATCAGTAAGTGTCAAGGAAAAGTGATTGCAGAAATGAGAAAAAAAAATCCTTTGAATGTGTGGTAGGAGGATCAGCAAAAACATTGACTATATTATGGCCTAATGCTAATTCAGGAGAATGTTAAGAGTTTGAGAACTTAAATGCTAGGCTTGTGAGTACAAGTGGTGCTGATGAAATTTCTATTATAGGCCAAAATGTGTCGCTGAAACTGGTCTTTTTTGATGGAAATATGATGCCAGAACAGAAAGTCCATAAGGAGAAAGTATGTTTTGTTTTTAAGCTTTTAAGGACTGACTCACTCTTAAGTTTGGTGGAAATATAACTAGAGAGAGCAAAACTTAAACTCCTTTTTCGCAAGTGAAGTTAAAAACAGCCATTCAGAACCTACTGTTTTTGAGTACTTCAGAATACGCACTTGAAAGGAAGAAAACCACTGGTTGCTCTCATTTTATAAATAAATAGGTGACATCTATGAATTTCATCTTATTAATATTACTATTTCAAGGGAAATTTACATTTCTACTAGCCCCATATAGTACTTGTCAGAGCAAGGAGTTTTGTCTTCTGTACTTAAGCATAAATGCATATAGAAATAGTATCTCGAATGAGTCGCGGTCATGAATAATCAAAATACAACTTTTTTTTTTTTTGCCTGCTATACCTTTAAAACTTACTTAGCATCCCTGAATGATAACAGGGGAATGTCCTGTGACAGCTTTTTTTTGTTCATTCTTAGGTAGGTCCTATATTGCTTTAACATCATAAGGTAAAATTGCAATGCAGAAATCAAAATACCTACTGTAACATGTCAGCCAGCACATCAGCTCTGTTCAAACACAACATTCCTCCCAAGCCCAGGCCTGTGATTCATTCAGTTCCCCAAGGTGGGGATGAATGGAAAGATCCCAATTAATGATAGCATTCACTTACCATGTTTTGTGCTCACGACTAAGTGCTTCACATGGACCATCTCATTTAATCATCACAATAACCTGGGAGGAAGTTACCATTAATATCCCCATTTTATGAGTGAGGACATGGAAGCTGAGAGCAATTGAACGATTTGTTCAAAATCCCACAGCCAGTAAGGGTTAGACGTGGGTTTGCATCCCAGACGTGGAGGCTAAAGCTCCAGTTTTTGACTGTCGTGTCCACTGGCCTCTGCCAAGGAGGTCGTTCAGCAGAGCTGGGAATGTGGGTTTGTGGCTTTGTGATGAAACTGGAAATTGAGATGCATTTGGAGGGGAAGGACCAGGGCAAGAGTTCAGAATGTGTCTGAATCTGCAACGGGTGCGCCGGAGTGAAACTTAGCAGAGTTTAAAGGAACAGCAGAGCGTTTCACAAGGCAGAGAGTAAAACCATGGAACTGATGACTGGAGCTGAAGAATTTAATGCTGTTCTTGGATGGGTATTGGTAAGTGGTTACATATCATCTGGTTTTTAATGCCAGCAAAACTAGTTTAGGCTATTCAGCATGACTTGTCATTACAAGGGAAACCTTTTATTTTGCAGTAAATTCTTGAACATCAGCTGTGTGCTGGGCACTATGCTAGGCCCTGGAAAAGCAGCAATTGAAATGAAGAATGACCTGCCTTCATGGAACTAGAGTTAGGCTGGTGTTTCAGCTTCAGCGTTATCTTCCCAGAGAGGCTTTTCCTGGTCGCTCAGTCTAAAGTATCCTCTCCCAAGCTCGTTATTCTCTACATCCTCTCTGTTATTTTCATCATAGTCCCAACCACAGTCTCATGTCTTGTTTGTTGACCTGTGCAGTTTTTCACTTCCTCCACCCCCAGCAGGTGGAATGTGAGCTCCTTTAGGGTGGGGTCATTGTCAGCTCCTTCTCTGCTGGAACAGAGTAAGGACTCAGCAAATTTTGTGAATGAATGAATGACCAAAATAAATACACTATGTGTAGAGGGGGAAAAAATAGCTTATGCCCATGAGAATGCCATATGGATTTTTCCCCCCACTGTGAGACCAAACCTTCTAGGATTAATATATGGCACTTCAGACTTTCTGAGCAGAAAATCTCACACCCAGTTGCTTTGTAAGGAGAGTGCCGCATTGTCTCAGCACCGTCTGGTCATACTTGGCATCAGGTCCGTTCTCTGTTCCAAAGTAGAGGGACTTGCTGCCCAGATGGTGCCCTGGAGTGGCTGGGGTTATATTTCTTTCCTTGGTATTCAACCTCTTGTCTTCCAGGACTTTCTATCCCTTTCAGGCTCAAGGTTGAAGTCTGGGATTTTGGGGGTTCTGATCTTAGTAGAGACTCTTTTCCTAGTCTCAAATATTTAGATAAATAAACAGCGAATTCAAAATGAATTAACAAGTTTGGGTGTGGACAGTTAAAGGCAGAAATTGACTGGTGGGAAAATATTGCCAAGCAGAGCCAGTATTCTAGGGAGTCTCACTTAGGCAAGTGGGAAAGCGTCAGGAGAACAGGATAGTTGACAAGTACCTTAGATGATGTTTCAATGGCATCTCCTCTACTCCTGCCACTCTTAGACAAAGAGTGGAGTGTGAGCTTGATACTGTGGCAGAGAATTTCTGAACTGCTGAACTGAAGGATACCAGACACTCACACTGGAGCCAGGCTTGGATGAGCCCAGTACAGGGGCCAATACAACTTATTCTGGACAACAAACTAGGATGATGTGAGCTCAGAATCTGACTTTGGCAGAGGAAAGGCCCAATACTGCATACTCTTTTTGCTAGTGGTTATATAATAATTCTGAATACATTAGAGTATATGTCTAGTTCATGAAGTTAGGCATCAGACCATTGCTGCTAATGCTGGAGACTGGATTTCGGTTTGTTTGTGTTACCAGACTGTTTGGTGAGTCTTTGGACCTCTCCATATGATTTCAGTGTTCCTCTCGGCATGTGTTGTCAGGGTAGTGGGACATTTTTCCTGGTGACTGACTTTCCCCAGAGTGTGTAAAGGGAAGCTGCAAGGCTTTCTCAGGGTTTAAGCCAGAATAAAGGGAAGAGGTCTGTTGCAGAAGGATTAGTACATGGGAGGTGAAGGGGGTTGGTATCAAACAAGAGTCTACCACAAAGGTGCTTAGATGTTTTCCCCAGGAGCTCAGAGCTGTCTGGGCCTGTGCGTGGGGATGGATGACATTGGTGTGGGTGAGAACACGCAAAGAAACTTAGTAGGAGTGAAAAACCCCAACCCAACCAAAAAAAAAACCCTCCACAGATAGAAATCCTAGGAACTTTGATTTTCAAAAGTCAGAGGATGATGTAAAAAAACAGACCAACAAAACAATGACAAGAAGAAAGGCTAATCTGAGAAGTGGAGGAGAACCGTGGGTATCCTGTGACAGCAGCCCTAATCAACAGCATGATGATCCTCAGCAATACCCAGCAAATAAGAGCTGAGAAGTCTCCATGGGGTTTTGTGGTCTCAGTGAGCAAGAGCTGTTTCAACACAGAGTTCAAGGTAGAAGGCAAATTATAGTGCATTGGAGGGAGCAAGTAGGTACGGCCATATTTTTTATGTTAATTTATGTAATCACATTCACTACCATTATATGCATATTTGCTATCTGCCTATAGTTTTGGGGACTGAAGTAATTAATTGGAAGCAGACTACTATGCATAATTTTATCCAGGCTTTTCTTTGAATTTCCAAGTAAATTAGATACTGAAACATTTGCATCCTTACCTGTTTTCAAGGCACATTCAAGAGTTATGGTTGCACATGTTAATGGATTTGCCTCATGACAAATTTATTTTGCAAGAATTAAAATAATTTAATTCATTACGAATAAATCTTATTGTCGTCAAAGTTAAGCAAAAGAATATTTCAGTCACTGAAGGTATTTTTCTTAACAGCTTTACTGAGCTACAGTGACATGCAGTAAACTTCACATATTTAAAGTTTAAATTTGATGTTTCACAATGTGTACACACCCATCAAGTCATCACCACAATGGGCACATCCATCATTCCCAAAAGTTTCCTGTTGCTTCTTTTGACCTCTCCCATCTTCATCCCCAGGTGAGCTCTGATCTGCTGTTTGACAATATGATTAATTTGCATCTTCTAGAGTTTTATATAGATAACATGAATCATACAGTATATATATATATTTTTTTTTATTCCTTTTTATTCTGTATAACTGTTTTGGGCTTCACCCATGTTGTTGCATGTATCCATAGTCCATTTCTTTTTATTGCTGAGTAGTATTTTGTTGTATGGACGTAGCACACTTTATCTCTTCACTTGTTGATAGACATTTGATTTACTTCCAGTTTTTGGCTATTGGAAGTAAAACTGTTATGAATAGTTGTAGATGAGTCTTTATATGGACATATGCTTCATGCAGGTATTCTTAAAGTAAAATTAGATTCCTTAAGTTATGAAGGTTTAGAGCAGAGAGGCACAGCTAAACTATTTCTCAATAGAACAAAATCCAAGTTTCTTCAGTACTTTGTTATAAGGTTATTTGTATAGCAGCATAATCTAAGTTTTCTAGTTTCTTCTCTTCCCCCTTCTGCCATCTGTAGACATGGTTCCCTGTGTCTGCCCTGAAGCCTGTCTGTCTCTCAGAAGCTGCCTCCTATTACTGATTTCTCTGTATTTTACTCTGTTCTCAATCAGGCCAATGAATCTGCCTCCATCTGCTGAAGAACCCTTGTCTGGTTGATATTTAGCCTGGTTACCCAGGCCTGACTTCATGTTCTCACACCTCTGGAAACCAGTATGTAGTCAGCTGCCCACTTGGGTCACCATTGCCTGATATCTTTAGCCCGACCTTCACCCGCCCCCTCAACGTACCTGCTTGTGCTGCTAGGCAGGCCTTTGCTGTCTGATGACTGTCCCCCAAGCACACCTTCCTTTTTATCCCAATCTCCTCGACTCTGCATCTGGCACATGTCTGTGCCATTTGAGCCAGCCCAAATCCCAGTGTGTGGCCTGATTTAGTCTTGGGGACCTGACTACTCTCAGCTCTTGGAGAACCGCACTGTTCAGGAGCCCCTCTGCTTTGCAACACATTGGGATCCGGATTGTTCCTAAGTCCTCGTGTTCCCATAAGTAAATACCCAAGAGGCGCCACTGCTGGTGGCAGGCAGACCCGGCACCATGTTGTTTTGTCAGCCTATTTGTTCCTCCATAGAGAAGGTCTCAAGTTAAAATCTTAAGTCGAAGAGTGTCTATTTGCGACGTACTTGCAATTTGTACCACTTCTTGGACCTACATTCTTCTTCTTTATGTGCTCCAACCACTCTGACCTTCTTTCTGTTTGTCCAGTATGCTAGTCTCACTTCCCCCTTAGAGCCTTTGCATCTGTTCCCTAGTCTCAGAACACATTTCCACACATCTCAAACAGCTGGCTTCCACCATCAGTCCCATCACAGGTGCAGTGTGATCACCTTAGGGAGGACTTGGCCACACTACACCTATCCCACAAATCAATCAATCTTACTCTATTATATTGTTTTGTAGAATTTATCATTTATGAAACTTCTTTCATCCATTTATTACTTCTTAATTGACCTCCTCATTCTATACACCTGCACAGACGTACCCTGAGGGCGGGAGCAAAGGAGCTTGAAGGACAGAACAGTTCTCATGTTAAGCAAACACAATGCTCAATAAATACTTGTGTAAATGAGTGCATATAATACCTCTGTCTGCGTGATGAAATACTACTTCTCTTTTGAAGTCCAACTCAAATACTCTGTCAAGAACCTCTCTGACTACATTTGTTTTTCAGTCTTTCACAGCAATTTTTATTCTTTATTTCTCGTGTTGAGCTGTGCCCATTCTTGCTTTAAAATGTAGAGGATGCAGAGATCATACTTGGCTTACTTTGATATGCATTTCAGACTTAAGAACATAGCAAATTATGAGATGTTTGCTGAAGTCATGAATAAATGAAAATCAACCATAAGACGGTTGATCATTTTATTTTTTCCTTAGTATGAAATATTTAAAGGATGCAGAAAAGAATCAATAATATTACAAATAATACCCATGTATCCATCACCTGCTTTAAAAAACTTAATATTAAAGACATATTTGAAATCCCTTGTGTGACCATTTGTGATATTGCAATTTGTAAGATATATATCTTTGTTTATCCAGGTGGTCAAATATATAATTCTCATATATATTGGTCTTTGTACATGCATCCTGGCTCACAGCTCCTAAAACCCTTGGAATTTGCGAAGTGATGAGAGCAGTAAAGGCATCTTTTGCTATGTTAATAATGTGGGTTTTGGACCCCACCTAAGGATGGGAGCTGGTTGCCAGGACAGCCCACCATGTGATTAGAGGATTGTAACTTTAAGTCCCATCCGCAGCCTCCAGAGCTAGAGATTGAGTTCCATCACCAGTGGTCAGTGATTTAATCAATCATGTCTCTGTAATGAAGTCTCTGTAAAATACCAAAAGGATGCGGTTTGGAGAGCTTCCAGGTTGGTAAATACATGGAGATGGGGAAAGAGTGTCTTATCTGGAGAGGGTGTGGAAGCTCCGTGCCCTTCCCCCATAGCTTGCCTTGTGTATCTCTTCCATCTAGCTGTTCCTGAGTTATATCCTTTTATAATAAACTAGTGATCTAGGAAGTAAAATGTTTCTCTGAGTTCTGTGAGCCATTCTAGAAAATTAATTGAACCTAAGAAGAACATCTGGGAATGGTCAGAAATGCAGGTAACTACCTGGGCTTGAGACTGGTGTCTGAAGTGGGGTGGGGTGGGGTGGGGCAGTTTTGTGGGATGGAGCCCTTATCCTGTGGAATCTGCTGCTATCTCTGGAGAGGTAGTGTCAGCAATGAACTAGAATTGAGTGGAATTCTCACATACCCTGCTGGTAACCAAAAATTGTTTGTTGGTGGGGTGGGAATGGTGGGAGCTGACACCACCTTCCTCCTCTGCCAAACGCACATATACACACATTGAAATTGGGTCCAGGATCCTAAAAGACTGCATCCCTTTCCCCTCCTTTTTTCCTGAAGTAATCATGAGTCTGACTGGGGGGTTTATCATTCTTATATGTGTGTGATTGTATGTACATTTCATGACTTTCCCCTGTTTGGGTATGTGTGTGTGTGTGTGTGTGTGTGTCCATTTACAATATGTTTGTTCTGCTTGTTTTTAAGAAGTATATCGTGAGGGTCAGTTTACACCTTACTTGTTCCCTCAACATTATGTTTTTCAAATTATCCTTGTTGATATATGTAGTATGAGCATCTAGTTCTGAAATCATTATTTCAATTGTTTTGTAGTATTTTTTTATATTACCATTTTATAGTTTCTTTTTCTACTCTCTTGCTGAAAGGCATTTAGTTTGCCCTTTTTTACTCTTACAAACAATAGTAAAGCAAACATTCTTGTACCACTTTTTCTTGGCATCCTAGGGAGTATCTTCAGACTATAGGGAAGCAGAATTTGTCATTGTGACTAAGTGCAAGGTGTTGGAGCCAGTCTGTCGGTTCGAATCCTTACTTTGCCACTTGCTGCTTTCCCGAGAAGCAATGAGCATCGGCTATTTTCAGCCCTTCTCAGGAGCCTGCAGGTCCTCCCGAACCCTGGCATCAAGCAGCCAGCTTGGCTAAAGTCCCTTTGGCTCTAGCAGACCCTTCTGGAGCCGATTCCCAGCCTCCATTACCTGAGCCTGGAGCCAGAAGCCAGCCGGCCTGCGGCTTCACACAATCCCCACTTTGCATTTCTGTACCGTTTCTGGTCCATGAAGAGGTTTATTTCCAAGCCTGGAGATACTTTTTCATTTTCCCTTTTCATGTTTTATTTATCATTGCGATGTGTTTGGAGCAGAGGGAGTACATCAAAACATGAATGTATTGGGTCACCTTAACCAGAAGTTGATATCACCTCTAGTCTTTTAAAATAAACACAAATCTTAGAATCATCTAATCATAGAGTTTTGGAGCTGGGAAGGATTTTAAAGATAATGAAGGCAAATGATCTTATTTTACAGGTGAAGGAATTGTGGTCTTGAGAAATTAAGTGACTTACCTAATGTCATATATCTGCTTAATGGTGAAATCTTGACCAGAACCAAAGCCTTTTGCCACTGCCTCTATATTAGAGTTTGCTCTGTGAGCTGTATTTGCCCATGACATTTTACTCTTCAAGGACTCAAAAAATAAATCAGAATTTAAGCAATTAGAAAAATGACATGTTGTATTTTTAAATTGACATAAGATGTTTTCTCCTGAAAAATATTGAGGGCAAATCAAGAGTATCATTGCACTGAGCTGAGTACATGTTCACCAGAAGGCACAATGCCCAGGTGCCCCCTGACTTCCTGAAACTTATTAGGACGGGCCCATCAATGTGGTCCTGATGCTTGCTGCCTCCTACGGCACTGGGTCTGGAAATGAACTGTGATGAATGGGTGTGGCCAGCGTTGACAGTGAGAGCCTACGTTTCTGCTGTCGTGTAGAAATGGCAGGTACTTTAATTTAGAAAAAAAAAATTACTAAGAAAGAGTGAGTATTCCTTCTAATGAGGAGTTCTGGACTCTTAGGATATGTGTGTAGAATCTGATATTTTGTTAAAGCCTTTGGAATTGTTTTATTCTGTTTCTAGATCTCTTAGCTGTGCCTAAGCATCCGTATGCCGCTATGGAGAATTGGGGACTCAGTATTTTTGTGGAACAAAGAATACTGCTGGATCCCAGGGCTTCATCTATTTCTTATTTGCTGGATGTCACCATGGTCATTGTTCATGAGATATGTCACCAGGTATGAGAAAAAGGATCAGGTGTAAGTATAACTGCACACTCTTGAGATTGTAGAATGATTTCAGATACTTAGATTAGGAGCTAAATTATTATCCTCTCCATTAAGTTTTAATTATATAGAGAGCACTGCGTAGTTCTTTCTGGAAGGTATGCCGTTTTTCTCAGATGACAGCAGAAACAAAAGCAAACACACGCATCATATTAAATAAGCAACCGTCATTCAGTTGTGCTTAGGAGTGAGATGGCACTGCCACCCAGCAGCCCCTTAGCAGACCCCATCCAGTCACACTATTCCTTGTCAACTTTACTTTACTTTCCCGTGATTACTGGTGTGTAGATTGGTAAGTGCGGCAATGGCAATGATTTATTGCTTTGCTGTTAGATGCAGCTGAGTTTTGTGTACGTGTCAAAATTTGCCTTTGCAGAAATCAATTTGTTATTCCCCTTTTCCCATCACACAGACACTTAGGAAGTCTTTCACTAACTCAGCCATAGATTCTTTGTTCACAGATGACTGATATATTTTTTTTGTCTTGGCATGTTTAGAAATTCATTTGTAAATTAGCCAACTTTGTAGTGAAGCTAAGATCAAATTAATTTCATTCTGACTTTATGCACTGTCTTGCAATGAGTGGAAAGTATTACAGAGCTTTTGCAATGCTTATTTGAATCTTGATTCTAGTAAAAAATGAAAAGTCACTGAAAATAAATGCACATGTTAATAAAAAAGCAATACCTGTTTTGGGTACTGGTAATTGTGGATAGTTGATGTTAAAGCATCAGAAACTCATTGTGATTTCATAGGACTTCAATTTGTTATAAACACAAATCCTTTTAGAACACTGAAACAACTCTGAGTGATGGAAAATGCTGTGAATGAAAGAAGGTGAATTGCTCAGTGCTAATACATGACTACTGACCTCACGATAAACTGGTCCAGGCTGACCATTAGGCTAAGTGTCATCCTTGTGCAATGGACCTCCTGTAAGATGTTGGTACCTGTCACGCTGGCCAGGTTGGGCATATGTTCCTTGCCTTAATGACTTGAGGGAGTCCACATTACAGGGATAACAGGGCTCCTCCACTGTGTTAAAGAGAATGGGTTCCAGCTAAACATAATTTGAGGCAAAAGCAGTTTCCTTGTGAACATTCCTCAAAACAAGTTACATGTAAAGTTCTGTTGAAATAAAACCACATTGATAATATTTTTGTTCCTAAAATTGGATTTCATTTGTGCCACATGGTAAGTTACTTTCTTGTTTTAGCTTACTCTTACTCATTCCAGGCTACTCAGTATTTGGAAATGAACCCAAAACAGAGAAATACATAATAATTTCCAGTCTTGCCATCAAATTATTTTCTGCATAACCCTCTCTCCTTACCTATTCATTGTCACAATTCTTAAGAATGGCTTGCAAATTAAGGAGAAACATGCATTTTTGATCAGGAATAAAAAATATTTTAAATATTTATTTTGAGGTCATCAGTGTATTCAGAGTTGTCTTTTACTTGTATTTCAGGTAGAGATCCTCTTGAGTAATGGATACTTGATCGTTACTGTTGAAATGTTCAGTCACCCAGCTCTTTACTGTATTTCCTAAAGCTGCACACAATCTGATAGTTGTTCACCTTTTACTTCCATTTCTTAAATAATTCATTCCCTTTTAGGGTTTTCACACTAAGGGTTACTTACCTCTGCCTGGAATCTCTTGCCCACAGCTTACTCATAGCAGCCTCTTTCTTGTCACTAAAGTCTGTGTGCAGATGTCACCTGCTTGGAGAGAACCTTTCGCTTTTACAGTCTACAATCTAAAGCAGCTCCTTCCCCAGTCCTACCATACTTAATTAGACCCCCAAATCGTGTCTTTCATTTGCTCGCTTATTTTTTATTTTCTATCTCACCGCATCCCCCTTACCTCCACAATAAAACAAGCTACATGAGAAGGGGCATTATCTGACTTTTCATCCTTGGATCCCAAGTCTTTAGGATATCTGCTGGATTATAATGTGTAATTTTTTTTTTTAATGAAAGAAGGATTCTTTTAACCTTTTGCTGAATGAAGCAAGGATTTCACAGTAATGCATCATGATCTAATCAAAACACCAATGAAAAATTACAACATTAGTTTTCATGAAGGGCTTTTAGAGATTTGTTAGGTCCGAACCCCTCACTATCACGGGATCATGGAGAGGCAGGTGCGGAGCACCTTAAAAGCCCTTGGTTCCTTTAATCAGCTGCCGCCTCCCTCAATTGCCCCTGGCTTCTGTGCTAAGTCAGTCATTCAGTGCTTCTCCAGGCAGTATTTTCTATCATTGGCCATCTCAGTCTGTTAGAGGGTCTCCTGCATTTTCAGCAGACATCTACCGGCCCTAATTCCCATCCGTTAATCCTGACTTGTCCCTCTAGGGCCACAGGTGCAAACCTTTTCCTCTTCCTCATACTAGGCCTTCAAATATTTGAAGACAGCTGTTATCAGCTTTTTTTCTCCTGAGTCCTTTCTTCTCCAGGTTAAATGCTCCTTTTGTATTCCTTGGTCATTTTATCTTTGTTCTTCCCTGAACGCATTTAGAAAACACAAGTCCCCCAAGTAGTCAAATAAATCAATAGTCTTGCCACATAGCATATTTTGAGATCACAAAACCAGTTGGGGAATGAATGCCAGTTATGATAATCATAGTTTGCTACATTTAATTTTAGATAAAATAATTTGGGGCCACGTTTGTTTTTGTCTGATACCCATTCATTTTATCCCTGCAGTGGTTTGGTGACCTCGTGACTCCTGTGTGGTGGGAAGACGTATGGCTGAAAGAAGGTTTTGCTCACTACTTTGAGTTTGTCGGTACAGACTACCTCTATCCTGGCTGGAACATGGTATGTGCACTGCTCTTTAATTGTCTGAAACTCCCAGTGAAAGGTTGATCTGGTGTCGTCACACTGGGCTTATATTACCATCATAGATAGCAGAAATACTAACTGATGAATAAAAATCATTGGATGTCCAATAAAGAAGAAGTAACCAAAATTTAAATGGTAGTTTTCCAAGAGAGTTCTCTTTTACTTATTAGAAGGAAATAGTCTGATAGGTTACAAACTGATTTCAAAATGCTAAATAGAAATATTTTAGATTGCAGTATTGGATAACAAATTATCCTTAAACAGAGAAGGTAACAGCAATTAGTTAGATCTTAATTGTATAGAGTATTTCCATATATAGAAAAATGAGAACTTAATATTTCTTTGATGTGATGAAACAAAAAAATAGCAGACATCTGCTGCATTATTGTTTCAAAGATACTTTAAGAATAAATGACTTAATGTCATTGACTTTATGAAGAGTTATGCACATTGTACCCGTACTGGGAGTACATCTGTATGTCAGAACCTGAAGTAGGATTTTTTGTCAATCAATGATGTTCTAGAGCACCCTGAAAGAAAAAGTTGGGGTGGAAGGGCATGATTTTTATGTCTTTTAATATGTTTTTCATTTATATAAGCTTCAATTAATCAGTAAGTGACTATGTTATTATTAGATGGAACCCAGGTATATGTAGTTTTGGAACTCAAATTTTAAATTTGTTTTAAGTGGTATCATGTAAAAGCTACAAAATACCTCTATCAACTTCCAGAATCTGAAATTTCACCTGTGATATACAGCATGAATGATAATGCATATCTTTCTTACATTACTCATTTTTGATGTCTAAATTATTAATAATTAAGGGTTCCTAAGTATTAGTCATAGGTATAATTTGAAGAGTACTTAAACCAAGGTGAAATATGAAGATGTCTGTAAGTCATGATAAAACTTCATGGTAGACCGTAAATTCACCCAACTTCTGCTGATTAAGAAATGTGATCTCAAATAACACACAGAAAAAAATGTTACAAAAGTAATGCCATATCATTATGCTTTAATTATGTCCATGCAGTTTTGCCCATATTTCATAAAGGCAACATGGCTCATTTTCAGAAATGTATAAAATAATATTACTTAGACTTCTGTATCTAGGTATGTATGTATATGATAGAATTTTTAAATTTTTAAATCTTACTTGTTTTATCATGACATTGAAATGATAAAACATTGCCTTTCCTTTAAAAAACTTTGAAGAAAAATCAACAATCCCATGTGATTTTAATTATTTAAAATATTCTTTAACAAATGTAAAATTTTAAAACTGAAATGTTTAAGGATATTGAAACATTTCCAAAAATATCTTCAGGTTGTTAGATGACTTTCAATCAACTTTGTTTAAAGTTTTCATTTAATTTTCATTATGCTGTGGATTATTACTGATTTATAATTTCACTGTGTTCTAATATTAAAGGATGTCTTTACAACAAATGACATGTTCCTTATATAAGAAAGCTTCTTTTTAGTTCTGTCAGCTATTTTTGAAAAAATCCTTTCTATTCATCATTATGAAAAATACATCTTGAATTAAAAAGTAATCAACAGAATTATACGTGGGGTGAAAACGGAAAGCTTTTGATGGTTTTAGCATGGCAGTATATCCTCCTCCAATGTCCTTATACTGGATTTTGTCTTTGAATAACTTATTATATTCCTTCATCATTTTTCTCAGTTAAGTTATAAATGTAGACCTTCTGCAGAACATTCTTATAAGAGGTATTGAAAACGAACATAGAGTGTAAATAACACATTTGAGACTTTGTCCTTAAAGAACACAGACCATCAGCTGGAAGTATAAAAACCTTAGGGTGGTAAGCTATAAGATTTTACTTCTTATAAATCCATACTTCATAATTAAGAAATGAGAATTAATGATAGCATTCATACCGTGACATAGAAGGCTCACCCTACTAAATAAAGAAATGAATAAACTCCATCACAATTAATTAGGCAATAGTGAGGAGAAACAGTCCTGTGATGTCTCTTTATGTTCTGATAATAAATACTTGCTAATCTCTGATTGCTTTTGCTTTTTAGTAGCTTTCTTTATTTAGAATGTGGAGGATCTCAATATACTAAATTCATAAAACCTATAAGAAAAAATTCTAAACAAATTGCTCTGCTACCATTAATATCTTCTTTGCAAACAAAATTTTAAGACTAAGTTAGTTACATAAATAAGAGAAGGTATTAAGTGCCTTTAAGGCTCTGCCAGCACTATTTGTCATAATGGCTTCAGCAAAAGAGTGAAAGAAATACAAGCAAAAACTGGAGTGCTGGCTGTGTCAGCAGTGATTCACACTACTGTTGTGATGTGCGCACAAGTGAGCCCAGGAGCGCAGGGCTTGGGCCTCAGGGGAGCTTAGCCTAAAGTAGAAAAATCAAAAGTCAGGCTCATGTCAGGAGTAAAGAAATTCAGGAAGCTGAACTTTTGCCTCTGATCTCAATGCTTTTATCATTTTTAGACTAAGGCTTAAGCACTGAAATACAAGTTAAATTTGCCTGAGAAATTACTATGACAATCTATCTTCGATGTAATAGTAGTGAGGAAGCCCAGAATTACATAGTGTTGTTAAGGAAGCTCTTGTTCTGATTTAGGCCAGTATACTTGCTTGGTCTGCTTGAACGTTAGTAAAATCTTAGTGTGTGTGTGTGTTTTCAAAGCCATTTTATAATACGTAAGTAATCAGTTTTTACATTAGGAACACTTCATGGAATAAAAACTATTATGATAATTTTGTTCCCTAACAAACCAATGAGGTTCACCATTTTCTAGAAATGGACCTTCATGGTAGTGTGGTGGAAGGTCAGGGGGATGGATTTGAAAGAAGAAATTCAGATTCCAGGAAAGGTGTCACGCTTCTCTGACTCATCCTTATCATTTGAAAAGTGGGGCATTTGTACTCCTTTAACAAACTCACATAAATTTTGTGAAGATAAAATAATTTTTGAGGTCTTTGAAATGTAGGAGCCACAATACAGATGTGATTCGGCATCATGGACCCAGCAAATGAATGCCCCGCTGCAAAGGTGCATTGATTTTGTGCATAGATGCCCTAATTTCCAGCCCCAGTAATCTATTTTGACACAATTTCAGCAATTATGTATTGATGACCTGGTAATTCCTATAATCTTTGTCTAGACAATTACCCAAGAATTTCTATAATCTTTGTATCTAGCCTCAGTCTCACCAAATCAGTTCTCAGGTAGACTGGCAATGTGGACTATTCTATGGGAACGTGAGCCTTGTATAATGTTTCGTTCATCAAACACAAGGGTCAATCAAGATCATTAGAAGCAACCTCTTCAGCTCAGGGCTAAGGATACATTTTCTGGAGCCGGAAGTCCTTGTGCTTGATGTTATTTTATGAAAGCTGGCTGTCAGTGACAATATTATTCAGTGGACCAAGTTATAGTATGTTACTGGTGGCAGTCACATTAAATTTTACTGTGTTTCCTCAAAAGCCGGGAAAAGGAAAGACTCAATGCAACATGCTTACTATTCTTCAATAATTCTTGATTTTCATTTGAAAAAGGTTATAATAAAAGAGTTTTAATGCAGGAAAAGAAGGCATAGTAAACGGTTACTATGAAGAACTCTGTATTTTACAGATTCAATGCTGATTCAGGCAAAAGCGGTCCCCTTGCACAGTACACAAGTTCTCATTGTCATTCGTGTCTCTATTGTAGATGTGTCCTTTAGTTCCCTGAATGTAGTGTCATGAAGATTTGCTGCAATAATGAGAGTCATTAAGCACAAGTGTATGTTCTTTTATTAAATGAATTGGGATGCTGTGGGGCCTCACACAGCAATAACTTTACACACTGAAAAAGTCTGCAGACTGAGAATTCTTCCTAAATTTTTATGAGGGCACATACCTGAGCATAAAGATAACTATTATTAGAGAATCATGCAACTAAACTTCACTATGCTATTTAGGATCTTTCAAAGTGTATTGCCCAAAACCTTGATAAATGGTCTCAATTGACTCTATAATGGGCAGGACTAAAATAGTAAAAGTGAATTCTGTCATTAGGCTCAGTATTATTTTATGATGCTCCAACCAAAATTGCCTGCTATATTTAAGAGGCATTGCAATAAAATTATCTTTACTTTTAAAATTGTTTATATCAAGAAGAAACTGATATAAGAAGATCATTGGTGACCTGAAATAGATCTATAGTTAATTGAGTTCAATGTTTTTCCTAGTTTAAATGTAAAGATATACTGCTTACCTATTCTAAACAATAATAAACATTCTACTATTCAGAGGGGGGGAATAACAAAGTGGAAGGAAAAAAATCTTGATTTTGGTTAATATTTTACGAGTTCAGCTGTTTATTTCTTAAATCCATCTTTGATTTTATGTCTATGGAGAATAATGGTTTCACATGCTTTTCAAAGTTAGTTAATACATGTTTCCACAATAGTTGGTATGTTCGTAGTTTTGGCCATAATTCATACATATCAAAATATATTTGCCCAATAGGGCTATGGGGTCAGAGATAGACCATTGGGAATTAAATATTCATTTAAGGACCTTACTTTATAAATACTGAATGCCAAATAAATGTATGTACATATACTTATGATTTTTCCATATAGTTGTGTTTGTCTATTATGATCAAAATCCACATATAATATTCTAGTCTTGAGAAGTCAGTAAATTAGAAGGTGGTCTGATTGATTCCAACTGGCAGATGATATTTTATTCTCAAATGACTGACACATATTGAATGTGAAAAAAGTAAAGCCTTTTTACAACTAGTCCCAAGGGTCTGTGGTCTTTATGATCCTGTTCCTTAGCTTCAAAGTGACGTTTACATGGAGAGACTAGAGGGAAAGGAGTAGGAGTGCCTACGTGGGTCTCCAGGGGGGGGTCACAGTCTTCAGGATGGACGCTTCTCGGTGCTTTCCCTTTGCTCCTGCCTCCTCCCCTCGCTGCAAGCAATTTCTCTTGATGCTGAACACATAGACTTTTTTTTAAAGAATAGAAAAATTCATTTTTTTTTCTCGTTTGAGAAGAACTGGTGAGCTATAGTTCTATTCTAGGAGAAAGGGTTGCTTTTTCCTTGGCATTAGTGGTCAGAGCGGCTTTGGGCCTTGGTGGGAAACAGGCCCGTGACAGAGACAAAGAAAGGACACAGAGGAAGCAAGAACTGCACTAACAGCAGCTGATGCCCTATCTGAATTCCAAGTAAACACAGGGGGAGTTCTACTGGGCACGTCATCAGGGCATTGGGAGTGGATTAATGCTCAGTCTGCAAATCAGGATGATCCGCAAAGATGTCCCTGTGAAGAGGCTGGCCCAGCGACTTGGATTCCAGCCAGTAGTGACTGAAGGGATATGAAGAATTTCTAGCAAGTGATAGTGAAACCTGGAACTGCCCCTTTTATACTAACACGTTAAAATGGTTCTCACTAAGGCTAGTGCCATAACAAGTTGTGTTTACATTTTCTGTCATTTTGGGACTTATTTAGTGCTTTTTACAAAATCTCCTAATGATGTGCTAGGAGCCCTGTTAGGCCCATCTGCTAGAGAGAAGAATGAATGAGTTTGGGCAGTCATTTGTTAATTGTTGAAGTACATTATCGATCTAGAAGTTTTATGGCACAGATATGTTTTCGAGGATGAACCTACCACTGAAGAATAGATAATACATTCACACTTTTGTTTGGTTCACGGTTCTTTTATAAGAAGCAAGACTGCGGCTTCATGGTTGGTTGGGAAATGGAAGCTTTTGAAGAGCTTGTTATCAAGGTGTATTAAGTCTCAGAAAATGTAAATCTGCTTCATTTACTGCTTCAAATGCAAGACCAGCTTTTATTAAGTAAAATGTCTTTAGAAAGCTGAGAAAAAACGAATGTGAGATTCATGAGGATTTATACACACTCACATGTACTTCTATTTATTCAGGTATGAACCTGGGAGATTTTCTTAGTCATATTGCCTCACATTTTTTTTCCTATATGAATTTTTAAAATTCAAAACAAAGTTGCGAATTGAAATTTCATGTATATCCTTAGAGGAAAATTTTTCTTAAGCGAAGTTATTCTGTTCATAAAGACACTAAGTGTGTTTCAGGTTCTGTGTATTTTGAACTTAAAGGTAAAAGATAAATGAGAATTCTCTTTGGAATAAAATTTTTCTTCCAAAGACCGTGTTCAGGTTTGCATGGTGTCAAGGTCTTTCTACATTTCCTTAGGAATCTGAAAAGCAACCAATAAATTGACAGGATTAGATACTCTCTAAAAAGAAAAGTCTTACTGAACCTGGAGTCTAACAATAATCAAGGCTGCTCTTCATATCTAGAAATATTGCAGGAAAATTAACCAGTTCTTTCCCTTTTCAAGTAAGAGCAGTTTGTAAACAAAATATTCCAATTTGCTAAAAATTGTCAGACATCACTTGATAAACCAAAAAATTGATAATGCCCCAAATTTATAACCAAAACAGTGAAATGTTCTGGTAGACATCAGTGTTCTCAAATATATATTATTCGTGGTAGATCATGTACTGTTTGCTCTGTCCCTTTAACTGCCTCTAGTAAAAGTGTTCCTCTTCCTACAGTATTTGGGTTGTTCACCATCTCATGTCACTCAGCATTTTCCCAGGCAGTTAGAAAGAATTTGCTTTACAAAGTTTCTTAGCACAAACACAGCCAAAAATGAAAGCTGTGACTAAGAGGGCAACCAAAGAATAATTCATTAATTTTCTATTTATTAATCATCCTTGATCAGGCAGCTATGTGCTTTAAAAGACTTTAGAACACAACTCATTTCTCAGCAAGGAGTGACTGTCTCAGCCCATAACACTTTATGGGACTTTTCCCCCTCTTCTCGTCAAGGTTACTTTAATACTGTTCAGATATCACCAGACAAGGATGTGGGGAATGGAGGCAGTGAGTTCAAATGATATGAATCAAAACATGTAAAACAGCTTCCTGTGATGAGAAAGAAAAAAGAGCAATTAGGTAATTGGAGGTTGTTGAAGATTTTGCCTCAATTACTCCAGTAACCCTTGTAATAATAAACTACATAGCATTTACTATGTATCATTAAACACTTCTACATCTTATAATTCACTATGAAATAGAGTAAGGATTCTGCTGGGTATCCTGAGAGTACACATCTCTGTTACCATTTTCCTTGAGTCCAGAGGGTACAGTAATGGCTAGACCATCATACAGTCCGCCACTCAGGCAGCTCACCTCAACGATGACTCCAAAAAGATGATTTGCAGTAGACCATATTTTTATACTGAGCTGAATAACTTCTGTGGATCTACCATTCACAAATTCAAGTAAGCCCCTTTTGAAACTATTCATATCTTTAGCTTTTTACTTCTCCCTGGGATTGATGAAATAAAATTCTTTTTGATGATTGGAGTGTCATCTTTTGTCATATTTGTCTTCAAAAATTAAGATATGTGGGAATGCTTTCTTTTCTCTAAGAACCTACTTCAAATACACCTGTGTCCAATTAATTCCTTTAATCGTTTGATTTTCTCTTCTCTGGATTTTATTTATATAGTCCAGTGATGCTTTTCTTGAGTGCTGTTAATGGTATACTAGCTCAATAATTTTATGTCAACTAGCTTGGTGGATTTCTGCCCCTTTTTTGCCATTCCATTCAGTCATACATTTCATTCATTCTCTTTATCAGTTCATTCAAAGGATTATCAAGCACCTATACTGAAGCATTTGTTTTGCTAGTTTCTATGGAATAAATCTCATGCTATTATTAGCATGGAACTGCTACGTATCAGTTTCTTATATACGCTGTGTTTAATCTTTGGTGTGGTAGTTTCTGTTAAGAGGTATGTATACATTTAGGATTATTTGGGATTCTTAGCTGACCAACCATGCCTCTGTCAGGAGTTGCTTTATTATGAAGAAGCTCAAAAATACAGATCCATAACATCAGTCAGACTGTTCATATTCATACATATATTTTGAAAATAAAATTCTCAGAGAATTAGCTAAATGCTGGAACAATAAGAGCATTTAGTTAGCTATTGTTATTTTTATATTACATGGCTCAGACATAGTCTGTAATAGTTAGTTTACCTAGTTACAATTGCAATTTATTGTGAAAACTGTTCGAATATCTTTCTGCTCAGTTAAGTTCTGCTTTTGCATCCTGATCTTTTTCTAAGCATTACAGTTTCTTAGTAGGAAGTCCAATTCCTTTTCTACCTATCTCATGGATTAAATTTCTGACTCTGATACTAGCTATATCATCTTGTTTCTCCGTCTCCGTAATATGTATGAAATATTTGTGGTGTTTTGTTACAAATAGTTTTAAGAATCAAATTTTATTTCTGTTTCTATTTGAAATAGTAGCAACTATCACTGTTCCCAATGTTATTGTTTCTCTTAGGTACTTAAGTGTAATGGTATTACTTTAAGATCCCAAAACTGTTTTGGGAGTATATTATGGAGTATGTTGTGAATCCCATATTAAAAATAAGTAAAAGCAAAGAAATTGCCTTCACAAAATGCTTTTGAGTACACCTATTTCTGAATGATTCTGGAATGCTAGTTTTTTAATATTTTTGTATTTTATAAAGGGGTTGCTAGTCCAAATTTTGCATTCTGAATAGTGAAGATTTTCCCTACTAGTTTCACAATCAATTTATAAGCATGATAGTAGCTTACTTGGAGATACAATAATGTGGAGGAACTGGGAATAAACCTGGAATTTCCTCTCAGAATTGGCTGTCTGGGCCATAAGCACTTTATGTATTTTGGAGTTGTTTGTTATGGGTTATTAAATCTTTCAAATTTGAAAAAAAATGCTTTTGTCATTGGAAATATACACACTACCATGGATCTACCAGCAAGAGTGAAGCTTTATTAGGCTGGGTTATTTGGTAACTTATATCCCTAAATTTTGAAATTAAAGTACAAAAAGTGTTATTTAATAAATTTCATTCATCAAGTTAATAAGAATTTTGTTAAAGAATTAAGGTCATTTCAATTATTATTTATTTTGCAAAGTAAAATAATGTGAAGTGAATTAGTCACTTGGTAACCATCTTAATAACTTGAGTGTTGAGTTGCCAATCCTTGGAATTCTTCCAGACCTGAATGATATAAGGAAGTTTCCATTAGTATTTAAACAGAAATTGAATTTGTTTAAGATGATTAGTCAGTATACATTTAAAAATACTCCAGATTACATTTTATCAATCAACTGTTATAGTGCCTTGATTAGCTTGTTGTTAATGTGTCTGCAAAATATTAGAGACTCCTAGTAATGGGTGTGAGAAACAAGTGTGTGAATGTCAAAAAAAATGGCAATTTTGATTTCACTGAAATGTCTTACCAACTTTCCAAAAAAAAATAAGCTTAGAGATAGAGGAAAATATTCTTACTGCCAAAGTGGAGATAGAAGTATTGAAAAGATGAAGAGGCTATTGGCTCTCACAAGCTTAAAATCCATGGAGAGGATCTTGAAGTGACCTATGGAAGAGTGGGAATGAGTTCATGTTAACTACCAAAGGGCAGGAGGTATGTCCCCCCCACCAAACAGCAGGCTAGGGACTGTGTCTTTCACCACCATTTTCCAGCATTTAACCCAAAGCATGGTATCTATGAGATATTCAGTGATAAAAATCTGTTCAAAAGTGAACCAAAAATTTATGAAACAAAGGTCAACAGGTCATTTATGAAAAAAATGTAACAGTTTCTATACCTGTATTAGGAACTCATTCATTGAATTAAAAAGGATATTGAGATTAAAAATATATGAAACTACATTGGATAAATGTTTGAAGGAAAACAGGTAAAGGTGTCAAGAAATTCTAAAAAGTGAAGGGAAGTTAAATGATATGAACATTTTAAAGCACATAGCATATGGTAATTGTTCACAGTGATTTTGGGGACTGCCAGAGTCCAAATGAGCTATGTAATTAGACAAACTGTTTATAATTATTACTGAGATCAACATTATTTGAAGCACATTCATGATTGTTCTGTAAGACCCAAAATTATAATTAATGGAAATGTGAATGACTTATTGATGGTAACTTCTGTCATATCAACATTGCTGTATCGTTAAGATTCTCGAGTAAGTCTGTAGAAGGCACAGAATTTGCTTGTGTATAATCAAGTGCATTCTGTGTTCCACCTTAGCATTTTCCCTTAGCTGTCTCACATCTTGGATGATAATAGAACATGACACATTCCACTTGGATATTACAAACAAAACATAACAGCAGCTGAAGGATGTAGTCACTAAAGAGATTCACAATTTAACCCACTTTTTCTGTGTTAGTCATGTTTGAAAATATAACAGTTCATAGAAACCCATGCAGGAGGTCATTTGGGGTTATGAGGAGAAGCTTATAAAGTCATCTGAGATAGTCTTATAGAAATATATTTGAAATCACTGAATAACATCGTATCAGCACCACTTTTTGTAAAAGGTTATGTAAACAAATACAGAAGTAAAATTTCAGTTTCATTGTGTTAATGGTGCTTATTTTAAAAGTATTCTTCAATGCCTACTGTATATGTGTGTGTTTACACAAGTTTGACTTTAATATATATGGACTGCTTTACCAAGCTGCTTATGAAAGTGATTATTAACGTCTTGAGCATGTGTTTTCAACATGAGATTTCAAATGTTAATTTTGAAAGTATATTGCTATAGAGAAGCAACATTTATTTCCACTAGCTCTTTAGTTTTATTTCATTTTTCAGTGTGATTTAGCTGTCTATAAAATTGCTAACTAATCAACTAAATAATGACATAATATTTCCCAAGTATGTCTAGCTAACTTTCAGCTGAGTAACAGCTTAAAATACTTTTGGACATTTTACAACTTTATGAAAGTAGGATGACAGTATAAAATTAGAGAGTAAAATTCTTTCAATGTTTTAGGAATCTCAGAATCCAAATAATATCTCCTTTTTGCAAATCTGGCATTGTGTTAAGTGTTTACAAAAATTATAATTTCAAAGCTCCAGAGATACCATATCACATAAATAAAACCTGATAAATATTTTCCCCCAGTATGTTTGTTTTCTTGTTTGAATTTTTGATCATATTCTTCTGCTTTTACCTTTGTCATGATTTGAATGAGTCATGAAGAGCAAGAGTAAAAAAGCCAGACTATACAATGCTGGTATTCCTCTATCATTTGTTATAGAACGGGTTCAGATTAGTAGTGACGCACGTGGCTTTTGTTTGGCCTGTGAAAACTTCAAGTCTTTATCTCTTGGCACTACAGCTTTTCAGAGAGGTAAAACATAAAAGACACATCATATCTTATTTCTTCTTCTTAATAGATCAACTGAGGTTAAAACAGCATGGTCATAGACACTGAAAGCATTTTTATCCACAATTCTTCTTCTATTTTCTACTCCTATGTTACTTTGTTTTTGCTACTAATACTTCACCCATCGAGTAGCATTAACAAGTTGTACATGTATCTGTCTTCCCTATCATAATAGGAGTGGCTTGGAGGCAGGAATGTGTTTGTTTCCCCAATGTCTAACACAGGGCATCACACATAGGAATCAAACAGCAAACACATATGGAATTAGATTTCATTGTTCAAGTAATTTTTGTCGGACATTCTAACTGATTTGATTCCATGGATTAGAAACTTCATTTACATCCAAGAGGATACTGTGAACCTTAAAAACTGAAATAAGACATTGCTTTAAAGAAACAAATGACAATACTGAAAAAGGAATATTTGTGTCTCTTTGGCTATATATATGGTGTCTACATACATATCTATATCTATGTCTATGTCTATATCTATGTCTAAGTCTACATTGAATTCATACATTTTGGAATGCCAAAGTAAATACCCTGTTGGTCATCACTGATCATCATAACATTGAACTAAATTTTAGGAAAATAATTGGCACAATATATTTTGTGATCACAAAGATAAAGCCCATATCATGTGCCGTTTGTGCACAATTATGCAGTATTGTTGTATTTTTGTTGCCAGTTGCTCCTCTTCTAGTCCATTTTCGACTATGTATTCATAGTTATCTCTCCAAATGTAGGTCTGGTAATGTCACTTCTCAATTCTGGCTTCCTCATGCTCAATAACATCCAAGTTAAAGCATGAGGATCCTTGGTGATTTTGTTCTTGTGTATTTCTCTGTGCCAACCACTTGTTGTTTACCCCTTATACTCCCTGCCTTCTGCCACACAAAACTCTGTCACCCCAAATAGGCCATGCTCTTTCAAATCTCCATGAGTTTTCCCAGAATATTCCTTTCTGTCCAAAATGCCTTTTCTGCTGTATCCTCCTATAAAACTCCAGTCATCCTTAATGATTCAACTCAACTATCATTCAGAAACTTTTCCTGCTTTTCCCCCAGGTAGAACAAATCACAGCCTTCTCCGTGTAGTCACACTGTGTTCTGAATCCACTTTCATTTTACATATGGCAGGTGGTGGTTTAATATTTATTTTCATCTTTGTCTCTCCTACTTCTATAAAAACTCTGAAGGTCAGATCCATGTCTTTGTATCTTTTTATCCCCAGAACCAGGCATACCATCTGGGACATAGCAGGTGCTCAATAAATATTTGTAGAACAAGTTCAGTTGTTTAATCTTTGCAACCACATATGTTTACAAATGAAGATGCTGAAGTCTAAAGAGATTGAGTAACTTGCTCAAGGTCATACAGCTAGTGAATGGCAGATATTTTTCTTCCAGTCTAGAACTCTTTTATCAACTTTGCAGCAGCGTGCCTGACTTGTCTCCTAGGAATACCAAAAGAGCCATTAATGTTCAGATCCATCCTCCGAGAAAATTGAGTCCTCGTGGCTGCCCCGATATAACCCACGCCTGCCCTGAGAAATAATTTTCTGTTCTTTTCATGCCTCTGAGCACCTCACCAGTACTTGACTTGGTTCAGGCTTGGCTGTCATCTTTGTCTGGTTTGATGTATGTGACTTTCTTTGATCTCGATTCAGATTATTCTCTGATTTTTTTTTCTTTCTTTCCTGGTGACAGAGTCAGTGTCTGCCTGCTGTTGCTTTTTAATTATAATTACTTAGCCTTCCTATAGGAACTGGCCGACATCTCTACCTTTCACTAATACTTCCTATTTTCCCACTCATCATTATGACTATGGCTAGACTGGGTATATTCCCTTTTTAACCACTCAGACCTTGACATGTTTGGGCAGAGGCCATTTTGAGACATTAAGGAATATAATTTCACATCAAGATGTATCTAATGCTGGGATAAGAATTCTTAATAATTGCTCTTCACGTATATTACTAAATACCAGTATATGAAATGCTCACATTATAAGAAATGAGAAAAAAGTGAATTCTTTCTGAGACATCATTCATATTTTCATACAAACTGCAATTTATTGTAAAAAGTTGCCAGCACCTGCTCCTTATCTTAGACCCAAGCTTTTAATTACATTTGCCTATAGCACATTGCTTTTCGGATATTCACAGGCCCATGCCTTGCCACGTGGCTAAAACTGGTCTTTTTTAGCTTGCCCTTCAAATCAGACTTTTTTCTATTTCTCTGTGTCTTCTCCATTTCTTTCAGTAGCCCACCCCACTTTAAAAAAATCCCGTCAAGTCTAAAAGCCATGCAGTTGTCTCTTGGTACTTTCTCTCATCACCACTAAAGGGACCAAGTCCGCGTCGGCTGATTTTTCATCCTAACTGTCCTTCAGCGACGCCTCGCTCTGACGCACCGTCACCTCGTCTCCTCTTAGTACCACAGCCACTTCCCGTCTCCCGTCTCAATCTACGTGAAGTCATCTTGTAGACCACAGATAAGTTGATTTTCTTAAGACACTGCTTTTACTTTAAGTCATTATGACTGCTACTGTCTACTTATTAAGATCAAAGTCTTTAACCTGATACCTGAGGATTCAGAGTAGCTTTTTTTTTTTCATGTTTCCTCTGCCTGGATTTGCCCTTTTATAAAGCTCTTCTCCCATTCATCTGAATAACCCTTCATCTTTCAACAACCTACTTTAATGTCACTTCCTCTGTGAAGCCTTTTCTAAACTAATTAATCATTTCATTCTCTGTGTTTTTATAGCATCCATCATATTACAATGCAGTTAGCTGTTTATCTGTCTTTCTCCTTTCCTTCCGCTTCCACTTTTAAGTTCTCTGAGGTTAGGAGCATATATTTCTTTTCCAAACACATCACAGTGTCTGGCGTAGAGTAGGAAATTAATACATATTTATAACTGAATGAGTGAGAGAATGGAGGCTTTCTTTTCCATGTGTTATTCTCAACTCACACTTCCTTTACTTTTCTGAAAAACATTTGCATTCTCTAAAACTTCAAATGAAATTTAGTGTTTAAAGTAATTCAATTTGAAATGATATAGTCAGTATTATTGGAACTTTAAATGTAGGCATGAGGGTGACAACTCCAAGAAGGGTCTATATTAGAGTGATAAGATTTTATTGTTACTGTTAATATTAAACTTAAAGATTTTAAACTTCTCCATTTTATCTAATTGTATTGCTTTTTGAAAAGTGGTGAAATGGCTTACCATGGTGCTCTTGAACTATGAGCTAGAATAAAAGCTAACTGTTGAATATGCACCATAAATAATTCCCCATGTGTGGGTGCATGTATGCATGCACACACACACACACACACACACGCAAGTATCCTGCAAGGGTTAGATCAAATTCTGTAATTTTTTTTCAACATTTCTTTAGCATTTCTAATCTGTAAGAGAAAACTTACTTTGTTCATTGTGGCCAACTATTTTATTTAATCTCTTATGTCACATTAGAGCCAGGATTTCCTTAACTTTCTTTTTAAACTTTCAAAGTCTCAGATCAATAGTAGACAATTAACAAATAATTATTTTTGCTGATATTATTATTGTTGTTGCTGTTGATGAGGAAGGAGAGGGCCCCAGCCAGGGACTAAAAAAGCTCAGATAACTTCTTATTTTATAGTCATGCAGGTCTTTGTAAAAAATTAACACCTTCTCTCCTGGAAACTTTGTAGTTTTGTTAAATTGGGTTTGCCTGTGGCGTGAATTTTCTTTCTTCCTCAATTTAACATATTCTCCCTTCTGAACTCTGTTTGTTCTGCCAGGGTTTTCTCCCTTTCTTTTTTAACTTTCTCGCTCTTAATTTTTCTTCATGCTTTTTTCCCTTCAGTTGCGCCATATCATTCACTCCAACAATGTAGATGATGAATCTTGCTACTGACTTCGCATTACCACTTCTTGATATTCTGCTGACACAGGCAGAGGTTCATTTGTTTTCCTTCAGAAGCGTGAAGACATATATCATGTATATTTGCTTAAACATGAAAGTTTTATTTTGGAAATTTACCTTAGATTTCATCTTTATAATTAGCCATTTACTTTATACCATTTTAAAAAAATCACATTTCTAGCAAACCAAGATATGTTTACTAAATTTTAATATTGATCAATATGTATTTATTGTTGCTAAATATTAAAAATTAGGATTCAAATAAAGCATCATTTTAAGTTCATTTTACCCTGTGGTTTTTGGTCTGGTGTTTGAGTGATATAATGAAGCAGGCACTATTTGAAGAGTTGAATATTATTTTATCTTCAGAATGGAAATCACATCTTCATTTTGGTACCTCTTATAAATAAAAGTGTTCATTGGTCAAGTTGAAGTGTAATTATACATGTATTGATTCCTCCCATGAATTCTGAAATCAAATAGTTTTATTGTGCGTTTAAAGTTGAATGAGTAACAAAATTGCATACCTGTGTAAAAGTAACATCAAAGTTTTTATTTTGGAAATACATGATTTTCTTATTCTCTAAACCTAGGCCATTTGTCCAAAATCTTATCTTTGCTTTTTAGTGGACTTAAAATAAGCGATGTAAATACCAATTTTTTAATTCTTAAAATTTTAAATCACATGATCCAATCCATCCTCCTTAATTCATCTTGAATTAGGAACTGAGTTTGAAAAAAAAATAAAGTGTTAGTTTATGTAATATTTTCACTTAACTCATTGTAAATTGAACTTCTCACTGTGGCCTCTTAGGGTCCGGTGCAGCCTCTGGGACTCAGTGAATTCAGGTTCAGACAGTGCACACTGTCCTCTTTGATGGCACACAGACCACTGATGTGGAACCCTTACACCAAAAAAAGACGGAAGAAATTAAACATACAGTCTTCAGACTACAAAAATAAGCTACTAGAAAATAAACCTTATAGTATGTAGTTGGATGGCTAATTAATTCTATTATTGATTAAACATACTAAGTCATTGAATGATGATCAAAAATGTTTCTTTAAAGCCATGTTTAAAGTAACACACACATATATATGCCCACATATAGGAATAGTTAACTATTCTTTTCTAGCATCTTTATTCTCCATTTCCACTTTTTTAAAGTCAGGATTTGTGGTGTACTTTCAGCTTGAAATTATAACTCACTCAGAAATAACACGCTGTTTATCTGCTGGTTCAAAACTAGGAGGCTCTAGCAATGAGTTTAGAGTTAGCTAGAGCAGTTAAAGTGTTGTGGTCTTTAATCTCTGAAATGAGACTCCTCGGGTCCCAACTTGTTATCTCTCGCATTTGCTTTTTTATTTCCCTCCTCCCTCAGTGAGGGCGGGAGGCCAGTAGGACTAATAGCTGCCAGCATTTTTGTTAACAACCAGATGTTTCCTTAAAGCACGTTTCTTATAACAAAAACAACAGGGAAGTACTTTTCCTTTACAGTCTATTTCTAATATAATAAATTAGCTTTTATTAGAGCAAATACAAATGTCTCAACAAGGCATAGAACAGAAGTCTCATGATTTTGTCTGTTTTCACAACTTTATGGTAATGGTTATTAATACCTATTGATCTCCACTTTATGTCCGTTATTCTGAATTCACATATATACCCACAGATATTGTAGTTGGATGTCAATAACACCTTTCACTATTTGTTGTGATCTGCTAGAATTTTTTTCAGAAAATAAATTGTACGTATGTGTGTGTGTGTATGTGAGAATGCAGGACAGAGAGAAAGGAAGAAAGACAGACAGGGAGAAAGAAACAGAACAAGGTACAGAGGGACAGGGAGAGAGTGAGATGTTTAAATGGTACTAAAAATAAATGGTGTAAATAGCAAAACAATACTAGAACCCTGAAATTTAGTTATCATCCTTATATCGAACTTAACTAAAGAAGTTATTTGTGACTGGAGTAATAGTCCTGACCCTGGAGAAGGCACAAACAATACTAGTCAGTTTCATTTACTTCCTAATGCCCCAATTTACCTTAACCACTGTTAGAGCAGAGTCATTGTTTTTATCTATGGAGGGCCAATTGTAGTCCATCGGTTCCCTTTCATGTTGTGCTCAAATTAACCACTTTCATTCTAGAGTAACTTATTTCCTGGGTTGTCTTTAGAGTGAAGTCTCAGCGTTGGGCTGATGACCGTCATCCCGGGAATAGCATGCTTCCTGTCCGTGCTGTCGCACATACTCACCGATGACATTGCCCCATGTACTGTATTGCAGGAGAAGCAGAGGTTTCTGACAGATGTTCTGCACGAAGTGATGCTGCTCGACGGTGTGGCCAGTTCCCATCCCGTGTCGCAGGAAGTGCGGCAGGCAACGGACATCGACAGGGTGTTTGACTGGATCGCGTATAAGAAGGTGCGAATAGATAAGACTTAAGTGCCAATCGGATATTTTACTACCTGGGGGTTGCCAAACTATTTTATGGTAGATGTATTTAGAATTTCATATATTGTACTAGGTTCATGTCAGTATATGAGGTAGGGCTTTGTATTTGATACATCAGTAAAATAGAAATGAGTGTTTGCAGATAGTGTGTAGAAATATTGGAAGTATTAATAAGTGTTTGGAGATGATACAAAATTGCCTTACAAATGGCATTATATGCCCGTTTTGATTATATGTATGATGAGCTGACCCCATACAGTGACTATTTTTCGCTGATGCCCCTTAAATACTTGTTTTGAATGGTTGATGCAAATGGGTATAGGCAGTGATATGGCATATGTGTTTTATGAACATTTTTTGTTTGTTTTTTGTTCAACTTGTTTAATATGGAATGGAATTTTTTTATGAAGGTATCATTGATATACATTCTTATGAAGGTTTCACATGAAAAACAATGTGTTTACTACATTCACCCATATTGTCAAGTTCCCCCCCCATACCCCATGGCAGTCTCTGTCCGTCAGTGTAGTGAGATGCCATGGAAGCAACCCAAGTGTCCATCAGTAGGTGAATGGATAAAGAGGATGTGGTACATATACACAATGGAATATTATTCAGCCATAGGAAGGAAACAAATCCTGCCATTTGCAACAAAATGGATGGATACAGAGGGTATTATGCTCAGTGCAATAAGCCAGGCAGAGAAAGACAAATACCAACTGATTTCCCTCATTTGTGTAGTGTAACAATGAAGCAAAACTGAAGGAATAAAACAGCAGCAGACTCACAAACTCCAAGAAGGGATTAACAGTTATAAACATTTATTTTATTTTATTTTTTATTTTGGTATCATTAATATACAGTTACATGAGCAACATTGTGGTTACTAGATTCCCCCCATTATCAAGTCCCCACCACGTACCCCATTACAGTCACTGTCCATCAGCGTAGTGAGATGCTATAGAGTCATTACTTGTCTTCTCTGTGCTATACTGCCTTCCCCATGCCCGCCCCTATGTTATGTGTGCTAATCGTAATGCCCATTATTCCCCTTATCCCTCCATTCCCACCCATCTTCCCCAGTCCCTTTACCTTTGGTAACTGTTAGTCCATTCTTGGGTTCTGTGAGTCTGCTGCTGTTTTCTTCCTTCAGTTTTTGCTTTGTTCTTATGCTCCACAGATGAGTGAAATCATTTGATACTTGTCTTTTTCGGCTTGGCTTATTTCACTGAGCATAATACCCTCTAGCTCCATCCACGTTGTTGCAAATGGTAAGATTTGTTTTCTTCTTGTGGCTGAATAATATTCCATTGTGTATATGTACCACATCTTCTTTATCCATTCACCTACTGATGGACAGACACTTAGGTTGCTTCCATTTCTTGGCTATTGTAAATAGTGCTGCGATAAACATAGGGGTACATATGTCTTTTTCAAACTGGGTTCCTGCATTCTTAGGGTAAATTCCTAGGAGTGGAATTCCTGGGTCAAATGGTATTTCTAGTAATAAACATTTTTAAAGGAAATTTGGGAAACGAGGAATGGTTCCCATATAATAAGTACAATATATGAAATTCTAAATAACTAGGCTTTGAATGGCAAAGATTTTGGACCAATGACTAGATACAAAAACAAGACATACTATGAGCTTTTTTCCATTTGTTATCTGAATTAGGATTTTTCCTTCTATCTCTCTTAGTGGTTCTGATTTGTTTTTCTTAGTTCTAATTTTAACATGAGCATTTACATTTCAATATTAAACAAGTAGCAGCCACTTAATTGTTAAAATAATGCTTAGATCTACTTTATTTTTGGTGTAGATTGAACTACATTTATTGAGAGTTCTATGCAGTTTATTGATTTAATAATGTTTTAAGTTTTTAAATGGTCTTGCTAATATTTTTTTCTGAAAAGTAAAATATTCCAACTTATAACTAGAGGTTAAATAATGGTTCTTCAGAATTCCTTGGTGCAGTAATTTGGATATTTGGTTTTGCACTCAGGAAATTACTATGTCAATGATTATTAGTTAAAATTATATAAAATAATATGTAAAGATACAAATTGTGTTAGAAAATATCTGGTCAAGTCGCTGACCGTTGCAGTTGCTAAAAAAGAGGGTTTTTGAAGTTTTATAAAAGTAAGTGGATGTACAGAGCCATATTTAAAATATATATTAAATATTTATTTAAACAGTAAATAAACAAATATTAAAATATTAAATGACACATATTTAAAATACGTATTAATTTTTAAACATCAGGTTTTGTAGCTAGATTTTGTGCATGCACATTCAATTCATTCAACCATATTGATTCTTAAAGTATAATGCAGAAAATAACTAAGGTAGCTTGAGATAAGTTTGGAGATATGTCTGTAGTTATTTCCCACCTACTACCAATTCTAAAAGACTATTTGTAAATACAAGTTTTACTTCAGCATGATAATTTCGGTAAAACATTATTCTGATTAAATGTTTTATAGATGTGCTTTTACATGTATATAAAATCTATTCCAGATATCATATATTTGAGCAATTTCAAATTTATTCAAGAAGGTTAACAATGAAAACAATAGGAAATAACGAAGATACAATGATTATTATTCTGCCCTCTGTACCTTTTGGTATACCCGCTTGCCAATTTACAAATGTGATAAATGAGCAAACTGTACCAGGGTGTTCAGTACCATCATAAAGGATCCTGGTTTACTTGTCTTTGGCCATGTATCATTTGTTTTTAAACTTTATTGAGGAATAATTGACACATATGATTTTATGCATTTGAGGTGTACAGTCTAATGATTTGTGGCACAATTACCAAGATCAAGATAATTAACACATCCTTCGGATCATATGGTTAACTCTTTTTTTGTGTGCCTGTGGTGAAAATGCCTAAGAGGGACTCGTAGAAACTGTCAAGTATATAATATTGGATTATTAAAAGCTATAGTCACCATGCTGTACATCAGATCTTCAGAACTTATTCTTCTTTATAACTGAAAATGTGTACCCTTTGACATACGGTACCCCATTTTCCCTTCCCCTACCCCTTGGCGACCACCATTCTATTCTGTTTCTATGATTCTTTTTTTAAATTTTACATATAAGTGATACCATATATTTGTCCTTCTCTGTCTGACTTATTTTACTTACCATAATACCCTCCAGGTTAATCCATATTGTTGCAAATGGCAGGATTTCCTTTCATTATGTGGATAATATTTCATTTTTTTTCTATATCAATTCATTCATTGAAAGATATTTAAGTTGTTTCTGTATCTTGGCTATTGTGAATAAATGCTGTAAAGGACACAGGTATGTAGGTATCTTTTTGGGATACTGATTTCAGTTCCTTCAGATAGTACATGCAGGAGTAGGATCGCCAGATCCTATGTCCCTATGGACATTCTGCGGGCTCATGTGGGCCATGGGCTCATCTTCTGTGCTGGGAGAGATGGGCCACATAATTGGTGAGCCTGCTGGAATTATTTGAAGTAGGTTTCCAAAAACAGTGATGGCTAGAAAAAAGTAATGGACACCGATTTCAGAATCTTAGGAGTTCTGATAGAAATATGTACAAGATACAGTCATGGGAGTAAGAGGGGGAGCTAAAAAGGCAAACAAGGACCATTTTTCAGAGGAGGCTTAGAAAAGGAACACAGTAGTGACCGAGTGGAACATTAAGGAGTTCAACATGATCACAGACCAGCGAGGGTTTGCAGTAGTAGACAGGCTGGAGAGATAAGCTGGTAAGAACTTGGAGGATTTCTTACATGTTACAGGATGACTGAAATTTATCCAGCAGGTCAACAACCAATGGAGAGCCTCAAGCAGAGGGATAACACAATTAACATTGCATACTAGAAAGAATATTCCTGTAGGCGTGGTAGAGATGGAAATATGATAGATTTAGCATTTCAGAAAAGATTGCAGCAACTAGAATCACAGCTTGTAGAGTTCACGTTTTTTGTATTATAGTTGTAGTATTTAATAAAAACTTCCCACCACTGCTCTTCTGTGCTTTTCTCCCTGAAGATCCCCATTACTAGGCAACATTAACCTCTGCCAACAGTCAACCTCTCATTGCATCAGTGCTTCGCTGCCTTATCATTTCTTATAATTATTCCCTTAATAATTATTCTAATTATTCCCACTTCTATTTTTTGTTATTCTTCCTGAATAGTAATTTCATTAAACTTTAAATAATTTTTTATGTAGAAATGTTTTATAGGGGTAGAGAATATAATAGAGGAATAAAAGTTGGGAATCAACAGACTAGATATTAATTTTTGTGGACTTGAATTTAAGAAATTAGTGTATTTGAATACTCAAGGTCATTTATTAAACATTAAAAGGGAAAAGTGTCTAAAATTACAGACATATTTTTAGAATGGGAAGAGAAAAAAGTTTTTTTTTTTCTTGGTTCTTCAAATTTTTATTAACAAAACCAGGAAGGGAGAATACAAGGTTGAGCAGGTTTCATAATCCCACCAGGCACAGAGAAATAGTCAAGGACAGGAGAAAATTCTGACACCCTCTGCCAGGGCAGACAGGCAGTCAAATGGTGGATGAGCAGAGGGAGGAATTTGGGGACCACTGGAGAAACAGATGAATGGCAAAATGAAAAAACTGGGGATTCAGGGTAGCTCCCCAGCCTGGAATGCAGGGTGTGAGGATGTTTGGGCTAGTGAGACTCAATGGTCAGCACTGGAGCACAGGTCGGTTGTGAGGAAAAAGTTAGTTACATTCTAGTGAAATAACAAATTTTCCATTTTAGGGGTAGATTGAAAATGAAGATGCTTTTACCTGAAAGTACAATGGAATCAGGAAAATACTGTCCACAGATAAGAGGACCAGAAAAGATGGATTGAGACAGTCTCTTTGCTCTAAAAGCACAAAGGGAAATAAGAATCAGTGACCCAATGACCTGGATGGTGAAAGAGCAAATGCTCATTAAATTTACATACGATGCCAAATTAGAGAGGATTGCTACAAGCTTGGGAGAGAGGAACAACATGACTTAAGCAAATTTAAAGAGGATTCTTTAGGAAGAACACTTTTTAGCAATTCTTATATTAAGGTTTATTATGCAACATACACACACACACACACACATATATATATATATATATATATGTATATATACACACACATAAATATATATATATTTTACACACAGTTAATGGCAAGAACTTTACAGAACATGCAGTGGGTTTTCATATCAGTCTCCAGTTCCTGCTCACTATAGAACAGTCAGACATCCTTCACAAATGAGGTTGAGGAATGAGTCTCTGCTGAAGGGCAATCTGCATCTTCTTCTGTGGGCCCCTTGTTCCTATTGTGCTCAGGTCACCTTGTTCCAGAGCCAACCTTCCTTCTATTCTTCCTTTTTTTTTAATTGAAGTATAGTTGATACACAATATTATATTGGTTTCAAGCATACAACACAGTGGTTCAACAGTTACACACATTATTAAATCTTCACCCCCACTACTGCAGTTACTATCTGTCAACATAGAAAGATGTTACAGAGCCACTGGCTATATTCTCCATTCTGCACTTCCATCCCTTGACCAACTTATACAATGATTGAGAAATTTTGTGCCCTTTTATCTCCCTCACTCCCCTCACCCACTGCAACACCTCTCTCATGGTAACAACCAGTCACTTCTCAGTGTCTATGAGTTTACTGCTATTTTGTTCATTCTGTTTTGCCTTGGGTTTAGATTCCACAAATAAGTGAAATCATATGGTACTTGTCTTTCTCCACCTGGCTTATATCACTCAGCATAATATCCCCTAGATTCATCCATCCCTGTAGTCACAAAAGGCAGGATTTCTTTTTTCTTTATGGCTGAATAATATTCCATTGTGTATATGTACCACCCCTTCTTTATCCATTTATCTGCTGATGGATACTTAGGTTCTTCCCATATTTTGGCTATTATAAATAATGTGGCAATAAGCATAGGGGTGCATATGTTTCTGAATCAGAGATTTTGTTTTCTTTGGGTAAATTTGTAGAAATGCAGTTACTGGGTTGTATGGTTAGTTATATTTTAAGTTATGTTTGTATTTAAAGGCTCCATACTGCTTTCCATTCTGGCTGCACCAGTTTACATTCCTACCAAAAATGTAGTAGGGTTCCCTTTTCTCCACATCCTTGCCAACACTTGTTATTTCTTTTCTTTTGGATAGTTGACATTCTAACTGATGTAAGGTGATATCTCACTGTGGTTTTGATTTGCATTTCCCTGATGATTAGTGATGTGGAGCATCTTTTCATGTGCCTGTTGGCCATCTGCATTTCTTCTTTGGAAAAATGTCTTTTCACGTCCTCTACCTGGTTTTTAATCAGGTTATTTATCTTTTGGTGTTGAGGCCTGTGAGTTCTTTATATATTTTGAATGTTAACCCTTTATCAGATAAATCACATATGAATATATTCTCCCATTCTGTAGGATGTCTTTTTGTTTGCTGATGGTGTCTTTTGCTGTACAGAAGCTTTTTATCTTGATGTAGTCCCACTTGTTCATTTTTTATTTTGTTTTGCTTACCCGGGGAGATGTGTCCAGAAGAAAATTTCTCATGTTTATGTTCAAGAGATTTTTGCCTATGTTTTTCTTGAGAGCCATATGGTTTCATGTCTTACTTTTAAGTCTTTAATCCATTTTGAGTTATCCTTTTGTGTATGGACTTAGACAATAATCCAGTTTCATTTTCTTGTATGTAGCTGTCCAGTTTTCCCAACACCAAATATTGAAGAGACTATCTTTTCCCCACTGTATATTCATGGCTGCTTTATCATATATTAATTGACCATATATGTATGGGTTTATATCAGCTCTTTATTCTGTTCCATTGATCTCTGGGTCTGTTCTTGCACCAGTACCATACTGATACGATTACGGTAGCTTTGTAGTACAGTTCAAAGTCAGGCAAAGTAATATCCCATTTTGTTCTTTTTTCTCAGGATTGCTTTAGCTATTTGGGGTTTTTGTAGTTCCGTATAAATTTTAGTATTCTTTGCTCTAGTTCATTGAGAAATGCTGATGGTATTTTTATAGGAATTACAATCAATCTGTAAATTGCTTTGGGCAGGATGACCATTTTGGCAATATTAATTCTTCCTATATATGAGCATGGGATAGATTTAAATTTATTTGTGTCTTTAATTTCTCTCATCATTGTCTTATAGTTTTCAAAGATAACAGGAAAAGAATTGACAAGCAGAAAAAATATGCAAGAGGTCATGGTGAATACAAATAAAAAAAGGGGTGGGGTGGCAATTCCACTTGCAATGTTCTACTATTATATTCTGGACTTAGGCTTGAAAATGCATGTATGGCTAAAAAGAAAATATATACAATTTCTGCCATTTTTAGAATGGAGTATGAAAAGGCCAATTAGCCATTTACGTCTGTCAGCATTTCCGATACCAGGTTCCCCATCCACAGCATCATGTCCCCCAAGCCATGGTCGGTACACTGAGAGAGCCCATACTAACTCTACATAGAGGACAGTGCATTCCTGTGGAAAAATGTCAGGTATATAACCCAGCAGTAGATATAAAACATGTGAAATAAAAACAGCAATTATAGTAATAGTAACAGTAAAGCACACCTACCATTTAAAGAGCACTTACTATGCTCAAGGCATGTGGTGAAATGCTTTGCATGTATTAATTTGCTCCTAGCAGAAAACTTAGAATGTATGCACATTTTAACCCATTTTACTGATGAGGAAATTGAGACTTAAGAAGTTACATGATTTCCACAGGGTCAGATGTTGAACAAGCGAATAAACCAGGGTTTGAAGTGAGACCTGCTAACGCCAAATTCAGGGCTCTTATCTACAAAACTTTCAAATAAATATATTTCAAAGTGGGCTATGACAGGAACCACCTCAGCGGATGGCAACTCCAAGCTCTCAGGCCACATTTAATCCTTGTTTGCTCTCATCCTGTTTGTCAGGAAATTGTTGTCATTGCTGTCAAATATTTTCAGAATCTGAACTTTTACCATCATCACTGTTTCCATAATGGTCTGTCTCACCTGAGGGTTTCAGCTCCAGGCAAGTTCACTTGGGATTCAGTAAAACCAAAATGACAGCAGTGCATCTCACAGTGGCAGGTCAAATGCTAGAATCCTGTTTGCCTCCATCTCTACTTCAGACTCAGCCTCTGCCCCAGCCTTTTTCCACTCCAGGCTCTGCCCTCGCCTGCAGCCGCTGCTCCCCTCTCTCCTGCTCTCTTGCTCTCTTTTATAGAACCTCCTTCTCTTTCTCTATCTCTAAGCACTGAGGGAACTGTTTTACAGCAATACAGCAGTAATGGCTTATTGCCAGTGGGTATGCAAGCATGCTCCGGTGCAGTAGGCTAAGGATCACCTCATTGCACATACACAGTGGGTATCAGGTGAGGATCCTGGCCATGAGACTTCCATTTTCCCTATATTCCACCCTACAGGATTCTCTCCTCATAATCTATATGCCCTCAATCTTCCATGATGGTCCCTGTGTGAGAAAGCTGGGGTATTGTAACCAGATCCCACAAAAGAAACAGAGGCTATAACAACACATAAATAACAAATTACGATACAGATAACAACAAAATTATGATAATCCTCAAGCCTAAGGAGTTCATTTGTCACCAAGTGGCCATTCCAGCTGTATTCAAACCAATTCTGCTCAGATGAGTCCATGACTTGCACTTTCCACAGGAAGCCAGTAGTGGACCCAGTAGGGAGCTCCATGCACTCCCAACAAGCAGCAGCTTTTATTAGGGTGTGTGCCTAATCTACAAAGACAGTAGAGGAAATTAACCTTAGGGATGATAAGACACATGTTTTAATGATACCAACATAGGCAAATCTTGTACACAGTATACTCCTTTGGGGATAGACACCCTATTCACAATGGGATTCAGGCTTGTTTCACTCTGATAACCTTACTCCAATTTTCATCCAAACTTTCACCTTAATTCCATCAACTCTGGCATCTCCACATCCTCCCCATCTAACCTTAGCCCCTGAAAATACTTCAACAAACAATATTTTGAATCACAGTGCACTGGGCTCCCATATCAAGGAGTCCCAGGAAAGTTCTTCCCCGCCCCCTGGCCATTTAACCTGTACATGTACAAATGGCCTCAGGTCCACAGCTGGGGGTGTGGCCAGAAGACGCTGGCCCTTTTATCAGTCTTTATCTATCCACCTGACCAATGTCCCTAGAAGATTCCTGGTCAGGTTTCACATTGTAATCTTGGCCATCTACGACAGTGGGGGTCCTGGGAAACCTCTCAGGTTTGCCATCCTCCTCTGGTCCCACCTGGCCCCCCAAGGCAGGGGCCTTGACCCTCCTCTCAGTCCAACTGTATTGTCCAACTTTCTTTCTGTGAGGGTCCAGGTGGGATCGGCTCATTCTCTAGCAGGAAGTCCTGCAGACACACGGGCTGGACTTGTGGCTTTGTCTCCATATCCCACTTCTTGGTTCTCAGTGGCTGATACCACTGCTCTGGCTTCAACTATCGACACAATTCCAGTAAGACTGTTTGATTTCCCATACAATTTCTGTCTGTCCCATACAAATCAACCCACATCTGAGTCATTGAGACCTGCACGGGGCCCTTTAAACTCTTCCTCTGAGTAGTGGACCACACTACCTTCCATGACCACATTGCTTCTGCCTCTCCCAAGTCTGCTACAGTATGGGTAACCTCATTTATGAGTTGCCCTATATGATGGGAAGGAAGGGCCACTTGGGGCAGCATGACACCTCTCATCCCTGAGGTAAACAGCTTCTCGTCTGGGCCATGATTTCCTGGGCTATAGATGGCATTTTTCATTCCCAACTCCTATAACACCTGTTGGAGCTTGCCATACATCTGCCATCTAGTGGGGAAGATGGTAAATCACCCTGATTGGTCCATACAGTATGAAGCGTGGCTATCAGCCAATCAAGAAGGGGCTTAGTTCCCTGGAGTCTGGTGTGTATTTTGTAATAGCTGCTGCAAGGCAAGGTGAGTGGTCGGGGAAGCCAGCTTTCCCATTATTACCTGGACAGAGTAATCCCATCCACTGCAAATGTGCAGGAGGCAGGCTGACACTGACTCCAAGGGTTTCTGCCAAAACCGGGAGCCCAAATCCACCAGCTCTGTCTGAGTATAGGGTGGAGCATGAAGCGCTCCACCACCTGGGAAGGAGGCTGCACTCTCCCAGAGGAAATCGTGGTTGCTGTGTCTTTATTTTCTTAACTATCACTGGGCAGAATTTCTGTAGAGGAGGGGTTGGTGTCTCTGGCCTCACCTCCACCCCGTCATCCTTGTCTGACATATCTTCTACCATTTCCAGAGCTGACAGCACCACTACATCCTTCACCTCCCCACAGCACCTCCCGGCCTGTGTTCTCATGCTGCTTCTTCCTGTGCTACCACAGCACCTCACAGTGTTGCCATCTCAGTCATCAACACATTTTTTACCTCCTCTGCAGCACCTCCCAGCTTGCATTCTTGTGCTGTCTCTGCTCATGCATCTCACAGGAGGATGCCCTTCTCCTTTATGACCTTTCTTACGACAGTGAGAAATAGCCAACCCATGGTTCCTGTTGCCTCTCAGGCTCTCAGTTTCTCTAAGGAATTCCCTGTTTTGCAGAGGGCCTCTTCTCCTGCTTCAGGCTTCACCTCCACCTCCCGCCATCCCGGGGAGGGGCCCACGCCTCTAGAAGGCAAGCTATCTCAGACCATACGCCCATGGGGGGATATCCGGGTGTCTCCCCATCCATACAGGCAGACTGCTGAAGTAACCCTCCCATGATGGCGGTCTTTTCTGCTTTTGGTATATATCAAATCCTACTGAATGCGTCAGATGTCTTGCCTGAGGGTTTCAGCCCCAGGCAAGTTCACTCTGGATTTGGTGAGACCAAAAAATGACAACGGAGCATTAGAGGTAAAAGGAGCTCATATCAAGCCCTATTCTCACAGTGGCAGGTCAAGCACTAGAATCCCATATGCCTCCCTCTCTGCCTCAGACTCAGCCTCTGCACTAGGCTCTGTCTGCACTCCTGGCTCTGCACTCACCTCCAGCCTCTGCTCCTTTCTCTCCCGCTCTCTTGCTCTCTTCTCTAGGCTTTCCTTTTCTCTCCCTGTCTCTTAGCACTGGGGAACTCTGTTATAGCAATACCAGCAGTAATGTCTTATTGCCAACAGGTATGCAAGCATGCATCTGTGCAGTAGGCTAAGTATTACATCATTGCTCGTACACAATAGGTATCAGGTGAGGATCCTGGCCATGGGACTTCCATTATCCCTGCCTGGTCTGAATCTCCACCACATCGCCAAAATAAGTTTCCTAAATTTCTCTCTGCTTCTAATGCTGCTCCACTGCAGTCTATTTTAACCAAACACTCAGAGTGATCTTTTTTAAAAACCTAAGTCAGGAACCATACAATGACTCCCCACCAATGTGAGAATAATAGACAAAGTCTTTACAATGACCTCAGAGGCCCTATCTGATCTGTACTCACCCCATTCTCCCTAGGGACCCAACCCATTTTCTTTTTTATCCCTATGACTTCATCTCTAATTACTGTCCCTTCATTCGCTCCCCAGGTACCCCTGCTGCACCAGCAATCTTGCTTTCCCTGAAATCAAATGAAATTCCCTTCCACACTTGGGCCTTTGGACTGGCTGTGTCCTCAGTAGGGAATGATGCTACGATAGATATCATCATGATTCTGACTTGTCCATCAAGCTTTTACTTAAATGTCACCATTTCAAAGAAGCTACCTACTTAAAACTCAAGTGACACACTCGTTCTTTTCTTCACTCATTTTAAAAATTGTCCCTTGTCCCTAGGTACTGATCACCTTCTAACATATACAGTTTCTTCAACGTTATGTTTACTATATTATCTGGCGTTCTACTTAACTGCATTGAATGTGAACTTCATAAAGGGAGGGATCCATGTCTGTGTTTTTCACTGTTTTGTAGTACACATCATACTGTCTGCATATAGTAGGCACTCAATAAGTATTTGTTGAGTTGAATTAAAGTAAATGTCAGAAAAGTAATATGAGCAAAACATTATGTTGCTCAGAGGGAAAGATCCCATCTGTTTATAAGAATTAGGAAAAGGAGTTGGCACTTGAAATAGGATTAAAGAGTTTCAGATGTAATTCCACGTGAATTCCAGGGGGGGAAGGAAGATTGTGTTGCACAATCTGTTTTCTAATAGGTTCTGTCACGTGTGGCCTGACCCCTTGGCCCTTGACCTCCTGGGACCCCTTTCCTGTGTGATCAGCTCTCCTCCTGCTGTCTCTGTGCTCTTCACCCTCAGGCGCTGGGCTCCTTCTGCAAGACTTTCCAGCTCTTATTCTTCCAAACAGATCCTTCTCATTAGGCTTTGCTCTCTCTACCCACAGTCTACTACACACATACTATAAAATCAATGTAATTAATTACTACTTTTTTCTCTTTGACACATTTGTATATACAAATGTGTCAAATATTTTATAGTATTTGGCATATTATAGATATTGAGTAACATAGCACTTATGATCATTTCTGTAAAGTAGTTGGACAACAGGCTTTTTGGTCAGATGTATAAACAGCAATAATACTAGTGGTAGGAATAATAGGATCAATTGTTCTTTCTATTTTGCCACTGGACATACACTTAATTATCTTATTTAATCTCCCAGTCCTGTAGGGTAGATATTATCATCAATTTACATATGAGTAAACAGCAGCCCAGCGAGCTTAATGGTGTCCATGGCCCCTAGATATAAAAGCTGGGGTTTACATCTCATTTCTAACTCATACTCTTTCCACTCTACCAGGATACTTTCCTTAACTAATTGCCTATTATGCCACTGTTTCAGTAGGAAATATGATTTGGGTTATAGTCTTTTATACATATACTGAAGTAAGAGATTTTCCTGAATGAAAAAGTACAGTATATTTAAGTAATGTACTGGCATGCAAAATAAAAAATAAGGGTTATAAAATCTTGGAAGTAATAATCACTGGTTATGATCATCTCATAATGAAAATGTGAATAAGCTTCAGAGGCAGAAAAATAAAAGAGACAGAGAAAGGGATGGAGGGAGAGAGAAAAAGACTGATTTAAAAACAATTGGAGATAAATTCTATCAGAGAAAGCTAAAGAACTTAAGTGTGTCGACCCTGGGGGATAGAGAGCTAAGAGTGACTTAATAATTGGCTCTAAGATATGAACAATCATTACAGGAAGGCTGCTCGCCACTTCTCTGTCAACATCAAGGTCAGAGTAAGATAAATGGCCTTAAATTACAAGAAGAAATTTCAGTTCATCTAAGAAAGAGCTTCTTCATATAAAAGGCGATTAGACATTTTAATATGAACTACCAAGGATTTTAAAATCTTCATTCTGTGATATTATTTAAAAATAAAATAAAAAATCTGCTCCCAATTTAACAAACTAAATTGAAGGAGAACTAAAAAAACTCCTCCTGGATCTTGACTTCCTAGTATATCATAGTCAAATAATGTAATATAAAATTCATAATTTATTAGAACTTAATTTTACATGCACATATTTATGTTTGTATCACTTGATTTCTCCTTGAATATAAGTGTGGAAGTATGAATGGTAAAAGGAACAGATTAGTTGTTTGTTAGGTAAAATGGGAAAATTTGGAGATAATTCCCATCCATCTCTGAATCATCTGTTGATATCTGTAAAAATAATCATCGAGAGAATGTCCAGAATACAACAGACTTTCGTGACTCTGTTCATTACCAGTGAGTCTTGTCTTTTCCTTTAGCCTCGAGTTACCATTTTTCTAAGCCAAGGTGATGTTAAAACATCATGAAAAAGGAAATGCTTTTTGCCCTTCTAAAGAAAATGTAGATGGTAGGAGGAGATGATTTTATTGACATTTCTATGATGAATGCCTTTACCACTTACTGGTAAATTATTAATTTGTGCATTTTGCTGACGGAGGCAAGTTTTCGTCTGCACAGGTGTTTGATTCATCACCACTTGAATGGTGTCCCTTCTTCTTGCTCAAATCTTAACACTTAATACTTAAAACAGCTTCTTTTTTGCTTTCCAGTCACTTGTACTTAGTTGCTCCTCTCTGAGATTTAACCGAAGAAACTGAAAAAAGAAGTATGTATTTGATGAAAATAAGTAGCAGGTTATTCAAAAAGTGAATGGATTAATCCCACTCAAACGATTCTTATCTTCTCCTGCCCCACTTCGTTTCATTGTTTTGATATTAACAGTTTAATATGCTCCTTCTGAATTCCTCTATTGCACACAGTTTCTGTCCTTTTTACTTTGCTGAAATGCTTAAAAAGATGTGGCATTGGTTTTGACTTTCTTCTTCTGCATTTTTCGTGAAAGCCAGAGTGGTGATCACACAATATAAGAGGCTTAAGAGCCAGAGCTGTGTCAGCCTTAGCTTGTGGAACCTGGCTATAGAGAGATTCTGTTTCTGCAGCTTTCTGAAATGGTTTCATAACCACAGTTGTCCTTAGAATTTCGCTTAGGCAAAAAACCTAATTCTAGTGACCTTTGCAATGGTTCACACATGCCAGATCTCATCAATAGCCATAATTAAAAGTAAAAAGTACCATTTCAATTGGCATAAATGATAAAATATAAGGAGTTCCAATCCTCTAACTTGCTCACCCTGCAATAATATATGACTTTAATTCCATTAGGCTAGGAGGCAGCTATAATGCATCTCAGGAAGGAGTGGGGCTTTTGTTAACAGAACAAGGTCAGCTCATTCAGGAGACCTGTGAATCTCAAATTGTTTTACACAGGATATTCAGAGAAAAATAGTAATTGAAGATAAAAACTAAAAAGAATTGGGAATTGGCCAATGTATATTTCCCTAGCACATAGGGAGATTGCAATACTCTGAATAGATTTTCTGGAATAACAGGAGTCCATGGTGGTTAGAAAAAGGACAAGTAAAGTTAGGAATAAATTAAGATTTAAAGGATAAACAAGCAAGACAACTGGAATTAAGGGTTGACATTTTGACAAATGAGAAGTACAGAAGAAGGAAAAGGAGAACAAGAATAAAACTTCCTTTTTACAAAAATAATGTTTCAAGAAAATGAAGAACAAAAATATCTACAATGTAAGTAGTTTGTGTACTTATAACAGTGAAATAGGTTGGAAGGGGTTGAACTGACTTGAATTTCCTGTGTCTGACAGTGAATGGGTTGTGTTTTAGCATCTGATGGATTCACATTTTTACTCGATGTTAATTGCCAACCACACAAGGTATGTTGATGTATTATAAAAATCATCAGAAGCCCTACATAGTTACTAGTGTTTACATATAAAGTTATTTCCCAGGTATTTTACCTTTAGGAACCCTTTTTATGACTCTTCCTTTTTTATGTGAATCCAGAGATTGTCTACTTATATTACTAAAAAAATTGTACCTTCCCAGTAGTAAGCAGTTCACCTGGATATTAATCAAACACATATAGAAGTCTCAGTCAGAGTTTTTTCAAACAGGCCAAACTGTGTTACTGCACAAGGTTGATACAAATCAAGTCAAAAATCCCCAAAAACAAACAAACAAAAAAAACCTGTTTGACCCATGTAGGCTTCTGGGAGGTAAATATTCTATTTCTTTCGAAATAATGAAAATATTTATTTGGACACATTTTCAAAGAAATTTTCATGGATTCTTTTAGTGGAGTCTAAGGGCAACTTGATGTTCTACTGAGAAAATTATCTAGGGACTAATGTTTTCTACATCTTTTATCATTCATGCTATTGCATATTTCCTGGTAGCACTGAATTAAGGTTTTGGTCTTCCTGATTTTTAAAAATAGAATGTTTTTCAGCCTTTTTTTTTTGAGTTGTTTTTATATGACATTAGAAGGTTTGACTGTGATTTCATGCAACACATTCTTACCTTTGAAAAACAGATTAAAAAAAAAAAACCGACTGAAGCTGACTTTTGTCTTCAGGGCATTTTCCCAACCAGGAGTATATGAGCACACTTGTCAAGGTTTCACAGAGATAGGAAAGGAAGACAAAGCCTAAGGTGAGACGTTTAACTGGAGACCTCCCATAAAGCTAGGATCTTAAAGATCTGTACCTTTAGCACACAGATGAACTAGGAATAAACCTATCTCCTTCCTCAGGGGAATGAAAAGAAATTGTCTGTTTTAAGTATTGACAGCGGGTAGAGAGGGAAAGAAAATTTCCCCTAAAACTCTGTGAACACAAGTAACACATGGATAGCATTGCAGCTCAAATGCAAGCTACCTTGGTACACTGTAAACTTCAAGCCAGGATTTTAATTTAAAATGCTTGGTCCTGGACCAGATGCCAGACAGAAACTAAGAGAAATCCTTTGGAGAAACACTTGCTTTCATATCACATCTCAAAAGATTTCCACAGATAAATACAAAGGAAAAACAGCATCTCATAGCCAAAAATCACTAATCATGCAAGGGAACAAGATTCCATGAACATGAGACAGCTGAAACAATTGAAAGCAGAATCGTTCATACATATAATTAAAATGTTGGATATGTCAGACATAAGATATAAAATAGTGTATTAATACATGCGTGGAAATAAAAAGAGGCTTGAAAATTTAAGAAAAATGCAAGTAAATTCAAAAAAGCAATTAATGAGGATTCCTAGAAATGAAAAGGTAATAACTGCATTTAAAAATCTAGTACATGCAGTATATGGTTTATTACAGATTAGAAAGGGCTGAAGAAAGAATTGTAAATGGGAAGACAGAATTGAAGAAAGTGTCCAGAGTGCAGCACAGAAAGACAGAGACAGGTAATATGCAAGAAAGGTTAAGAGCTGTAGGAGAGGGATTGGAAGATCTAACAGATGATAGGCTCAAGGCTCACTTACTATTTTTTCTTTCCTTTGATTTTCCTAAAATTATTGCTTCTTAGCTTCAGGGATGAAAGTTTTTGGCAGTGACATTGTTCTTCGAAATAGAAGTCTGAGTGTGAGCTAAGATTATCTTAAAGCAATAAATTTTAGCCATCAATAAGGCATTGTTTTATCAGCTTTATTCTCTTTTATTACCATCTTAAATGTATGAACAAGATAAAATGATGATATCAATTTAAAAATTAAACACAGTATATTTTCTATGATATAAAAGCTTATATTTTCATATAAGCAGTTACTCTTTTTTGAGCGCTCACTGTATTCCCGGGGTTTTACCATTCATCATTCCATCATTCCACCTAAACATCACATCAAGCTGAAGCCCAAAGGACTTACATTTTTGGGGGGTAGGGGCCCAAACTTGTAAGCTTATAAGTAGAAGGACCAAAGTTTCAACTCAGCCTTCCTGACTCCCAATCTGTTCTCTCATTGCCTGATTACATAGTCAAATAATTGTTGACTTTCACAGTAGAAGGTTATATAATAAAAAATTTCTGCTTTTCATCCAACCATTTATTTAATCTCCCTTTTGAAATGACTGTTAGACACAATTTCTTGCCTGTCTAAGAAAACCGGTGTCACGATTTTGTAGTTCTTGAAGAGTCTACCTTGATGAGATATTTTTATTTTCTTTGTCCCCCCTTCTTATCAATCTTTGTTTTGCTTTATTTAAGTTCGTTTGGGCTTACCCTCATCTACATTTAAGCCAACAGCCTAAGGATTTTCAGAAACATTCTATGCCAACACGGTCTTGGAGCTGAGAGACTCTAAGTGGAGATGTATGGACTAGAGAGGAGCTGAGTGGGTCCAGGTGACCCTGAGAGGCATGGTCAGGCTTCTGGAGAGTGGAGCACGTTCAGAGGCAAACCAGCCGGTGTAGTTCAGTGTGTTTGAATTTTATGATAGGATGCAGTTAGCTCAGTGCCATAAAAATATCTGGCCTGAAGAGGATAAGTTTTGGTATGTATCCCTCGTTCAATTCTATCTGCCAAAGCAAAGTGGTGACCAAGCCATTGAATATCTGTGTTTTGCTCATATATTCCCAAAGTACTTTCCAACCCCACAATTTTCAAGGAAATGTGCAAGGATTTAGGGCCACATCATTTTCTTCTGGAAGTCACAGCAGGAAGTTTGTGGCTAAATTGGAGCAGCTGAGACTATGTCACTAGTCACAATACATTAAGAGTAACAGCAAGTTTTAAATGCTGTCTAATGTCTAGAAATGTTTCTCCAGTTTGGGATGAGTATGGTGGCAGAGTTGGGAAAAAGTTAGCATGTTTAAAGGTATTTATGCCTGAAATAATAACCTAGGTTAACACTCTGTGGCACTATGTGCCTGTCACTTTTATATAGTTCTTTAAGTATATTACATGTCATTTAATCCTTACAGCAATCACACAGTACAGATACTCTTTGCATTTCCAATTCATAGATGAGGAAGCTTAGGTAGTAATTCACCTGACATCGTAAAGTCAGTAAATGTTGGAGTTGGGACTCATGTACTGGCAGATCTATCTGTGCTCTTAGTTAACTCCATCAGACTGGTGGTCCTTCCATTTCTTTTTCTGTTTTTAGAACACATTGCACATAAAACATGAAAAGACACTCATTTATTTCCAAGCTTTAGGAATATCTTAGTTACTGCCTACTTCAGTGCTTTACCTATCGTGAACACACAATAAACACTTACAGTTTGAATGAATTTTGATAGTGATTTTTTCTACCTTCCAAAGCCTCAGAGACTTTAAGGTGGTGATGCAAATTTAATTTTTACTTGTTTCAGATTCCTGCCAGCGATAACTTTTGAGACTTTTTTGTCTTTTATGTTAAACATTTAGGGTGAAAAAGAGAAATAAATATGGCACTGACTATTAAGCCACGTCATGCTTTATTAAATGCTGATATTGCCTTTAGCTTAAACTATTCCCACTTTTCATGAAAAACAATGCAGAGGGAAAGTTCTTTTGCTTATTCTGAATTACTTTCCTCAAGCGTTAAGGGATACTCCCTTGTTATGGTATCGTGCACTTCTTAGACAAACCTGAACGAGAAGGTGGAGAGGTCAGAGCGTACCTCTCTCCTCTGAGATGAAGGTATGGGAAACAACAAATGTATTTGCCTCCCAGCATCCCTTGATGCCTTTGTCTGATGGACCATGGTCAGCCCCTTTATGGCATTTTTGCTCCTGATTCCACCCATTTACTTTAAAATCTAAGTCTTCACCGTCTTCCACATCTGCTTGAGAAAATATTTTTATAGCTTTGGGACCAAATGCTTTTCATCAGTTCATTTTAATGTCTCTTGACACTGACCTTGTTACCAACTGAAGCCATGATGTTGCTGGTGGAATGTAGGAGAAATTTGCTACGAGCAAAAAACACTTTTTCTTTTCTCCCAGAAATAATGAAAAGAGAGTCACTTGCTTTTTCCCATTTACTCTATGTTAAATGATAGGAAAATCAAGTTGACCTTTAATTGCTTCTAAATAAAAGGATGGCAGGTCAGCAGATATTAGGGTAGTTTATTTCTTCGAAGCTTCTGGTAGTGGCAACAATCAGTATTTCTCGATTTGATTGATGACAAAAAGAATGGAGGAAAGCTAGAGGTAGGAATTTGCTGCCACATACAAGAAACTAAAGTTTGGGAAAGCAATAACAGAATCGGTGATGTAGATGTTTGCTGAGAGAGTGTTAGGTAGTTCCTTATAGGTTCCTAAGAGAAAGGGAATTGTGTATTTTTATGTGTGTATCTTGGGGAGTTTTATCTTACAAAGGTGGTGTTGCCCAAAGTGTGGTCTGTGGAATACCACAATATGTTCTCTTAAAATTATTTTGTTCCCCTTCAATCAGATAGTAAAACATCAGATTTTGTTGATTTGGCTTAATGGCAGTACACAAAACTGTATCTTAAATGAAAAATTTAAGTAGTTAATTTCTTATGTGGGCTTGCTGAATAAACTCTGGCAAAATTGTATTTGCTTGTCTAAATATAAAAATGGGATGATCCCTTGTGCTCAGGATCTACCATGGTCAGAAGAGTTTGCTTCATGGTAAATGGCTCGCTGCCTTGGTTCCCTGGATGATGACTTTTAGTTTTGAAACTTTCTAGGGACAGAATACATCTGTGCTTTGCCACCATGGAAACAAACATCAAAAGCTGGAGACAGAAGCTGTCCTTACATTTTACAAGAGGAGATGGTGATGAACACTTATCCAACTTCTGCATGTTGTTGACTGGCTTCTAGATGTTATCAGGTCCTAAATCCTAACCTGCTCCCCGTTACACTTTGCTACCCACACGCATCTAAAGTGAAGTTATAATTATGACTTCGCCTTTCCAGAGGAGAAGGAAGAAGTAACCTATTTCTTGATGAAATACATGAAGAGGCTAATTTATTTTCTTGAGAACAGCTCAAGGTAGTTCGATAAAACTTTAATCTGGGCATTTCATTCTCTCTATAAACTCACCTTGAAGTCAGAATAGCAAAAAGGGAAATAGAGAAAACCTTACTCAAGCAATTATTTTCCTTATACTACAAATATTAGTACATGTAACAATTTCCTTAGCTTCCAGAAAATTGGTCAAATCATGTATGAATAAATCTGACAATGAAGATTAAAAACTGTTGTCATTCAGTTATCAAGCCCATGCCCTAGACAAGATGTTTTTCTTCTTTGCTTTTCTACATACATCTGAGTGACAAAACGATGTGCATATTTCCATTGTGGCTTAACTGCAATGATCAAAACATCAGTTATGAAACTATTCACTGAAAATACATATTTTATTTATTATGGATCTAATAGGATGGTAGATACAGTTTTATAGCCCCGTTCAGTCTGAGAAGTGTGGCTTTATTCAGTATTGTTCTTGAACTCCATGATGGCCTATCTGTGTAAATAATCTCATTAACCTCTTGTGTGAGCCCATCCTTGAAGAGTTCCTCATATGGATGCTTAATGAAAAAATATACTATGCTTTTGTCCTTGTCAGTGGTGTCAGAACATAGGAGATGTTTGGCACAACTGCTAAATAAAACTTCTGCTGTAAGAAGAGGCCCAGTGACATTTTGTCTGGATGAGTAAACAGCTAGTACATCTGGGGTTCACAGGAAAAAAGATAGTTCTGGGCCCACCTGAAGGGCATAGTTATTTATGGTCATGTCTAATGAATTTTGTTCATGTGGAAAGTATGCTTAAAAGTCCAGAAAACTGACCTCCAAGTCTCAAGTCTTCTTGACTTGAATTTCCTTAATTTTCCATGGAGGCTTCTTTTAACACCTATCCCCAGAGATGCATTTACAGCACCAAGACAAACCTCATGCTAGGATACATGCATCCAAAGTTTCTGAATTAGACCAACAAGCTATAGATGTATACATCAAATACCCTGTGAATACGGTTGTGCCCCAATTTTCTTCATTTTAAAGTCATTTAGGAAAAAGTCACTTGACTTTAACATATGTTTTAGAAAAAAAAAGTTTTGAATATCTAGAATTCCCTTTTAAAATAAGAATAAAATTGTAACTTTGCCCTTTAGACATGTGTATTAATTTAAATTTAAAATAATATTCTATCCTTAGGTCAGAAGCCAGTTATCCTATTTCTATTGTTTCCCAAGTTTACTCATTTCTAAAACTTCAACTCCTTCAAATCTAAATAATAGTACAGCATAATGAAATATTTAAATGTTGATTAGCCCAATGAATTACAAAATAGAAAGATTCTGCCCAGTGTAGTATTTTGAGCTTATATTTTTAAAAGTTTAGGCTTTTGCCATTACTATATATAACCTTAAGATACCACACTAAGCATGTCAGTTTCTGTGTGTGTGTGTGTGTGTGTGTGTGTGTGTGTGTGTGTGAGAGTAGCTGGCAATCTTTAGGCCATTATCTTGCCAAAAGCAATACTAGTGAGCTATGGTAGAAAAGGATTTTAGAGCAGCAACTTTATTAGTAGGAGGCTGGGTTAGATGGATAAATGAATGAATTAATCAGAGGATGTGCCAGTTTGGAGACCGGCACAGGAGCTCATGCACAGCTGTTTGATTATGGCAGGTCTTAGTCTTCTACCTTCTGGCAGATCAGAACTTAACCATTTAAGGCAAAAAGAAAATATAGCTTATTCAAACTACCTTCTGAAGGACAGTCTACATGTTCCGTTGATGATTAATGCCAAATAGTAAGTCTTCCATGGTTAAGAAATACTTTGTTCTCTCACATATCTTTGTTTTAATCATTTTTTAAAATGTGGTTTCTTTTTAACTCCCAGGGGAGTTGAGAAATCAACTGACCACATCTTTATATGAAATGTTCTTATATTTGAAAATGACCATTGTTTCACTGACCTTTTTTCTAGGAAAAAGTATAGTCTTTATATCTGGTTTTAAGAACTTTTTATTCTATCTCTGGATTTTCCATGCTGTCCTTCTGACATTTTTACCTGTAACTTATTTTTCAGCACAAAGTTATTTCAAATTATGTTCACTGTAATGCTTTTCTTCCCCCTGAATTGTATTTTATGTCCTAGTGCTCATTCTGAGCGGTGCTTCCAGATATTCTGGATACTTAGGAGCAAAAGGCCATGTATTCTATCGCTGTGCTTTCATTGGATTGATTTCTTTATACTTTTTTCAGATAACTTATTGCTAAAATCCTCTTTTTGAGCAACTCAGACAATATCAATTGCTTACTTTTTGACAGGTATTGGTAGAAGATTGAGAAATATTATCTCAAGACTCCAGTTTCTTTGGCTTGATTAAGCTTGTAATTGCTATTTTTTGTTGCTGGCATGTCTGTACTTTCTAAATGTTCTGCTGATGACATGTAATAGTTCTAAATTATTCTTTAAAAATGAATATGCAGAGACATTTTCCCATTACTGTAAAATCAGTTCTTCATAATGTACAAATAGATTTTCTTTGGCAGCATAAAGATTGCACAAAACTGTCCTCTCCCAAAGTTCTTCCTTCTCCAAGTGTTACTTTCAGTAGGACTGCACTTAACATTGCTTCGGTTTGAACGAATCAGTAAGGTGCTTACATGTGGATATCTGAGTTTTGGAGGCATGTCTCTTTATGACTTTAATATAAATATCAAAAGGACCTTTTATAACTAAGGATTATAATTCAATGGTTAAATTGATGAGGCTATTTTAAAAAAAGTGTCAAGAAATATTGAGAATATTGGGGAAATCTATAGGAGGGGATTATGATTTTGGGAACCCCAAAAGAGGTGAGTTAATGTAGATGAGTGATGATATCTATACCTAATGTTAGACAATCATTTTCTTCCTGACATCCCCACCTGGGTGGGTCTCTAGAAAACAGGAGAAATATTTACCAAGGGTTAGTCTTTGTCCCAAATAATACTGCTATCATACTTATGTACTGTTTTTTTTCTACCATTTCCTGCTAATATTTCACTCATTAACTCATTCACAGAGTGACCTCATTGAGCAGACATGTATTGAATGCCTAGTCATGCAGCAAAATGCTGGTTTTTGTAGAACTTGACCCTTCCCCTCCTGACTCCTATTGGTACGACAAATATTTGTTACATATAAATTCTCAAAATAAGACATACTATGCTCTTAGATATAAAAATAGATATAAAAGTCAAGTGCTATAGGAGAGTTGCAAGAACAATTTTAATTCTGGCTTGAATTAGGAAAGATTTCCAAGAAAAAAGTGATATTAGAGTTAAGTAAAGACTTAAGCCATATGGCAGTCAATACTTGATTTGGGGCAATTGATGAAGAACTTACTCAAAAGTAAAGGTAATGGGAAGTGCAGGGAGACCAGATAGACACTTCCTCACACAGTTTCTTAAAAGACAATATAGGCCAGAATCTGCGAGGGTGATTTAAAGGAAGAGATGCATTGAAGGGAATCATATTCCTATAAGAGTCACATGCCATTCATTTTTTTCTTATTTCTTTCAATAAGTCAAAAAAAATATGAAGGAACAGACATATGCTGTCTATATTTTATATACCTCAATATTATATATATATATATATGTTTATATATCAATATATACATAATAGAGATAAAATTTAGAAAGAAAAATTGGAAAAAAGAATGAATTTAACCATGTACCTAAATGTTGTTCTTATAAACTAGTTTACAGGCAACTTTCAAATGTTTGAATAGTTGGAATTTTGATTATTAGGTGAAAAAAATTACTGTTTAGATTATTCAGAAAATATGCACCTTAATAATATATTTGAGGTTAATGCTATACTCTACTTTTCAGAAAAACATGCAACTGACACTAAAATTTCATTACACCAACATATATTGTTGTTTGCATAATAAACCATATTTACTTCTGTTGTTATCATTCAATTAAATCTATCAATGCCTCTTTGAGAAGCACCATGTCATCTTTTATATTAGACAGAAACTGGGGAAGTATTTTCTATTCAAAATGTACTTAAGACTAAATTTGTAATAATTCTCCTGAGTATTTAATTTGTTAGCAATTTGTTAGACATTTGCTAGCACAATATTATGCAAATGTATTTTAAAAGTCTTATTTATGTAGCATCATGATTTGCCTTATTCACTAACATTAATTCATACTGTACTTTTTTTTTCTTGATAAGGTAGATTTCATATGTGTTTCCAGCTATGATAGTTTAACTCTGGCAAGGAACAATTATTCTACAATAAGTGACAAGGACACCATTTGTAGTATCATGAAAATCACAAATGATATTGACAACTTTTTGAAATTATCTTGCAGCCTTTTCTCAAGTCCTAAAATGAATTTGGGGTTAAAGAATATTTAGATTTTTACAAACCATTAATGTTTCTTGAATTCTTAAAACAAACTTAAATTAGTTTTACTCATTCAACACTATTATTGTTTTGGGACATTCCAGCTTTCCATTTGGTTCAGAAATAAAAATTTTATATATTTCTATCACTTATTATAAAATCTTTGCTTTACTAATATCTTGTGTTTTAGTGAGAATTGCAATATGTTCATTAAAAATTTTATTTTCAAAACACTTATTCAAGATCTTAATTGTTTAAAGAGTTTCTCTAAATGTCTGGCCAACTTAATTCAACTTGTTTAATTTTTCTTCTATCAGATAAGTTCATTCAAAAAGAATGGTAGCACCATAACACTCCCAGAAAGCTCTACAGATATGGAGAAGGGATTTTCCACCACTGAGATCAAGAGGAGAGAAATAAAAAATTTAAATAAAACAAGGGAGACTGAAACAAGTGAGATTAATTATAAGGTGTTTTAGGATAAAAATTTTCCAAAGACCTCTATTTTTACATAAAAATCCCAAGAAATTTTTCAGACATCCATAGAATCCTATCAGGTATGCAGGTACTCAAGACCCAGATTCAAGAAATATTTTTCAATATTATCATTATCATGTCCCTTCCTTTTTTCCCAGAGATAAGCATTAAACATACACAACTTTTATCTCATCCATATTTTCATACTTAGATATCGATGCCATTTATCTTCACTCCTGTGCAATATGAATAAAGCACACTTATAAAATCTGTCCCCCCATTCATGGACCCAAGTTTATTTGCAGTTTTTGGTCATTGGAAACTATTGAAATTATAAATGAGAAACAATGTTATAAATGACATCTTTCTACATGTGTCCTAATGTTCATGTGCAAGTGTTTCTCACTGTGTATACACCTGTTAGAGAAATCACTAGATAATTGCTGGGTGCATGTATCTACATTTCTCAGTTGAATTTACCCTTTTACTAGACACCTACTACCTTCTTTTTTCTTGGTGTTCACACTCTTTTATCCCTCTTCACTCTCACCTGATGACTCCACATTTATTTCACTGAGATTAGGAGCAAAAATAAATCAATGCTCTCTCACCTCCAAACCTAAACATGTCACTGGTTGATTCCTAAGTACTCTGCTTCCCTTGCTCTGTGTTATCAGGGACCATCGTGCTTGCATCTGGCCAGTGCCTCCACAGTGTGCAGGATTGCATCCCCTCTTGCCTACCTGAAGAGATTGCTTCTGCAGACATGTCTGTCTCCTGAATCATCAGCTTTTCCTTCTCTACTCAATTTCTCCTATCTGCATAAAATGTTATTTTTTATTCCTATGAAAATCCCTTGACTTACATCCCTGCAGTCTATTTCTTTATGTCTTTGCATTCTTTAAATGCAAACCCCAATTCCTTTTTCCCTTCTCTTTTAAAACTGCCTTAATTATATTTTCTTGCGTGCTGCTTGACCATATCTTTCTTAGCAGGTCAGAAATTAAACCCAATTAGTCTTCATCTTAGCTGACTCACTTTCTCAAGCACATTTTGTAGGGGTGATCATTCTCCCATTGAAACTCTTCTGCATTTGGTTTCCTAGATTTCCTAGTTGCCACATTTTTTCTTTTTTGCGTGTGTGTGTGTGTGTGGTTACCAACTCACTGGCCATTCCCCCTCATCTGTTTTGATGAATTCAGTTACATTCCTCAACTTCTAAATACCTCAGGACCTATTTTTCAGAATATGTATTGTATTTATATTTATAATTTTATAATTTATATGTATATAAGTTGCCTATTTATATATAATATATATAATTCTGTATTTAATATTTATTATTTGATTTCATCTTATATTTATATATTTTATCATATACATTATTTTTAAAATATAAAAATAATAATTATATATTTATGTACACTATAAAAATATATAATATAAGATAATAAAAATTTAAAATCTGTACTTGCTTCTTGTGGGAGCCTGGGGCTTCTAGGTTTCTAGCCCTAGTCTATCCCCTAAATTCTATATTTCGAAATTCAGCTAGATTTGTTCTCTGTGCTGGGAATGTTCTTCCCCTGTTATCAGCACAGCTTACTTCTTCATTTGATTCATGTCTCTGCTCGTGTCAATTTATGAAAGAAATCTTCCCTAATTATCTTATATACAATTTGAGAGCTATCTCCCCGACATTCTTTATCCCCTTACCCTGCTTCATTTTTCTTCATAACAATGATCAGTACTTGGCCTGATTGCATTAAGCTGTTCTTTGTTTATTAACTGTCTGTTCTGCCTAGTATGTAAACTCCATGAAAACTTTATTTGGTTTGTTCTCTGCAGCATTTGCAGTTTCTTTAGCAGCGTCTGGCAAGGGAAGCACAAATAAATAAATCTTATTGACCTTAGTGTGTCATTTTCCCCCCTAAAGTGTTTGTGTCTATGCACACACTCCTGCCAGAATCTTTGAGAGATCCTGTTTCCTCACATACTTATCTATAGTTGGTATTATTAAACTCCTAATTATTTTTCCTGGCTAATGGCTGTGAGAAATGTTATCTTACTGTTTTAATGTGTATTTCTTTGTTTATTAGTGGGATTAAGTCTCTTTTGTGTATTTATTGCTCTTTGCATTTCTTATGTTTTGAATTTTCTGTGTACATCCTTTGCTCATTTTCCAGTGGAGGCTTTGTCTTTAAATTTGCATATTTATTTAATCATTGATTAATGGAAGGTTTTTTGGTTTTTGTTTCTGATCCTGGAAACACAACTTGGGTTGCTAATAAGACTGCAGTTTATCTTTTAGTTTATGTTGTCTTTTATCCTGCAGATGTTTTTAACTCAGAGGTAGTCTATTTGTCCATTTCCTCTTCTTTTTCCTCATGTTTTTTGTTTTAAGTATCTTTCTTTACTCCATGTTCTCAAGGATATGCTTTGACATTTTTTCCTAATATTTTAATAGTTTTGCATTATATAGGAAGTTCTCTAATCCATTTAGACATTTTCTGTTTCCTTTTTTGTGTTGTAATGTGAATGTAATTTCATTTTTGTTTAGATAATACATCTTTTCCCTGCTGTTTACTGAGTCCCCCACCATGGCCCCACTCCTTGGTAGTACCATCTCTGTCGGCTCTCACCAATACCAGCACTGGCGCGTTCTTCAGGCCTTTATTCTGGTGTCTGGTCTATAAAGGTACCCCTGCTTCAACATTTCTATCTTAGGCCTGACCACTGTAGCTTTTTAGGTTTGATTATAGTGTGTGATAATTCTCCCTGTCTTGTTCTCTTTCAAAATTGCTAATGTTCACTACTTGCCAATCCATATAATTTTTCAAATGAAGAGTTTCTGGAAAAATTTTTTTGAAAATGTTATAGATTAGTCTGGGACTATTTGACATGTTAAAAATAACAGCTCTCTCTAGCTTTTTATAAGAAATACAGTTCTTCATTTTTAGGTCCTTCTCAAGTTATGTAATTTTGTCCATGAGCACTCTAAACAGCTTTTAATTTTTCCCTGTATTTTTGGTTCTGTTATATTTTTATTTTTGCTCTTGAAAATAGGACTTTTTTTATAAATTAATTCTTTAAGTTCATCTTTGCTTATACATATATCAACTCATGATTTTTTTGTGTCAGATATGTGTCAGGCAACTTGCTGCACTATCTTACTGATTTCACAGATTAGTTCTATAGGTTGTCCTGGATTTCTGTGAGGATTTTCACCTCTTTTCTGAATAGTGTTAATTTGTTGCTTCATTTCTATCTTTGCTTGTCTGTTGTTTGTTCATTTTTTTATTGTGTTTTGAATGTAGGTATTAATAGAGGGCATTCTTGTCTTATTGCTGTCTCAAAGGGGGACACATATAATGTTTCACCATTTGGTATATTTTGGGAAGATGCCCTTTAAAACATTAATGAATTCCCTTCTCTTCTAGTTTACTAAGATATATTATTTTGGATGAATGTTGTCATAGCAAATTACTTTTCTGCCTATATTGAGATTATTAAATAGTTTATCCCTTTTGATCCATTAGTGTGATGAATTATATTCATAAAATTATTGTTATTAAACCATTATTGGATTTCTGGGATAAATTATTTTCATTTATTTAAACTCTGATTTTAAAAGTATCTTCATCTGTTTGGAATGCATCATATATATACATTATATTATTTATTGTGTTATATAACACATTATGTGTGTGTGTGTGTGTATATATATATTACATTGCATTTATTATATACAATATGTAGATATGTAGGTGGGATTTGTCCCAGAAGTATATATATATTGTCCATTTGGTGTATTTTTCTTTTTTGACCCTAGATCCATTTTTTTCCAGAACTCCCATTTTGTCTAATAGATCTGATGTGTTTTATTTCTCATCTTCTCAACCATTCATTTTCTACTTTGTTAATTTCTTCTCTGTTTTATCCTTTCATGGCGTCAATTGAATTTACAGTATTATTGTATTTCAAATGTCTTCAATTGAATGATTTAATTTAAGTACTATTTCTGATTCTGTTGAAAGCTCCATGTTTCCCCTGGATCTGTGGTTTTCATTTTTGGCTTCCTACTGACTTAAAAATAGATTGCCCTGTTTGGATATCATTGTGTGAAAATAATAAAAATCCAAAGACCCCAGTGTAGGAGAGATGATGAAATTTGTAACAGGGAGAACTGAGTGTGCTTGCATTGGTCACGAGCTCATGCACTGATCATTTGAAAGAAACAGGTGCTTGGTAGGTACTTCTCTTAGCAAGGACCGTCTTTTACTGGCAATGGAAAAGTTATGGCCTTGACTACTAACAGGTGTGCCAGTAATTAGTGTAAATGATATGGCTTATATCTAGTTGTGGAAAGAAGAAACTGTCATATGAAACAACTAGTGAGTGCTGTAAAATAATTTGATGAATTGCGTAGTTTAGACTTAAAGGATTTATGAGTGTAGGGGGAGAAAATATTGAGAGCTAACACATTTATGGGAAGTTTCATATTATAGTATGGACTTTCCCTGTGCTTTTAAATAATGTATAGAGCTTAGAATATAAGTTGGAAAGGAACATCATTGTCATTGAAGTAAGTAGCATGATTAAAACATGAGGGTATTAAGTACACTCATGGGATAATGAGATCAGCTTAACTAGAGCAGAAGCTGATTATTTGGTCATACGGGGAAAAGCGTTGGTAGGTAGTGATGAGTTCCATTGTGTATGATTTACTACTATAGGGAATTATTTTAATAAGTGGAGAGTTTGGGGGGCAGAGAATTACCATAAAAATGTCAATTATAAAGATGATGGCAATAACTACATACATTTTTTAAATGTATTTGTTCCAGATGCTTTATTTGAATGATTTAAATGAATCCTCAGAAAAATCTTACAGTATTATTAATATTGTTATCATCACCACCATTATTATTAGTACATTATTGGTACCATCACTGTTGTTACTATTTTATTCCGTAGATACTTAAAGAGCTTATCTAACAATGCCTAAGCTCTTACATGTAGTAGATAGCAGAGTTAGGACTTTGAGCAGACATTATACTTCTTCAGAAGTAATCATTAAAATTAGTTTGATGTGGTCCGTAGGATGGACTTAACAAGAGGGAGAGTGGGCCTGGCGCTGTCACTGGGAGGCTGGAATAATTCAGCCATGCGATGATAGAGGCTTGGCCTCTGGAAGTAGTAAAGCAAAGAAGACTTCAGGTTTCCAAGTGTGGGTGATTGGGGCAACGATTATGTTTTCTTTTGTTGAATTAACTTTCTTTTCCTTGGTGTCCTTTTTTTCTCTTCTACTTTCTCTATCAGCCTTTCTTTTGTTAATCAATTTGTAGGTGAACAATATTCGGGATTTGATATTTTATTTCTTTTTCTTGATCAGACCCTAAGTATATCTAGCATACTATTGTTAAAAACAAAGAAAAAAAAACCCATGTGTTTGAAAAACTGTGGAGGATTTAAGATATGCTTTTACCCAGGACCAAAGCCATTCTTCAGTAACCAATCATACTAGAACATCGCATTATCTCCACACATGTTCAGATTTAATGCAAAGACATCACTCAGAAATTTACATTTTAAAAGTATTTTGGTTTACAGTCAATAAACTAATCCATTGATTAACTTAGAAAGTCTTACCTCATAGGTTTCTATACTAATCAAAAAACCCAAAAACTGCATGGATGGAAAACTGGATGGAAAAACCAAGTCTGGAGACAAGTTCCAGAAACTACTATAATTTGTAACTTTAGATAAATTACCTTATGCCTTTGTCTAAGTCTTTCCCATATGTAAATTAAATATAATGATAACATTATTCCTTACCTGCTCTTATCTTGGAGAAGGGCAAAGGCATCTGTAGTGTGGAATATTGGAATATATTAGTTGAAGGACTTCTTAAAAAGAGTAAGAAGGAAAAGATCATATTTTGGTGTGTGTGCTATTTAGAGTGTACTCATTGCCAACTAACTCCAGTGGCCTATCATCCAACTGTTTAATGCTTACTTATACCTCAGCATTTAAAGTTGCCCTAACAGGTTAAATCTTCTAAGAAAAAAGACACTATGTTGTGCAAGATATTTATTTGAGAAAAGTGCCAGAGAAGGTAGGGAGAGTTAGCCTTGCAAAAGAGGTGGAAGGAGGAAGCATTCATTGGGTTAGAAGAGTTTCAGACCACAGCCCAATTGCAAGAATCACTCTTCCAGGCTAATGCAGAGTCCTGGAGCTAGAGTTTCCCATTAGAGGGGTCCTCTTTGTATCTGCAGTGGGCCCATCTTAGTGTAGCTTGGGGGTGGGGGGGAATCCCAAGGCAAAATATCTTTGAAACCAAAATCAAAGGGAGAAATAAAGAGGGAGAAACCCGTTTATTGCTTACAAGCAGTCGTCCACTTCTGCTGTCCCATGTCTCTCACAACCCAGCTGCAGACGAAGGGATCCCACCCCTCTGGTCCAGATATGCCCCCTCTCTCCCTTGTAATCACCTACTGATATGGAGATGGACTACTTCTCTTCACCCCTTGGAAACACCTATTGATATGGAGATGCATTAAGGCCAGGTGAGAGATTCTGGAAATGTTGTAATTTTACCCACATTTAACTTCACTGTTGTGCTCAGTCGTTGGCTGAGAGCCAATTGAGGCAGGTGGGAAAGTGGGACCTTCACGGTGGCAAAAGCAGAGGGGCCACAGTGAGAAATCTAAGCGGTACATTTTCACAGCTGCCATAGACAGATAAAGCATCTGATAAAAATACCACCATTCTCTACTTTGCTAGCCTTTGTTCTCCTTCAGCCTGCTCTGAATGGGCTTTATGTCTCCTAGTCCACCAGCATGTTCTGTTATTCTAGCCAATTTATGTCTTCCATTCCGTCCCCAATCCCGGGTGTAACAGTTAGCTGCTTCTCATTGAATTTTGTCTCACTGAATTAGGTTTCCCATCATCATCTTCTGAGAACATTTAGTGGCTTAAAGCCATGAGTGACTCTGAGAATTCACTCTTCTAAGTTACCATTGTGCTCAGTGTTTCCGGGAAGTATAATGTGACTATTTTGATTTGGGATCACACGAAAGTAATACAGATCGGTTAAGATTACTGATTTTGGGTTGGATGTAAAGTGGATTTCTAACCCTGGCTCTGTTACTTACTACCTAGGTTAATTTGGGCAAGTTATACAACCTTTCAAGACTTAATTTTCTGATCCGATAGAGATAGTGATATTTTCTTTACAATATTGTAAATAAGGCGTATAGTAGTTGTTTAATAAAGGACAAGGACATTATTATTTCAACTAGGATTTATTTCCTAGTTAAACATTTCCACGTTTTTGACTCCCTATTACATTTTTATGGGAGTTACTTCAAACCTAGCTTTGCTCTGTCCAATTCACATAATATTGGGACCACATTTCTACCTAATTAAGCGTCAGGCCATCAGTCATTCAGTATTTATTAATCTTCTATGTGTCAGGAACTGGTTTATATTTTTAATTCAAGTATCATTGATATACAATCTTATGAAGGTTTCACATGAACAACATTGTGTTTTCAACATTCATCCATATTATCACGTGCTCACACCCCCTCCCCCACTGCAGTCAGTATCCATCAGTGTAGTGAGATGCTATAGAGTCATTACTAGTCTTTCCCATGCTGTACTGCCTTCCCCGTGACCTACCTATATTATGATTGTTAATTATAGTGCCTCTTAGTCCCCTTCTTCCTCCCTCCCCACCCACCCTCCCCAACCCCTCCCCTTTGGTTACCTGTAGTCCCTTCTTGGAGTCTGTGAGTCTGCTGCTATTTTGTTCCTTCAGTTTTGCTCTGTTGTTATGCTCCACAAATGAGTGAAGTCATTTGGTACTTGTCTGTCTCCACCTGACTTACTTCGCTGAGCATAATACCCTTTAGCTCCATCCATGTTGAGGAACTGTTTTTTTCTTTGGCAGTGCATCTATAGTGATGAGTCAGATCAAGTTTCCACCTTGATGAAGCTTACAGTTTATTTCTTCAACATTGTCATGTTTATACTTCAAAATCTCTTATTTTTCTTTACTTTTCTGCCTTAGTTCTGTCTCACAGGAAAATTATCCTTATTCTTTTCTAAGACTGATCTTAATTCTCTTCTTATCTAGCTTTCCTAGAACTTTAATCCAACAACCATTTCTTGATCTACTTGTGGTTCCTGTCTGTATCTACACTAGATCATTTTTTTTTCTTGGCATAAAATTTTCTCTAATATTCCTAAAAAGAAAACCACAAATAAACCTCATGTGAATGTGCTTATCTTTCTCTTTCCTTGCTTCTTTTTATACTGGTTTTCAATCTGGCTTTCACACCAGGTCTATTTTAAATAGCTCTCTCTTTAACATGACCTACTAGTCTTCTCTTAGCTATTTTTTTCCCTTGAAATCTGAAGCATTTATTCTTAAAACATGACTTATATGACACCATTTATGCCTACTTCTCTTTCTACTTTTTATCATAATGTGTCATCCTTTGCTTTTACTTTCATTTCTTCAATGGTTTCCTCAACAAATACTGATTAACTGCTTATTTTGGTACTCAGGTGCAGGTCATACAGAATCTGTAAAGAGATTCTAAGGTTCTGTTTTCTGTCTCCTTCACTAAAACCTCAGCAACTTTCTCCTGGCAGCCTCACCCCCTACAAATCTTAATTTATGTCTTCAATCATAATCTTCCCCTGAATTTCATCCGTGTAGTCACACTTGCCTTCTATTCCTCAGGTTCCCTCGTGTTCCTAGAATTCCATGTTTCAGACAGATGTTACTATATTCATCTAACGCTTTCTTTTAAATTCTATATATCTGCCGACATCATCTTTCAGTCACTAAGGCTTTAAGATGTAAAGTAATCTTCATGCTATTCCTTAAACTGACTTCTGATTTTTCTCCTCATTGCTACCACTTGCTTCCCTTTATTTTACTTCATTCTTGGAGAATCATAGATATAAATGCTGAGTTTTTAAACCACCTTTCCAAAATCCTTCCTCATCCTCTAACAAAGTTCAGACTCTGCGGTTCAATCTTCTCTGACAACTGCCTCAGTCTTATATTGCATCAAATCTTCTCCTGCCTGGTTATGTGCCCTTTGTCCTTCAGTATCACCTTTCCCACTGGGGTTTTTCCCTGTCATGCCTGCTTGAAGGTGCAAAGGCCATACTTTCTGTTTACCTTCGCTCATGGAGTCCCATCCATCCTTCACGGTCCAGCATGAGTGCCACATCTTTGGGTACTCTTTATCCTTCACTCTTGCACATATAATACCTCTCTCTCTTCTGAAACACAGGAGAGTATTTTATTTCTTTTGTCATTCATCTTATGCTTTGTTGTATCTCCTCATCTCACCTGGAGGTTTTGAGGTCCTTGAGGGCAGAGGCTTGGGGCATTACTACGTATATTCTACAGGATACTGAGCGCATCACCCTACTCAAAAGCCTATGTTATAGGAATGAATTAGTTGAGAAAATCTCTCTCTCTCTCTTCAAAAGTGATTACTTATCGCTAAAGCACACTGATAAAATAGTAAACTGTATATCCTGGCTGAGTGGTCTTCAAGAGTACAAAGTTATTGCTATGCATGTAACTAATTTCTCTTTCTCTCTCAAGATCTAGTTATTATGTTAAGGGAACACCTCCTCTGAGCCAGGCCCAGGGATCAGTGTACTAAGTCCTGAGGACACAGTCCTTGCTCTGGACATGTTAACTGTCTTTGAGTCTGACATGCCTGCAAATGGTTATAATGTAAAAGAAATTTTACCTGGGAAATTATGTGAAAAAAGATACTCTAAATAGAAAAATTACTAAATAAGAAATGAGTTTATAAGAATACTTTCATGGAAGATTCTTTATGAAGCCTAAAAAAAAGTAGTTTCCATCTTAATGTCTCCCTGGACCTTAGGATAGCAAATACAGTGAAGGGTTTTGCTGAGCAAGTCTCAAAATTATTAAAAAAATTGCAGAAATAGTGTATTTATTTCCCATAAAGTTACTTCGGCTACCTAAAATCCAGTGTCTTTGATTAGGACTGGAATTTTGAATAACAAGTAAGTATAAGATACATTCTTGTAAATAACATTTGTAATATTATAAATAATGTAATAATAAACAGTTTAAAATATATTTAACATTTAAAATATTAAGATATTTTAAAAACATGATGAAAGGGGATTCAGTGTTTTCTTTTTGAAAGAAGGTTTGTAGTGAGTAATGCCTGCATTAAGAGGGGTGATCTTTGTTAAAATGCGTACATAGCAGGTGCTTATGTAAATGTTGGCTGAATGATGACAGTTGAAGAACCCATCTGTCTATCAAGTTTTATGAAATAGGGATTTTTGCAATTTAGCTTTGGAAAGAAAAGGCTAAATATAGAAGAATGCATGCTACTCTAAGGAATTTAAAATATTCAAGTGGGCAACACAGACATATATTCTAAAAGTTAATTAAATTATACAATAATAGGGAGGTCAGTGATTATGTAACTTTTAAATATTGATTTTGTTTCTAGGTTTTATTTTCTGTTAGCTCTCTGCTCCAGTTCAACCCAGACAAAAAAAAGGGTACATTCTTTATGATTAGAATCTTTTGCCATTAGACCATGCTCAATTGATAGTTTTTATAGCCTGACAAGAGACAAGTCATCGTTACCTGGAGGGAAGCACTTAAATCATCTGAAGATGGCGTTTTGATTCTGAAGGAAAGCTTGAGTTGACTGCTAGAGATCTGAAGTCTCACTCCCCAGGTGGCAAGGGTTAGTTGTGCTGCAGAACTGACAGTTTCTACCCTAGGGATGGGTACATTAGACTGAGAAATGTATAGAAGGAAATCTTGTCAGGGAAATTGAAGGGGCAGAGCTGATAAGTTCTAAAGGGAATTCTAACCTGGTCCCCAGATTCAATCATAAATGCTTATATTTTATGGACTTACACAAGTGTGCAGAAGATAAAGAGGAAGAAGCAAAAGAATGAGCAAAGAGTAGGTGTGGGAAGAAAATATATCAAAAGAGGCTTAAAGACCCTACATCTTGTCCAGCTTTTCACTTGATGAGTTGTGCATAAAATGCCAATTTGGGGAGCAATTTTAGTGATGATTGAAAATTTTAAAACATCTCTTTTAATGGTGAGTCATGTAGCCTGAGTATTGTATGACATTAAAATTTCAGAATTATAGGAAACAATTCTAGTAACAAACAATGGAAATTCAATCTTGTGTCTCTTGACTGGCTGCTGCAGTCCAGTCCCAGAGAGGATGTCTCTATGTAGTTCTTGTGGTTCTCTTATAAAAAAGAGACACCTGCTAAGAAATGAGTTGTTGGAGTTTGTAATGAGTATGAAGTGGGCATGTAGTCATAAAGGGATTTCCACCCCCCCAAACCAGTCTATCATTCATATATAAACTTTTGCTGCTTATAATCCATTGCTCCATATGAAAAATAAATTGTTGTAGATTGAAATATGTTCTTGAAGGCTTATTTATATTTTAAATACAAAGTTGTGATCATTTAGGCTTAGCCATCATTACTTGGAATGTTCGTATGTGATTCGATGTCAACCTTTTTGCACTGATATTGCCTATAATATATCCTAATCATTCTTAAAGTGAGGTAGACTCTGATATTAGTATTTTCTCCTGCTACTCTAAATAATTCATTTCTTTTATAGTGATATAGGGCTATGCCCAGCCTCAAAAAAATAGGAAATAAAAATATTAGCTTGAAACAGTACTGATAGCTAACACTCATATCATAGTTACTGTTTTTCAGACCCATTTTGTCTTACGTATGTTAATTCACTTAAGCTTCAGAACACAACCACGTTAAATAAGGACTATTATTGCCTACACTTTGCAAGTGAGAAAAGTGAGGAGCAGAAAGGTTAAGTAATTTCCCGAGTAAACATGGCAAGTAAATGTCACAAGCAGTATTTGAACCCAAGCAGTCTGAATGCTTGAACTCCCTAGTCTCCACCTCCACAGCTCAACTTTTGGTTGAGCCAAAGGTGGAATAAGTACCTATGTTACTCCAAAGCTATATTTGAATATGATTATTTATTAGCATGGGTATTCCTCCCTTACTAGATTATGTACTTGTAAGTACAAGAACCATGTTTTATTAACTTTGTCATATACAGTGTTCAGTAAAATTTTTATTACCCCTGAATTACAGCTTATTATTGTATTGAGATACTCTGTCCAGGAGACTTCTATTTTGAAGGTGTTGGTTTTACATCCACCAAACTTTTAGATCCACAAAACCGAAAATCCAGTTGTTAACTGTAAGCAGGTTATTGTATTCATGATTCTCTTATTTCTTAACTGTATCTAAGAATAAAATAGCATGAATGAAGCAGACTATTTTTGATTGATACAGGATAATTTTAGAATCTTGTTACCTGATTGAAATTCTTTTCTTTTTTTCTTTTTTAATACTCTTTCTTATAGGGTGCTGCTTTAATTAGAATGCTGGCTAATTTTATGGGCCATTCAGTATTTCAGAGGGGTTTGCAAGTAAGTAATTGCTGTCCATTTTCTCTTACATTTTTCCTTGTCAATATACTTATTTTAAAGATAATTTCACAGTTTGGGAAGTTGTTAAAGAAAATTGCTGAATTTGATGGAAAACCTTAAGTAAGGTAAGCAGTGTCTTTTGATATGACAAATGGAAGTGGTAGATAGGATACCCACTGTATCAACTGATAAAAATCAAACTGTTATGCATTTTAGATCTGCTTAATATTCTTAATGTTACTCTAAACTAATAATTTTTTGAATGCCTACTTCCATTCTTGTCCACTTAAAAGTTTTTGTAAAGTGAAAACAAATTATGTTAACCTTACTGGAATTACATATTTGAAAAAATCTTAATGCTATTTTTTCAGATATGAACCTTTTATGCTGTTGTATGTTGATATAACAAATTATTATTTGTTGCAAAGATATTTAAATGTTTCTTAAATTAGAAAAATACAGTATTTTAAATAAAGGCAAAAAAAGTTTTATAGTGCAGTATTTAGTGTATGAAGTATAGAATATATGAGTAGAGTCTTAAACTCTTTAAAGCAAATACAAACACAGAAAAATAGAACTTTTATTCCATTGACTCTGTTGGAGTAAATCATGTTCCCAGCAGCAGGTGATTGATGAATTATTTATGATGCATTCTGCTACTTAGAAGTGTCCTTTAAAGTAAATTGATGTTCACCTGAAATACAATTACACTAAGACAGAGAGAGCAATCAATCTTATCTGTTCTTAGTAAGCTTTTCATTTTGAAATTTAAATAAATTACATATAGGTTCAGGTCATATTTTAGTAGTATAATTCTGTCTTTATCCAAAATAAACTAAAAGTAAAATACAAAGCAAGAGTTAAATATCTTAACACAAAGCCATATATATCTAACACAACAAAGAAAAATATATAAATTTCTTGAAGAATAATTTCCCTAAGAAAATATTTTTACAGATTTGTTCCGCAGGGGCTGAAATGAACTTTAATCAGCTCTGTCCATGAGGGACACTTCCCAATAGTTAAATTCCATCGAACCTATTTGCCGGGTGCTAAAATCCCTTTTCTGATCACATAGTTGGGAAATCTTTATTTCTCAAGGAGCGTCTTCCATGAATATCAACTGTCTGGGGGAATGTCCTTCCTGTCCCCACACCTTTGTGTTTCCCCACTGAAGTTGTAGCATGACAGTAACAGAAAATATCTAAGCTTTCATGAGGGCAACGCAAATCGAATTTTATTTCCCAGTTGCGAGTTGATGTGAAATAATTTTCTGTATAAAATTTTTATTGTTTTTCCACATCTGTGTGTATGGATTTGCTTGGCAGATTGAATAACTCAAGTTATATTATTTAAAAAGGATTATTATTTTGCATTTTCTTTATCCTGTCTTACTTTCTATGTTATGCAGATATATCAATTTTTAATATACCCTTTTCTACTGACCCAGTCTGTACTGTTTTATCTGAAACAGTTAGAATATACCCTCTGACTCCCATTATATTAAACTTACCTCTGAACCCTGTATTAATGTGTGCCTTTATGCTCTGATACTTGATTTGGTTAATTTTCAACTGAGGGAATGTGTGTGTTTGTCAACACTGCATTTCATTTGCCTTGTGACATTTTATTGATCAGATAGATCTCTATCCTTCAGTACTTTGCTTGCAGCTTTATTTATACTCCTCACTCAAACTGATTTAGTGTATCATCAGCAGTTTGGATTCGTTTACAGTAGATCCCTACGACTAGGTGATATATTTTCATTTCTTGTGCATGAAGATGTATGGGCTAAATTTTGGAAATGACCTCCCAAACAGACACTTCATGTCATGGTGCTGAGTGGTTACCGAGTTGATATTAATATATTTCTTATCCACAGGCTCTGGGGAGTCTTGGTTTACATGTTGAAAGAGCTAATCTGGATTATCAGCATTTACCTCTGCTGGAAAATCTATTAATTGTTTTTACATTAACTATGGCTCTTTCTATGTTGTCAAATGAAGCTTATATTTGCAGAGACCCAGTAAGATCTACAGATGTAGGCAATCCTCAATTGCAAATAGTGTGTTTTTCATCCTTTTTTTTCCCTCCCTGCCTCCCTTTCCTTCTTTCTCTTGCTCTCTTTCTTTTCCCTTCCTTTTTTTAGTACTTGGAACTTGTCCCTCATTTTCCACACAGAAACATTAGAATGCCAGTGTCTTCTGAAATTTGTGTTCTTTTACAATTTTTGTATCTTTATGACCCATCTTAAGGTCTTTTGGGAACAAGGCTAACATTTTTCCAAATACAACCACAAATACATAAAATGTACTATATAAGACATAATATATATAAATTTAAAATAGAATATAAATATATAATAAGTAGTTATAAAGTAAATTATAAACAAAACATTTGGTTATTAAATATAATGAAAATAGTACTAAAGGTAGTTTGCCTCTGAGAAGTTTCTGGTAGTAGGTTTCTAAGAAGTTTCTAGACCAGTTCACATGTTATATTTAACTTACAAAGTATCTGTGTATCAGTTCAACTACATTTTTGACATTTGTTATATTTTGTATTGGAAATATATTTTAATTTTCAACTTATACATGTATTATTCAATAGAAAGGGACTCTAGAGACTTTTTGAGAAAAGTTTTGTTCTGAATAGCCATGTAATTCATTTGATCAGCTATTAGAAAGTCTAATAAACAGTTTCATACTGAATAACCACAACTCTCCTTGGGCTGGTCTTCTTGATATTTCTTTTAAATTTAATTTCCTTCTTTTTTGAATTTTGTCTGATGTTTAAATACATAGTTCAGTCTTACATAGTTTTTTAATAAATTGCCTCAAAACTTCTTTTTTGTAAATAGACAATATATAAACTCATAAAAAATTAGTCCTGCCTACAGTTAATATGTCAGTTTCTGTTTTGATGTTTTAATTGAATGTGAAACTTAAAGTGAACCACACTTGAACCCTTGTTGGGTTATGTGTGCCACTCATAAATAATATATTCTTAAAACATAGGAATGTTTACATTTTTGCAAACCCTACATTTCTACTGCTCTACGTAATCCATTTCCTAAAATAATAGCTGGCATATTTTGGGAAGCATGAGGCAATGGAGTAAGTAGGGAGAAATTCTCATTTCTGTTTCTAATGGTGAGCTTTCTAATAGTCACTAAACCTTTCTTGTCCTCTCACCTCATACTTATAAAATGCAAGAGTTGGACTAAATGCTCTTTAATATTTTTTCATTTTTCAGATTCTCTCGATCTCAGATTTATTTAATGCATTTTACTAGTTAGACAATTTAGGCTTGCTACTTTAATTTGGGACAGCTGTTTTAATTTTTTGGGAAAATTTATAAACTAGATGTGCAAAAGTGAGTTGACTCCCTATTCTTGAATCTTCAGTTAGTCATCTGGGTATTAAGACTATACAGCTTTCTATGTATATAGTACCGTTTCTATAATCGAACTAGACCAGCACTTGCTACAGAGAATTTTTGCTGATAATGTTTCTCTTGGCCAGTATTAAAAAGCAACTTATATTTCTTTAGATTTTTAGTTATTTTTCATATTTCATTATACTTTCATATTTTGTTCTAGATACTTTACATGTTTATGATTAAGCTACAGTTGTCTGAGATGACATTTTCTAAGGACTTACTTTTTGAAATTTCTTGGTGATTTCCAGTGCCTATGCTATCTTTGCTAAGGTCCAAATTTCTACTTGTATTTGTGAAATTGACTGGAGTCAACTGTACATATGGGTCCGGAGGCATTGAGGCATATCGGAGGTTGTCTGGAAGAGACTGAGCGTCCCCCTTAATGAGTGTCATTATAGGGATTCAAACAAGGAATAACTAACTTTCTGGAAGAGAGGAAGAGCTGCTTTTGATGCCATGGGAGGCTCAGTGGAATTTAGACTTTGAAGGTTTCAATTTTAATCCTCAGCATCCCACACTTTCTCAATAAATACCCTAATTTTCACATCCGAAACCTAATAAAGCCATGCAACTTACTTGAGTTGTGTGTAATTTTACCACTCAGAATTTCAAACCACAGTCCTTTTCAGTTATATTGATGTTAAGGCTGCAAGTGATACAAGATTCTTTAGCATAGTCAAAGAAGATCTCTGGTTCTCTGCCTGCACCTTCAGCAGAGAATTGAAAGTACAAGGTCATACTTTTCTTTTTTTGTAATGTCTCCAATCCAGTCAGAAATAGCCATTCTTCTCAAAAACTGTGTAGTTTTCTATTCTATCATCATTTTCTAATGAAGCAGTCATTTGTTTTCCCAAAGCCTACTCTTCAATTTAGACAACTATAGATGATAACTCCAGACAATGTTTTAACCTCAAAATCCTGGATTACCAGGATCTGTTACCCATATTCAATGATATTGCCTCATTTAAGTCTAGTCAAGATAGGCAAACAGACTGTAGATTCCCATCTTTGATGGTCTGTTTCCTGGAACATACCACTCCTGGTATATAACACAGTAGCAAAGACAAAACCATTCTAGGTATATCAAGCAGAAAGGGGTTTAACAGTGAGTAGATGAATTTTCTAAAACTTTTGGGAGGGTTAGAAATATAAAAGTCAGAAAAGTCATTTCTAGACTTAAGAAAATCAAGAAATTTAGGTATCCTAAGGAACTAATCTCCATATATTTAGTGTAGGTCCAGTCAGATTTTGGAGGGAGTGAAATTAGATGGATTTCTTTAATTCACTGTCTTAATTGAGAAGTCCTTTGAAACACTTTCTTCAGTTGGCTTCAGTGACAGTGTTCTCCTGAGTGTTGTATTAGGTCACTCCATGCTCAACCCCTGATACTATAAGAGTTGCTGAATCTTTCAGCAACTTTTACATCTTTCATTTCCTAAGGTTCTTAAGTGCATGCAAGTTAATTTTCACCTACATGAAGCAATGGTTATACATATGATCAATAAATTAGGATCTACTTCTTCTGCCTTGTTTTTATAATCTAAATACACATTCTACAAGACTATTACAGGCTTATTTTTTAAGTAATTCAGATAATGATTTTTTTTAGGTAGAATTTTGTTTTTTACCTGACTTTGACCTTCCTTATTTCATTTTTTTCTCATGGCAATCTTCCTAGTTACAGGTTTTCTCTTTCTTTGATTTTCTGGAAATAAAATAATAAAGGTACAATTATGAAAACCTCCAATAACATTGATTGGCTTAGTAGCTATTAAAAAATAATTAGTACATAGTATTATTGCTTTTCCTGTTCAAACAAAACAATATTATTGTAATGATTTGAGTCTAACAGTACCATTCTTCATGTTGTTATAAGCCAACACCTGGGAATTGAAATTATGAAGAAAGGTCATTGTTAAGCTTGATATAAATTCAAACCCTGAAATCCATATCAGAATGTGAGTCACCTTGTTGCTCAGCCAATGAAGGTAATTCATTATCATCTAAAATATGCTTGAATAGAGAAAGATTTCTCTTGATTAGTGTTTAACTGCTCTTTTCCATAAGGTAACCTACAACAAGATGTTTGGCTCCAATTATGAGGGCAGAAATTGCTTATGCAAATCAATGTAAGGCAATGAGGTGTGGATAAAACACAAAAGGGAAATATCATTATTATTGGTTTGTGCTCATAAAAGTCTGATCGCCTGAAGGTAATGACGGGTCCAAAGCCATAGGGATTATCAGTAGTGACCACATACTCAACAACTTGTGTTCTAATGAGAAGTTATATGGTAACATGTGTACACAGGATTTTTATTTGATAACTGCAGGCTTACGTTTGTGAGAGAGTATTTGCTCCCTTATATGTAAGTCTTCAGATAAATGAGAAGTCAGAAAATAATAGAGGAAGAGAGACAATATGTCAAAGTTAATTTCCTTTCTGAAGAGAAAGTGTATGTTCTCATCCAGATGGTAGCTGGATCACGCTTAATCTAAATGAATGACCACAGACAGCGTTAGCTCAAATTTCTCCATGGTTCACTTAAATCACTGTGCAGTTCTAGGTATGTTCTAGGTAGAAAGGGTACCACTTCCTATACTTCCTAACAACTTGTGATCACTCAGTACTCTATGATAATGTTATAGCTAGTATTTAGTCATTGGAATTAACCTAAATAGCATTTAATTTTTAAAAGATCAAACTTCATAGCTAAAGTTAAGGAACATGTTATAGAGAAAAAATATTAATTTTATGGAAAGATTCCATGGATTTGAGAATCAAGAATTCTGTATGTAATAAAAAACAAGTATTTTAGAAAATTAAATAGCAATAGGTATTCATATTTCTCAATCAGAGAGAAATTATCTTTATTTATCAGTTTCAATTAATTTGTTTATGTTAACTACTGATTGAATCCTTATCATTTTGCCTCTGGGTTAAATGTTATTAACTGACCACTGTGACTATATAGCATTAACTAAAAAAGCCTTTATTATTAAAGACATATATCTCTATTTGGTCATCTTGCAGGTATATACCAAGCTCAGTGTGAGGCTTCATAAATTTATTTTTATTGGTTTTCTATTACCTGTTAGTTAAGGGCTCACGATGTATTATACATTTTAGCTAATGGGGTTGATAACTATCCAACAATGCTTTTGATAACTTTATTTAGAATGTATCTGTGAAATTATTAGACAAATGTGATTGATGGGTGGATATATTCATATGTTAGTATGTGTGTAAATTCATACTGATCTTTAAATATGCACACAGTTGGGTACACCTGTCTGCACACTGTTTCTCATTCCTTGTAGACACTACCATTTGGTTGGATTACTAGTTCAGGACTGTAATGAACTCACCCTAGAGGCATTTTTCTCAGTTTAACTCTTGTACAAGTGGTTTTCTTTCTTTTCCTTTTTAAATTTATTTTTTCTCTTATTTTATATGTTATTTTCAGAGCAGTCATGTAATAGCCTAGAACTACGTATTTGGCATCGTTGTAAGTTCTGAAGCTAAAAATATCCTCCTAAGTTAGGAAGATTTTTCTTCTCTCATTACTCACATTTTCATGATTGCTTGGTAATTCTATTACAGTTACCCCTTGAATGACATGGGGGTTAGAGGCACTGACTTCTGCACAGTAAAAGATCCCTGTATAATTTTTGACTTCTCAAAGACATAACTACTAATAGCCTGCTGTTGACTGGAAGCCTTAGTGATGACAGTCTATTAACACATATTTTGTACATCATGTGTATTATATACTGTATTCTTATGACAAAGTAAACTAGAGAAAACAAATGCTTTTTTTTTCAAATTGCTGCTAATCTCCAAAAAGATTTTTAATATATTTATTGACAAAAATCCATGTATGAGAGGATGCTTGTGGTCAAACCCATGTTGTTCCAGGGTCGACTGTACAGTTTAATATCGCATATATATATATGTATTTATGTACACACCATAACATATTTACTTTTTATTTATTTGTGAACATTTAGATTGCTTTCCAAGTTTTGCTAAACAACACTGTAATGATCTTCAAATTATAGATTTTCCATTATACTTTGATCACCTCTTTATATATATATCTGGAAGCATATTAACAATTTTTCTTTCAAAATATTGAGTATGTAATGGTGGAAATAAAGTTTGAAATTTCTCTTTTTATAATATTGGGTCTTTTTTTCAAAATAAATTTCTTACTAATTTAATAAGTAAAAAATTACCCAATTGCTATTTCAGTGTATGATTTTCATCAAAAATGAAGTTGGAAACTTTCTATATATTTTCTTGCATTTCACTCTTTTCACCTTTTTCATGACATATTTATCCATGTGTTTTACCTGTTTAAAAATTGAAGTTTGACTCTCTTTACATAACTTTGTATAAATGGTTATAAAATAAAAATAATGAACCATAACATATTTACTACAAATTCTTTTTTCCCTGTGATATCTAAGTGTCAAAATTATTGTTATGAAAAAAAACACATTAGAAATTAGTGGCTTGAGTGCTGTAAGGACCTCTCCTACCTTATATATTTGGAGCCTGTCTTACAAAAGGTTCATATGCATTCAAAGCTATATTTTGATCTACCTCTGTGTTTCTGTCTATGGAAGGAAGGACTTTCTGTTAGTATGAGACACAAAACAAATGGTGATATCCATCTGTCATACTGCATCTTATTTCCTTTTGTAATCTGTCTCTTACATTTACCTTTTCTCTTCTGCTCAAGGTTTCTCCCTGTGATTATTTTTACAGATCCTTTTTTTCTCTTTAAGAGCAATAACTCATTTTGGTGTTAAAATCTTTTAATACTTGATGCTAATGAACCAAAATTGTGATTTCTCTTCCTTCACCGTCTCTGCTTAGCTTTATACCTAAAGTCCACATTGCTCACCCATCAGACATGTCATTTATTCATTTATTCCACACATACTTATTATATACCCACTGTATGTCAGACACCATGGTAAGTACCAAGTATAAAGGGCATGCTGCACACAGTGGATGTGGCTCCCAATCTCAGGAGGCATACGGTAGAATTAGATTGACACTAAAAAAGAAAAAAGCAAATACATATATATTTACTAAATGTGATAAATGCTAGGAAGGAAAAAAAAATAGGATGCCGCAAGAGAACGTATGGGTGGGTGGGTCAGGCAACTTTAGATTGGGCGTCTGGGAAATTCTTCTTGAGAAGGCATGTATATTGAGGTCTGAAGATTAAAAAAGACCTGTGGGAGGGGGAAATTCATTCCAGGAAGATGGAAGGGCTTGTGCGGAGGGCTGAGACAAAGGACTAAGCAAGTTCAAGGAAAAAATGAAAATGGTGTGGATGAGCAGAGTTCGTGAGGGCAAGAGATGAAGTTGGAGAGGAAGGTGGGGGCTAACCATGCCGTCCCCGTGGAGATGGTGCTGAGAAGGTTGGTTCTGAGGACAGTGGGATGCTATTAGCCAGTTGTAAACTCAGATGTGACATGGTTCCATTCACATTCATAACAGTTACCTGGCTACTTGTAGTGATACATTGGGATTGGGGCCATCAGCCTACCAAAAGAGGAATCAGTAAAATTAGAAAATATTTTAATATTCAAGTGAGAGACATAGAGGCTTAAAGAGTCAGTAGATACATAAAGACATGAATGGATTCAAAATGCTTTTTGAAGGCAAAAGTGAATGGACCTAGGGGTAGATTGGATGAAGAGTTTGCTAAGAGAGGGGAGGAAGAAAAGTTTCCAAAGAATGATTCTGAGGTTTCTGGGCTAAAGCCCTAGGATCAAGCCAAAGGGCCATGACATTGGAGGTTTAGAGAAGAGGAGGGGTCAGTGGAAAAGAACAAGATGGAACAGCTGGAGAGGGGTGGCATACCAAGGGTGCAATGACCCTCATGTCAAGGAAAAAGCTTATTTCAAGGATAAGAAACTGATCAGCAAGATTAAATGCAACTGAGAAGCAGAGGAGAATAAAGTCTGAAAAGCATTCCTTTTGGCAGCTTGCAAATTTACTGATTTCAATAGAATGGAGTAAAGAGGGAATAGGAAATATCTAAGTGAATATAGAATAAAATTTAAAGAAATTTATCAATGAAGATCAAAACCAGTGTAGGTAGGCAGAGGGTGATAAGGGCTAAGAGATTTTGTTTTGTTTTGTTTCATTTTTAAAAATGGGAGACAGTTGTGCTAGTTTAAGGCTGGTAGAGAAGGAGTCAGGAGAGGAAGAGTTTGATGATGTGAGAAAAGTGAGAGGTGACTGGGACATTGGTGACAGGACTGGGCTTTGATAGGAGATGCACTTCCAGCAAATTTGGAGATTTGTTAATAGGAAAATAAGGGAGCTCTTTTCTGATGCATTCTATTCTTTAAGTGTTTTTGTGAGATAAGCTCAGTTGCTAAAATCAAGGTAACCGCTTGTTGATAGAGAGATTTGAAGACTGAGGAGTGGGAAGTATAGGTCGGTGCATGCTGCCTGGCAGTACTGAGGGCCTATTTGAGTTTGGTGATAATAAATTTATAATAAAATTAAACTGCTCAGTTGCATTATTTCCTCCTGTGATGTTCAGCTGCATGAGTGCAGGTCTGGAGAAAGCAAATACTTGCGTTTATCCAGGATCGGGGTTTTGCCTGTAGTATAATTGAAGGACAGAGCTGCAAAGGAGATAGGCTATTTGCCAGAATTTGATTAAGACAAACTATGAAATCTAATCTAGGTTATCAGGGAAACAGAAATAGGAAAGATCTGATAGACAAGTAACAGTAGACAATATGTTAACAAGTGTATGTGATTTTAACTCTGAATAAAAGAAATCCCCTATGCCTCTGAGCCTATGGGGAGTTTAATCTGTCCTTAATTGAGTCCCTTTTATGTGATGCCCATTTATATGAGAATGTTTCAGGGAACTTGTTCAGGCCAGAACGTATAGTGGAAGAGCACTGTGTGCACATCCACACTGTTGGATGTGCAGTCCTCTTGGTTTCACGGAACAGGTTGATGACTGAACGGGAAAGAAGGAAGAGAATGTGTGTTGCTCCGGTGTTTGGTGCATATCCTGTCTAAATCTTGTATTTCTGGTCATCTGAAGTTTTAGTGTATTTGCTGTGTTAGTACCACTGTAGGCACGGCTATCCCCTGCCACCCATCAGGGGCCTTGTCCCCTCAGCAGAGCTCTGTGAAAAATGGGACTCAACCCCACAACTTGCAGAGCTCTCCACGTCTCTTTTCTTTTCCAGACTTGAGAAGGCAAAGATTTGTAAGTTCTCCTTAAGTCTAAAGAAGCTTTGGTCTCAGGTTTTTTTCTTATATTTTACTTTAAAGTGCTTTTTGAGATGTTTTCCTTCCAAGCACTTTCCTTCTTCTTCAAATTAGTCCAGATAATTCCCTTCCTTGGGCCTCTGGGACGTTTTGGCTTCTCTTAGAGGTAAGGTTGCAGAAGATGTTGATTACAGACACTTCTTTCCTTTGAACTTGGTCTTAAAATAACTGAAGTTTCTTAGGTTCCTTGCATGGCAAGCATTTTTCTAATAGTTTTACTTGGTTTATGTCATTTCCGGTGCACAAAGAAATAGAAGTGTAGAGAAAATAGATACCTTACTCAAGAGCACATGACTGGTAAGGATCCACCTGAATTCTTAGGTTTTCTGAACATACACTCCACTTCTTCCTCAAATGAGTTGCATTTTTTTCTCAACTATTCACCAGCACCAGGGGCTGATAGAAAGGAGTGGAAGTGGGGAACTCCATATACACTGTCTGAGGTTGGGGGACATCTTGATTAACAAAACTCAGTGTATTTTTCCATCCAGGATTTAATTTATCTATTTTGTGAGTTTGTTGTGGTCAAAGCCCTTTACCAGGGCATTTGGAAAAAGCAATTCACAAACTTCAGTTTTACGAATAGATTCATTTTATATCTCAGTAAGATTTCAAGCTCGCGGCAGAAGTGAGAGGTGGGGCTGTCTTGGTGCCTCAGAACACCCCGTCGACTTGCATTCACACAATCTCACTGACAGGTGTAGGACCCTGTGAGGTCGCTCCTGCACGGAGTATAAATCCAACAGTGGCAGTATTGCTCCTCTGGTGGAGCTCCTGCCTGGTGAGGCATCGATGGCATGTCTGTAATTACTGAATAAAAGATGTGTGACAGCAAAACTAATGTGAGAATATGCCATTGTCTATAATTTAAGACACACAGAAAAATCTTTCATGTGCTAGCATGTTCCTTTGATTTAAAATATTCTAATTTTCTGGTGTAATTAGCAACCCCTCAGGAAAGTATACTGATTTTTATAAAATTTACACTCACTAAGTGGTATAATGGGTTTCTAAAACATGTTCTCAGAGAAATATCCAAATACTCCCACATCCAGGTAAGCAAACTCTAAAAGTGAATTTAGGTTCAGCACACACTGGAAAAGTCAAAATCAATGGCATGCAAGCAATGATATGACTTTCAACCACTGGTGTTCTATCTATTCCGATAACTTTCTTCCTAAGTTCCACCTCTTTTTTATTGTGTCATGTGGCCAGAAACTGCTGTACCACAAAGATTTGGTGATGGTTCCTGTTTTACTGAAAACTTGTAATTTAATAAATTTTTAATAGTTATTTGTACATTTTTGTCCTTGGTTCTCATCTGATATAATAATGATGTAAACATTTTTTTATTTTATATAATGCTTTTTCAATACTTTGCTGCCCATTTTTGCTTAATCCCTTCATCTCCAAGCCATCTTCAGGTATTAACCAAAATAATATCTTATTTCCTAGTCTAGCTTTCTTGTAGCTCAGATCATCATCTTTCACTGTGTTAGTCTCCTCGCTTCTATTTCTCAAGGTCAGAGAATGTAGAAACACCCTCTGAAGTGCATGGGCCAGACTTCAAATGGGTTTTATCTAAACCTTGTGTGACATTGCTGTGAGCTGGCAGCTTTTAATCTGCTTCTGTTGTTCATGGATCCCTGTAAGATCACCTTACTCTAATAGTGCACACACTTACAGATGTTTAATTTTAGAACCTATGGATCCCAATTTAACAACTCCTGCTCTAGAAGCTTTAAGGAAAAGTTTTGCAGAGATTTACTTTATGTCGTCACTCTAAGTGCCCTCCTGTCTGTGCAGCTCCCACCTTTTTTCTCCAACCTTCTTGTCTGCCTTTTTTTTTTCTTAATTTAAGCATTGAACCCTTTCTTCCATAGTTAATGTTCATAACGCAATGAAAGACTAGTAGATTTACTAAATAGAACTGGGAGTACATTATTTTTTATTTTGTATAAGTTGTGAGAGATCATTTCTATTTTTCTTTATAAGGTTACCAGTAAAATTTAAGATGTCTTATTTGCTTTGTTTTTATCACCCGTTAGTGTTGTATCAATCAGGGTTTTGAGTTGCAGGCAATAGAAACAAACTCTGGCTAAGTGAAGCAAGAAGAAATTTATTGGAAGGATGTAGGGCAGCCCGGGAATTATTGGGAAAGCAGGAGAATCAGGCTTACAAAACACATACTAGGCACTAAGGGAAGCTCAGAAATCAAGAACCCTAACCGGGGTTATTTATAGGAATGTCTCGTTCAGCTGCTGCCGGTCGTGTGGCTACCGCTAGACTCTCAGTGTCACCATCACAAGGCCTAGTCCTTCAACTATGGCTGCTTCTTTGTGTTGACCCTGTAGGATTCGCCATCCTGCAGTGAAGTATCCAGTCGTCTGAGGCCAGGGCATGTGTCCATGCTTCAGCCACCAGGGAGAGTGGAGAGAGGGTATTTGGCATTTTGTCCCTTTCATTTCAAGTGGGAGACAGAACCTTCCCCTTCCTCCGAGATTCCATGAGGAGTTATTGCCCCCAAGTAAAAGCAATGTTTAAATGTTAGAAAGCCAAAAGAATGACAAATGCCCACTACACACTTTTTGAGGTATAATTATTCTCAATAGAAAGGAACAATATTTCAGACCCCTCTTCAGCCTTCTGTCACATAGTCAGAAAAATCAATGCCTGAATTTACCTGGCCTTTCCCAGACGAGTCTCAAAAGTAGAAGGGCTCCTATTTCCCGGTGTCACTGAGGCCCAGACTAGCATTTTTGTCTCATTGGAGAAAACACCCATAAGCAAATCTCCTCTCTTATGAACCAAATTCTGCTTTTGTTCAGGTTCTCACCCTCTTAGGCACAACCATGTACTTCACAGGACTCAGTCCTGCCTTGTGCCATCCTGAAACAATAGTCCCTAAAGCTTCAGGAACAGATCTGGGCTAGAGCACGTGATACAATACTGACAACTGGGAGATGTGGGGACTTTGATTCAAGATTTGAGGGGAAATTCATGATTCTTAAAAAGAGATTCTCAAGAAGAAATCCTGGCTCCATCCTCTGTACGGTGTCCTGTCCAGCAGTGATGCCTGGGGCGGCAGCCAGCCGGCTCCAAAGCTGGGGGTGAAGCCAGAGAGCAGGTCAAGTCGAGGCCAGAAGGATCCCAGAGGAAGAGCTGCAGCTCTGCTTTGCCTTCTTACCATGGGAAAGAATGAATCTTGTCATTAAAAAGGTCATTCTAGGGTGGGTATTTGGGTTATTTGCAGCTAAACACATACAGAGCACACTGTACATCTTTGGTTTTTATTGAGCGGTTCCTCCGCGTCCTGAGGAATAAAACATTAGTACAGCTAATTCTTGGTTTTAGCATGCTGAAGGACTCATTAATAAGAAAGTGTTCCACAATTATCTCCATGTAAATCTTAAAAGATAATAGTGCTTTACTTCCTCAGCTCACTTTTTATTTTTCCTCTTGTCTTTATTAGTGCCTCTGGCTTTTATACCTGAAACGTAATGGACCTTGTCACTTGTTAACAAAGAAAGTAAAACCGGAATGGTCTCAGGCCCAACAGTTCAGTCTTTTAATGACATCATATGCAATTGCATGTATTAGTGAAATGCATAGCTGATGAATATGCACTGAAATAATCAATTATGTCCTGTATTAGTGTTTAAATATGACATTTTGGGGGAACCTGATGAGTACAAGAAATTTTTCTTTCCTGCATTGTCAGATCTTAACAGAAGAGCCTATTGTATGAGGAAAGTCTGAATCACAAATTGGACATCCACAGTGTACCAGGCTGGGCACAGAGGGGCTTGGTAAATAGTGGTAAATGGGAATAACAGTGTCCTCACGCTCATGGAATTTACAAACTATGTGAGCAATCAAACTAATAGGCAACTATAATACTGTGATAAATGCTTTTATAGTGAAACGTGAGAATACAAGAGGGGTACTTAATTCAGAATGAGGAAGAGGATAGGAATAAGCAAGAAAGGGTTTTAGGAGGAAATGCATCAGTTTTAAGTCCTGGAGACTGAATTGAATTTACATAAGCAAAGGAGAAAAGAATATGTACAGAACTGCATGTGCAGAGAACTATAGAGGGATTGGAGAGGAACAGAGGGACCAGGCTATGAGGGACATTTTTAAGTTACATTATGTGTCGGTACTATATACTGAATGAGGAGGGATTCATGTGTCGATCTGATGAAAAGCATCCTGGGTGCATGGTAGAAACTAGCTCTGAAGGGGACAGAGCAGCAGTGGCAGTAGTGGTCATCCAGGAAGGGTCTAGAGCATGGCTGTCCAACAGCTAATAAGAGGGAGGGATCTGGGGAAGTATTTAGGATGTGGATCATTGCCTGAATGTGGCAGGAAGGGAGACAGAGACACCAAAGATAACACCTTGGTTGAGGCAAATGGAAAGATCCTCCCTGGGGAAGGGCTGTCAAAAGGGCTGGTCAATGGGGAGGGCAGTGGGTTCAGCTCTGAGCACGTCCACATGGCATGGATGTGAAGACATGCACAGAAAGGTTAAGCAACTTGCCAGAGATCATATAGGCAGGGAGTGTGGAGGGAGGCATTGAACAAAGATAGTCAGTGTCCCCTTCCTGCATTTTATATGAGAATGTAATTTTGCCTAATATGCTTTTAACTTGTAATCAGTTTATACTGTTGGTTATATCCCTTAAGAATATTGTAGTGGTCACATTTGTTTTATTTTTTTTTCCAATAACTACTTCTGAAATAACTTGAACCCATGGTTCTTTTTACTGTTAATATTACAACATTCTTATATTTTCTATCATAATGTCAAATCTACTGATTGACTATCATACACATAAATATAAACATAAATTTCCATTTCAGATTCGTAACTCCAGACATTTCCATGTTCGTTGACTTTTACGTTTGAAAGGAGCTTAAACTCTCATTTGTTCACATACCAAATGTTTGAATTCATCTTGTCAAGTGGTTTTTGTACCAAGACATCTATGATTTCAGTCACAGAAACCTTCCTACACAAATCGCGTTTCACTGCTTGAAGTTGTTCTCAGCCAGTTTTCTCCACCAGTTTCACCAGCACCTAGAAAGTTCCCTAGCACATGCGGAGTGCACCATCCATTTTGTAGATCGAAAGAAGAAATAAATGATTGATATCAGAAATTCACATTCATTCTTTAAGTTTCTTTGTGGTTCTACAAAGTCAAAGCAAAATTTCCTTAATCCAAAATGTATTTTTTTGTGCAAGAGGAAGCCTAAAATAAGTAAGGAAAACGTTTTGGGATTTTTGGGGAAAAAAAGATGATATATGTAAAATTCCAATAACACCTAAAAATCAGGACTTCTGGGAATCTATGAAGACATGCTTTCTGCCCTGAATACAGAGACAGGCAAGTTGGGGCCGTTTGTGAGACTGGATCATTGCCATTTCAGCCTGCCTAAATTGTAAATGTGAACTTCAGCCTGAACTGGGGAGGGAACCAAGAGATGATCAATATTAGGCCAAGGTCAACTCCTATTTTGAACAGTTGGATTCTTATGATCTGTCTATGAGGAGAAGCATGTGGCTCTGTACAGGATCTTTCAAGGTCCATGTGCTGTTCCTTTGCTCCTTCTCTTGGATTATCCTTACAGCACTTTCCATAAACGGAACCCAAAAATAAAGTCCTAATTGTAATACTTTTTATTATAGTCTCACCAAAATAAAATTCGAACGTATGTTTCATGATCACCATTGTTTCCAAATTTATCCATGTAAGTCCTCAAAAAGCATATAAGGTAATTCTGATAATTAAGTCTGAAATAACGAACTGAAATCCTTGTCCCTGGGTTCTAAGGGAAAACGCTTTCTGTGGCATTTCAAAGCCAAAGTTGGGATTCGGATTGGTTATTCAGGGTTGCTTAAAAAAAAAAAAAGTTATTCGTACCACTCGATGATGATGATGAATTTGTCGATCACAAAATCTGTGCTGGGCATTGCCTCTCTGGGAGGCTGATTCGGTGGGCGTTGCCGCGGGCTGTGCTGTGAGTCTCTGGCAAAGTTGAATCTGTCACAGGTGCTACGATTTGTATTTCAGAAAATTTGCTTCCCCAACTTTAATCATCCCCCGAATGTTCTGCTCTCCCTACAGTACTGAGAGGAGTCAACGAGTTTGTTTTTTCAGTTTCAGTCTGTCATGTAAATTAGGGTTTTTTCTACTATCCACATGTTGTAGAGGTGATGGAATTTCAGATGAAGGAGAGGACCTTCTGTTTTGTAATATACAACACTATTTTCTATTCACTTTTCCACTTTGGTTGCAGAAAAAAATAGTGACAAGTAGTCATGACTAAATAACACATCCACAAGCAACAACAATTCTGCTTCTTAGAAGGAAGCAGACATGAATCAGATAGAAAGTGTGTAGATTTAACTGCTAATGCCTGAAGTGGGAAAAACAAATACTAAATACACTTAAGTTTGACTTTTTCTTGTTAAGTGTTAGTATCTGTTTCAAACTGATGGAATAACTATGAGTCAGTTTGTATTAGGCAGCCTGTCCTTTGCAGAGACGAGGGACCTGGGCAGCAGGTGGAAACAGTTGTTATTCTTGGCAAATCAGTTGCTCTCTACACATCAGCATGTATCAGGGTTTTTTTTTTCCAAACCAAAATTTTTTCAATACTTCACCCTGAAAGCCTGATGGGAAAATATTCCCTAAATATTTCACAGTGGAGGTAGCAGTGTCCTCAAAATAGTTTGAGGTTGACTTGCCAAATTAGAGGAAGATCTTTGACCTTGGGAATCTCTAAGGAGTGACTATGGCTATGAAAAAAATTTTTCAGAGATTAGTATTGCTTGATGACTTAAGAAATATGCTATAGTTAAAATGTTGGAATACTTTAAAATAAGGTTCTTCATCGTTTTGCATGTCTTTCTCTTTGTATTAATGTAATTCCAACAAATAGAAATGGTGAATTGAATTGAGAAATAAATGTGTTTACTGGAAATTGCTTAGCCTTTGAATTGTAATTACGATTTTATATTCTTCATAGGATTACTTAACCATTCATAAGTATGGCAATGCAGCCAGAAATGATCTCTGGAATACACTGTCAGAGGTAAAGTATAAGAAGCTTGAATACCAACACCTCTTTTTGAATATTTGAACTAAGTTTATAAAACATTCATAACTTTTATTGACACAGTTTATTTTTACTTCTTGTATTTCCCTTTTCCTCACAATGCTTTCTTGTTTTATTTTTGATATAATGTAACACAATGGGGTTTAAAATTACACTATAAATGGTAGTAAAAGATACTTTACTCTCAAACATAATAATTTTGACATATTATTTTAATATGGTATCAGATATTCATGGTTGAGAGAAAAATTGACCTTAAAGAAATTTTTTTCTTTCTATGAATAATAAACTTAAATTTGATACTAGACATACTGGGGATACTTAATGATGCCATGAGTACTTGTCTTAATTAGAAAATGTGCTTTATCTTCCATTAGGTAAAAGCTTTACTGTTAATAAAGCTTTCATTTCTACATATAGGCATGAAGTTTAACTTAAGACAAGATTGATTTTACTAACATTGTATCAGCTTCACTGATTTTAAATGTTTTCGTACTTAAGTAAATCACAAAGGTAAAAATGAAAATGGTTTAATGTTATGTTTATAGTTCATGTTTATAAAACTAATTTATACAATTCTGGTTATAAAGGCTCTAAAAAGGAATGGAAAATATGTAAATATACAAGAAGTAATGGATCAGTGGACACTTCAGATGGGTTATCCTGTTATCACCATCTTGGTAAATGCAACAGCAGAAAATAGAATAATTATTACCCAACAACATTTTATTTATGACATCAGTGCTAAAACTAAAGCACTTCCACTTCAAAACAGCAGGTATAACTCTCTTTCTTACATGAAAAACAATTGCTCTTATGTGTCACTTTGCATCTTTAATATTTTAAAAGCATTAATAACACAATTATGAAATGTAAGTGAAATATAGTTTTCATTTCCTTATTTACGTATGGTAGTTTCATTTTGATTCCCCTTTTCTCCTATTTCCAGGTATTTTAACTGTCAAGGATGACAGCACAATAAAGTTATTTTAAGAAGACAGCGTTTCAATTATCATGGTGATTTAAAAATGTATATGTGATTTTTTTTTACTTTCCCTGTAAATGTTCCTTGAATTAAATTCAAGAAAGTTACGATGCATTGAAGTGAGTTAAATGGAATTGAGCAAATTGAGATTTATAAAATTGGTGAGAACAGGGACTAACAATCCAGAAAGACTAATTAAAACAAGCAAAAAATAACAACTGGACAAAATAATGTCTGAGCCTAAGGAGTTCAAAAACTAGATTCATTTTAAAACAGTCTAAGTGTCAGTGCCACTTAGTATCAAAATGTGACCTCTTCCCTCATTTTTAGTGTTTAAAACCACTAAGCACAACATAACAGAATTTTGATTTACTTTAACTGTCTTTTGAAACTCTTACTTAATTACTGAAAATTCAGCACATAGTGTTTCTTTCTTTTCTACTTCATGTTTTCTTACTATTTTGTGTCTTATTAAAGGCTGAACCAAGGAAAGATAGTAGAACTGAAATTAGTCCATTTAATGTTTACAGGGTGCCCTGATAAGAGGTTGGGGTGGGTGTTGAGCAGAGGAATGGAGGTTAAAAGTAATAAATAAAATGAGGTGTTTGGATAAGGTTGGTCATGTGGTTTTCCATTATCTTGGACTATTAGGAATCTAACATTTATTATGCAACAGTATTAAGAGATGTGAAGCTTGTATTGAATTTTCTTTATTATCTCTAAGAAGACCAGAAACCATTACCAAGTACGCTAGCTCCAAAACGGTCTATATAGGTAGAAGTAATTGAGAAATTCATGGATGTTTCCTGGTAACTAAATTTGGAATCCCATTTAGGAAAGCATTGTCTTAAATCAGCTCAACGTATATATATATATATATATATATTGGCCGTCAACAAACTGCCCTTACAATCCCATTGTTTGGACCTGTGGAATACAGTATTACCCCGCCACACGGTCAGGGTCTGACTGTCTATGTTTCTTCACCCAGCCGCCACTTCTGAGCCGCCACTGTCTGGTGCCCTGCTAAACCTACTGAGGTGTCAACCCTGGCCTTGTCAGGAAGTACATGAAGTCTGCTTGACTGTGGCAAAGTTAGATTCAGCCTTTGAGGATGATCAGTCTGACACAACGTCACTGATGCAGAAAAACATAAAGGACACGCAGACGACAGAGCAAATTTTGAACAAAAGTATTCTGTCAACCTATAACATGCATCAGATGTATTGGTCATGAGTCTGACTCTTAAAGGAAAAATTACTCCCAGACTCTAAGTACATATAACATCTACAAAGCTTTGCTTTTGCTAAAGTTATGAGATCATATGGGTGATTTTAAACCCTGAGAACTTGGCATATAAAATATCAAGAGTAAGATAATGTATATTGTCCCTTTAATCTAAAAAACTCCTCTGTCTATTTTGAAATAATGGAGCTTGTGGTTGAAAATTTAGTATTCAGTTTTATATGATTGATCATTTAATTCACTATGCCATTGTAGTCAAAGCTTCAATACTAATTCTATCTGCTCTTTGTGTATAGCTTTCCTAGACTTTTATTTGCACTGCAAGACAATAGATGTAGTACAACGTGATGCCCATCTATGCCAGAAACCCCATGAATTGTGGGTATTTTCTGAGCCAATATAATCAATTTTTTGTCTTAAATTTTGTCGAGGATGCTGGAATATCATTACATGTCTAGAACATTTTTAATGCATATGGTAATTATACTTTTCATATGTAGTAGCTATATTAAAGCATAGAAAAGAAGGCTCTTTACATAAATAATTTCATAAAGTTACTTGATATGTTAAAGTGGGTAAAATATTTGCTAGAATTTTGGAATTTGAGAAGTGAATTTGGATAGCTTTTTTTGGTTTGTTTATGAAGTTAGTACGTTGCAGTGTTAAGTAATGTCTGCTCATCCACTTTTAGAGATTCTGAGTCCTAAAATTCACTAATATTTATCACCATAGTCATATTTTCCTATTGTTATTGACCCAATGACAGCAACCTCTGAATGGTTTTTCACAGAACCTATGTTAATGCTTCACTAATATTGGTACTATTTTTAAAAAAAGATTCCTCGCTCAAGCTAAAATATGTATCTATTATTTTCTACCTTAATGTAATTATTAAAAAAAAAACCTAATAGTTTTTTAATACTGATGAAGAGAGGTAGTCCCAGAGTCTATAAAGAAAAAAATATCTTAGAGGTCTTTTGAAATGCATTTTTTTTGTTGTTTTTGGTTTTTTATGCTTAAAATGAGATGACTAAAATTCACTTAAGTGGCTGGAACCCAACCTGATTTCAGAAGTTTTTTCTGGTCTCCTTTTATAACATAACCCCCTGCACCTGAGATTTCTTTGTAGCATATCACACAGAGTTCTTCACTCAACAGTATTTAGTGTCTTTTTGGAAAGTTAGGAAAAATGACATCGTATGATAGCAATTCAAAAATGAATACAAATTTTTGATATGCTTGTTATTTTGTAATTTTTATTTTGTCTGTGTGATAATGTATACATACACAACATCTGCCATTTAGAAGGTTTCTTGAATATATGTATAATTGACTATAAGCAACAAGGTATTGATATGAATCATTTTCCCATACCTTAGAGACTTTTGCTGAAACACAAATATTGAAACATACCAATTTTTCATAATTACTAGTTTCATTATTTAGAAGAATAGTTTCAATAAATGCAAAATTGTGTTTGTTTATATGAGTGTCAAATTATTTTTCAAAAACACTTTATGATCATTCTACAAAAAGACACATTTATCCTTGAGAATTTTTAAACATCCTCAATTTTATGTTTCTTGCCCTTTAACTGATGCTTAGTGGATCAAACTCAATGTAGAAGATATGTTCTAAAAAGTCAAGTTCATAAAGTTAACCTCTGACTTGCTTGTAGACTGATTTGGTCCCTTTTACTTCAGTCCAATGCATTCAGTCAAATTCAACAGTAATTTATGGAATGGCTTCCTTTTCTAGGCTTTTACAAAATCTTAGGTACACAAAATGAGCTCATAGATTAATTTGAGAATCGGATGCAGAGTTAGGCATCAGTGTCTCAACTAATTCTTCCAAGGAATCAAAAAAGGGTCATTATTTTTAGAGAGCAGCTGGCAAAAAGCCATATGTCAATTTTCTATGTCTTCTTCACAGTAAATGTTATTAAATATTTGGGGCATATTTTTAATACTATATCAGAAGCTTGGAGGTTTTTGTTAAGAGGTTATATGGGTTGTGTTCATTAACTTCTACCTTAAAAATAGTACATGCTTCACTACTATAGGTTGTTTATTTTCTCACCAATTGTATGGAGTCCATTGCAGTATAACCCATTGCAGTATAACTCCACATACTGGCATCTCAAAAATGTTTTTCTAATTAACTACAACATACACTTTTAAAATTTAGAATCTTAAACGTACTATTTTAACTTTCCATATTGGAGATAGCAGTTGGTATAAAATTGTGCATTTCTTCCAGTCTTCTGTTTGGATCTTTCACTATTATTGAATTCTGTTTATTATGAATAGAAAATATGAAATGATAAAATGATTATATTCCACATGACAAATTAAAAGGACACACCTTCCCCTCCCATCACCCAAGAAGACATTTGTTGTATTTTTAGTTTTATATAACCCCAGACATGTTCCCTGAAAATTCTCAATTCTCCATTCACTCTCACAACTGGCAAGCTCACACAGTATCTCTTCTTATGTTTTTAAAATAAGCAAAAATACATCAACGTAACCTGGCTATGTTTTAGAGAAAGAAACAAGATGTAGTCATTGGACTTATCGTAAGGCCATCTAGCTTATCTCTGCCTCCTCATTTGAGATTAAATTGATATGCTTCATGTACAAGTACAGGCCCCAATTTTTATTCTATAAAAAGTCAAATTCTAGACAATGCTTCTCTTTAATTGCTGAGACTCATGACTGATCTATGCACATTGGTGGACGATTTTACACGTCAATTTGGAAATTCCATTTCAGAAAACAGAGCATTAAGTGTGTCCCACTGTGTTCTTTATATTGATCTGGATTTTAGAGGCATCTGATTTGTTTTGCTTTTGTTCCTGCTTTCTAGGTGTGCTGTATTAACCTTTCTATAAAGTATGATTATAGTGTTTTTTAGAATAGACAAAATTAATGAGAATGTTGAAATGTAAATGCATAAAGCCGCTGCAATGTACATTAATCAAATGTAGAAACAAGTAGAAAGGAATTATTTTGAGACTTTAATCAATATATAGCATGGCTCAGATTTATAGATTTTAGTTACTTTTTATTCCTAATGCAAAGGCAAATCTGTTTTTTTTTTGAAAAATATATTATTTAGTTGGCAGTTCCCCTTCTGTATTGAAATTAAACTCTTAGAGGCCAAGTCTGCTTAGTGGCGTTGAAAGAGTAAATTTGTCTTCTTGACTTATTTCTTCCTTTTATGACTAGAGAAACTTTTTAGTTCCCTTAAAGAGACTAATGAAAATCACACTGAGGGTGCACGGCAAATGTTATTTATTTGTTATAAACATTTTTATTCTTAAAGCTTCTCTCTTATTTTGCAGTTACCTGTGGCAGATTCCTTTAACTATTGTGGTAGGAAATAGAAGCCACGTGTCTTCAGAAGCAATTATTTGGGTGTCTAACAAATCAGGTAAAATATGTATTTCCCCTGGAGGAACTATTTGGTTTCAAATAATTGTTAAGGAACTTAACCTCTGGTTTCAATTGTTATAAAAATGTAAATGAAGACAAATTAGAAAGAGAATTTAGAGGAATGATAATCAAAAAATTAAATATAATATAGTTTCTATAGTCTAATTTCAGTCTCCTTATATAATTATGAGATTTATTTGTGTCTTTGGTGGTAAAGACAACATTTAAAACAAAGCATTTCTAGTACGAGTTTAGGTGTTTTAAACTGTATCATTTTATAATCCCAAATATAATTAAATTACAATCATAACTCCCTATGGAACAGCATGCCAAATACTGAAACACAGGCCACATTTTTAAGTCCGTGTCTCGGCTGTCTCCTCTTGACCAGACTGGCACTTTAAAGAGTGGATGAAGCAATATAATCCATAGAATTAGATAATTATAGGTCCAGAAGGGAGGGGCCTTGATAAGTCACCAATTCATCTCCTAGGAAGGGTCAACTCCCAAGGATCGGGAAAGATTAGATTCTATTCAATTTCTAAAAATCTTCCAGGGAGATACTGACCTATTTCAATTCACTGTCAGAAAGCTATTTCTTAAATCCAATCTAAATCCTTTATGCTGAAGCGTGAACCCAGTCTCTTTATTTCTGTTTTCCAGTGAACTGAAGAAAAAGCCAATTATCATCTTTTACATAGATTTAGATGGTCAAGTGTGTCCACATTTTGTTTTTCTTACTCCTTTCTTGCGTTTTGTTAATTGATGTTATCTTGCTATCTCATTAGCATTTTAAACAGCCCACATGTTTTTTGAAAAAAGGCAAGGTATAAATAAATTACAAAATAAATATTGTTTTGTTATTAGATCAGTCTTGCTATTATAAGGGAGCTGTAGGTACTCAAAATACATACAAACATCTATACAAAAATAGTTCTTACAGCAAAATCTAATCTGCTTAACAGAAATATAAACACTTGATTTCCTGTTGAAGTTTTATTCAGATTTCATGTTATTGTATTTTTAACACATAATCACCAATTATAAAAAGATGTGCTTTCATTTATATACATTGTGTAAAAGACATTCATATGTAACGTGAAACTGAAATGCATTGAAATGCATACTTTAAAATTACTGGTGTTTCTCATTTAAATTGCTTATTATAATCTATTCTTTTCATTTCCTGGAGTTAGTATTTGTATCATAATTCTGAATTCGCACTCACTGTATTATTTGTCTTTATATTTCTCTTTTACCTTTGTGTAGTTGTTTTATCTGTGTAATTTATTATGAAATGATGAGTGAAAACAGTGAGTTGTTACTGTAATGATCCAGCTATTAGAAGGCATATCAGATCAAACCATAGGGTTGCTAGGAACATGAAATAGAACCATTCTCAGAAATAAAGTAGACATTTCTTGTTGGGAGGTAGAACGGACACAGGAAAATTAGAGGAGTGGAGATACTGATCAAATGTCAGGATCAGCCCAAAATAATTTCAGATCATGCCGGGATTCAGGGCTAGTCTGATTTTTCTTAGATACTCTCTCCAGGTCCATTTCCTCTAACTCCCTAGTTATTTCCATGTAGTTATTCATGGCATCCGCGTATGCCACAGAGTATCTAGAATAGTATCTTGCTTTTCTTGACCAATAGCCACAGGTTGTTGTATTTGAGAAGTTGTTTCCATTTACAGTCTTTCATTATTAATCAGGAATAATAATAAGATGGTATATCAAACCATCTGTTTGCCTAAAATACCACTATATTAATACACATGGTTGTTACACACAGCTACATGGTTTGTGTGCTGCTTAACTCTGGGAGGTGATATCTGCATAGACTATGATACTAATGACAAGCTCCTTCATCCCAAAGTTATGCAGTGGGCAACTTACAAAGTATAATGTGTCATTTTCCATTAAATCATAGCAGAGTTTTCTGGTTGTTAAAACACTGTCCCAATTGAAATGTTGACCCCATACCAAGTAAAATGTTTCTTGTCAACTTCATAAATTCATAAACCTGAAAGAAGTTTCCAAGAAGGACAACCTTTCTATTTTCGCTCTTCAGTTGCACTCTAACTGTATTTAGTTTTATCTTGAAGTCCTTCATTCTGAAGATGAATAGAAAACTGACACCAGGCAAAGATTAGGAAAAAGACTGTTGACTGCTTCCTTTTAAGTGTTGTTAGTTCTTCCTTTTTTTTTTTCTAAATTCAAGAGAGAGTCAACTAATATCAAGGAAAAGTGTTGCTCCTTAAAAACATTATAAAAATATTCTGGTCAATTCTTGTCAACATATGAAACAAAATCCACCATCATATACTTTTGACACTTTAATTTCTTAAGACACTTTAGATTAATATCTAATTAGTTCCAAGTTAGGGCATAAATAATTTTAGCCCCAGAATAGTTTTAAAACCAATTTTTAAGTTATTGAAGGCAGGTAAAAGGATTTATCTCTTGTTTTTACTGTGAAAATACCGAGAAGGCTGACATTTATACATGCAATATCTTGTATATTGACCAGCTATTAATTAATGTACAGTGGAACAGAAGAGATTTAATGGGAAATGTTAGGAAAGAAAAGATTCAAAATAAAGGGGAAACTGATGCTGAAAATTAGAAGTAAACATTAAAAATAGCTTAATGCTGTAGTCATTACCTTAGTTGGGTTTTTGTTTAAGTTCTGATTTTCTGCAGCCAGCCAACATTGAGGAGAAAGGCCTAATCTTTCTCTTTTTATTCCACAAGAAAGTATAGAATATAAAAACATAAAACTTTATAAAATACTAACTACTCTGTGCCTTGATACAGTCTAAGTTTTGTGCCATTTTGGATACAATCTAAATATATTTTTAAATTGTTACTACTAACACTCAGAATATAACTTCCACACTTTTTATTATGGTGTTCATTCACATAGCTGCCTCATTAGGCCATTGGAAAAGAGCACTTTAAAATTCATTGCTTGCCATTAGTTGATTTGAAAAACATTTTTGAGGTATAATTAACTAGAATGAAAAGGATATTTAAAAATCCATTACAAAATCTTGCTGGGAATCATTTCTCCAAAGATTTCATTTATAACAAATGCATAAAAATGTTCATGGGCAGTAATAATCTTCAGGTTTTGGTTATCAATTTAATGATAGCATACTGTAAAACAATAGATGCCTGCCTCTCTTAGTCTCATCATATGACATAAAAGGTATAGGGATTGTTTTCCTATTTTGTCAGCTGCCTATAAGTTGTTGAATTCAGTAAGTTTGAAAACTAGAGCCAGTTGTATCCCATGAGGTGAAGTTGTGCCAGTTACCTAAAATGTGTAAATAGGAAGTAATTTAAAAAATAGATTTAATATAAGAACCATGACCATATCAAAACTGTAAAAACCTAAATCATATGCTCATATATTTAACATGATGCTTTAATATTGTAATTTCTTAAAAAAAATACCTACTTCTTAGATGAAACTGATCAAACTTGCTCTTAACCCAAGTGAATTCAATCACAATTTTAATGTGTTGTTATAAAAATCTTTGTATTCTTGAAAACAGTGTTAGGGTTACTCAACAGAAAAAATACCCTCAGTATTTCAGTCTTAATTTTTCTCCACTCAAGTCAGACATGATTAATTAAATCTCTCTTTATGAGGTTATTTTAGTTTTAAAAATGTCATATTGTTAATTACTTATTTTTATTTTTACATCTGTAAAATGGGGTGACATTCTAAAGCTTCATATAAATTGTGTGGCTAAACATACTGAGTTTTTGAAAACAAGCAAATACAAAGCATCAGAAACTTGGAAAGCTATGAATATTTTAGAGCACTATCTGATAGATTTATTTTCCTAGGTACTATGGATTAAGCTGGGTAAAATCTTTAAGAAAAACAGCCCCTTCTTCCACTGACTCACAGAATAGGAAGGGACTTTACATGTCATTACTGAACTCTTAGGTGACAGGCTAGGAAACTGAGAACCAAGGAGAATCAATGACCTATGTTCAAACATTCATGTGTAGGACAGCTGAAACAAGAATCCAACCTCTCTACTCCTATTCTACTTGTTTCCAACAGTATTCCCCCTTTTTAAATCAGTATACAATGTGAAAATGCATATCATATTACAGCAAAAGTGTTATACCATCTTGTATCAATAGAGTACAATACAGTATAAAGGACCAAAGTCAGGACGACTGAGATGGACCTTTTTTAGCTTTCTTGGACAATTTGATTAATCTGTGTAGCCTCATTTATTTATCTGTTCCAATAGTTATTATTTATAAAGATAGCAGGAAGTTGAAGTGCTGTTTGAGACATTAAAGTTTAGATTTTATGTTCAGGATACAGTTTTTGTTTTACTGTACATTTTTAAAAATTGGTAATATGTAACATGTGTTGGATTAATCAGCCCATCCCATTCCAGACCTGAGCAATTAGTGATCATTAATGTCCACCCAATAATTTTTGTGTATGACCTCTTCCTGTGGGGCTTATACTTGAAAGAGAGGACTCTGTAAATTCAGTGTTGCTTATGAATAAATAGAAAGAAAACCTGTTTTACAGTCTGATGTGTAAAAACCTTGATAATAGAAAGAATTAGAGATGGTGCCTCTTATTCAGAATGGACTAATGGTTTCTATGATGCATTTTCTAGTTTTGAGTCATTGTGGAAATTAGATTGATCAGTAGGGTGTGTGTGTGTGTGTGTGTGTGTGTGTGTGTGTGTGTGTGTGTGTGTCTGTCTGTCTCTGTGTCTTTGTATAAAATATAAAATATAAATTTTAAATAAACTTCTTATATATGCTATGAAGCATGAGTTCTGAGAACATCAACAAAATGACTAGAATTATAAACTCTGGTTCTGTGAGGTCAATAAAGGCTAAATTTAAAGTGAATGGAATTCTCTATCTACCATATTTGAAGGAGTTAAGTGTATAAGTTATAAGATTTTTTACTGGCTTCCTTTAATTGAATTAGCTGGTGAATATAATCAAGTTACCATTTCCAACACACAGAATTTATTATCTTTGTTCTAATTATATGTAGAAATATTAGAGTCATAAACAAATGAGGTCCCTTTTTCCAACATTATTGATGATGCTGGAAAGTCTGTTATTTATTAATACATCCAAGAAAGCACAGGAAAAAAAGGCAAGAAACAACAGTGATTTTCCAATAAATGAGCCCTATTGTTTTAATCACTTTCTTACTGAATAAAATAAGTAGAATATGCACCTAAAACCTTTTCTTTTATTCTAGCCACATATTCATGTATCTAACTAGAAGCCATTGAAAACAATAGTAGATTTCCTGGTTACATTTATCTTGGGAAAGAATATTATGTATAGGTGATAAGGTTTTATCAAGAACAAAAATGATAATTATAAGATAACAATTGAGGTAATGAGTTTTTTTACCAACTAAAAGCTTTTCTAGTAAATTCTAGATTGAGTGATTAATTGATTAAAGAGTAGGTTTCAATTAGGTGTTCAGGATGGCGTTCTCTTTTCATTATTGGTTCTGTGATATATCGTATGAAGAAAACACACTCCATATCATTTGAACCCTTAAAATGTAAAGTCTGTTTTACCCCCCAAAATGCCGTTTTCAGAGCACCACAGAATAACTTCTTTGGACAAAGGAAGCTGGTTGCTGGGGAACATCAATCAAACTGGCTATTTTAGAGTCAACTATGATTTAAGGAATTGGAGATTATTAATTGATCAATTAATCAGGAACCATGAGGTAAACTGGATTTACTCATCAAAGATCTGTTTCAATATGTAAACACCTGCTATTTTAATCCTAAGTGATTCCATTTTTTTTTCCTGCTTGACCTCATAGGTTCTCCCTGTCAGTAACAGAGCGGGTTTGATCGACGATGCGTTCAGCCTCGCCAGGTATGCTTTCTTGTGGCTCTCCACAGTCATTCCCATAAGATCACCTTTATTAAGCTAAATAGTACATATGTCTTGAATAAGAAGTCTTTTAAAAACAGTTCTATTGCAGGTTCTTTGTTTAGGTATGAGTTATAATCAGTGTCCCAAACTCTGGATCAATAGCGGCCATAAGGTGTTTCTGAGTCAGGAGAAGCGTGATCATTTTTCGCTGCAAGTTCAATTGAACACTCCAGAGATTAATAATCTTTTCGCAATTTCATTAATGAACTCAACAAAATGACCATTGTGCCATATTTAATTTTTGATGAAAATACCTTCAAGCACCAGCAATTTTTTCCTGATGTGTTCTAGTATATCTTTTTTTAATGTTCCATTGAATGTGATTCATTATGAAAAGCTTGTGCTGCAAGATGGAAAGAAATATTCCACAGGTTAAAGCTGTTCTGTACAAAATATATATCTTTTATATATAGCAGAAACTTGTAGTTGTACTAAGGGTATAGTTAAATTTATGTTATTTTCATAATTAGATTTATAATGTTAAAATCATTTGTTCCTTTGAATAGCCATTAGTTATTCCTTTAAAATAACCTTGATTATAAACCCAAGCTTTTTATTCAATTTTGAGACTAAATAGTACAGTAAACTCAGTCCTTTTAGTATTTTGTGTTGCTTCACATCCAATTCAGTTTTAATTTTAATAAACTGATATTACTGGACAAAAAGTTAGAAATAATAGAAGTGGAGGAGGGCCTATAGAGATAATATGTGGAGATAGTGATTAAGATGTAGCTTTTACTTTACTGTAAGATTTGAAGACTTTAAAGAAAGTATAAGTATGACATGAAGATTATTTTGACATAGAAGTTTAGGGAGTGCAGAAAGCCAGTAAGAGAATGTATTCAATGTAACATTGCACTAAGGGTGCAGCCAGAAAAAGATGGAGAGCTGTTAGGAGTAATACAGTGAAAAGTTTGAGACCTAAAAAGATCTGGTATCATCAGCTGATCAAACACTTAAAAGGTTCCAAACACTATTCTGTTTTACAGATAGTAATTTATTAAATTCTCATAAGTTTATGAGACATGTAGATACATGTTATTATTAGTATTCCCATTTTTTAATTGAAATATCATTGATATACAATCTTATATTGGTTTCAAGTATACAGCACAGTGGTTCAACAGTTACCACATTATTAAATCCTCACCCTGACTAATGCAGTTACTATCTGTCAACATAGGAAAATATTACAGTATCATTGCTTATATTCTCCATACTATACTACCATCCCTCCCTGTGATCACCTTATATCATGATAGAGAATTTTTGTGCTCCTTTATCCCCCTCACCCTAAACCCACCTACCCACACCAACCCCTTTCCCATGGTAACCACCCGTCGCTTATGAGTGTCTATGAATCTACTGCTATTTTATATATTTTGTTTTGTTCTGTTTTTAGATTCTACATATAAGTGAAATCATATGGAATTTGTCTTTCTCTGCCTGGTTTATTTCACTTAGCACAATACCCTCTAGGTCCAACCATGTTGTCACAAATGGCAGGATTTCTTTTTTTTTTTAGTGGCTGAATAATATTCCACTACCACATCTTCTTTATCCATTAATCTATCCATGGACACTTTGGTTGCTTCCATAACTTCGCTATTGTAAATAATGCTGTAGTAAACTGAGGGGTACATTTATCTTTTCAACTAAGAGATTTTGTTTTCTTCAGGTAAAAACTAGAAGTGGTATTACTGGATTGAATAGTATTAATATTTTTAGTTTTTTGAGGAACCTCCATACTGCTTTCCACAGTTCCTACACCAATTTACATTCCCACCAACAGTGTAGGAGGGTTCCCTTTTCTCTACATTCTGGCCAATACTTGTTAATTCTTGTCTTTTGTTTAGTGGCCATTCTAACTGCTGTGAGATATTTCACTGGGGTTTTTATTTGCATTTTCCTGATGATTACCAATGTGGAGCATCTTTTTATGTGCCTATTGACTATGTGTATATCTTCTTTGGAAGAATGTCTTCTGCCCAGTTTTTAATCAGGTTTTTCATTTATTTTCATTGTTGAGGTGTATGAATTGTTTATATATTTTGGATGTTAATCCCTTATTGGATAAATCATTTACAAATATATTCTCCCATACTGTAGGTTGCCTTTTTGTTCTACTGATAGTGTCCTTTGCTGTACAGAAGCATTTTAGTTTGATGTAGTCCCCTTGCCCAGGGACATGTGTCCAGAAAAAAATTGCTTAAGTTCAAGAGATTTTTGCCTGTGATTTCTTCTAAGAGTTTTTATGGTTTAATATCTTACATTTAGGTCTTTGATCCATTTAGAGTTTACTTTTGTGTATGAAGTTAGACTGTAATCCAGTTTCATTCTCTTTTGCATGTAGCTGTCCAGTTTTCCCAACACCATTTATTGAAGAGGCTGTCTTTTCCCCATTGTATATTCATGGCTCCTTTATTGTATATTAATTGACCATATATACATGGGTTTATATCTGGGCTCTTTATTCTGTTCCATTGATCTATGGGTCAGTTTTTATGTTGGTACCATACTGTTTTGATTACTGTAGCTTTGTAGTAAGCTTAAAGTCAGGGAGCCTAATACCCCCAGCTTTGTTCTTCTTTCTCAGGATTGCTTTAGCTATTCTGGGTTTTTGGTGGTTTCATATGAATTTTAGGATTATTTGCTTTAGTTCACTGAAAAGTGCCATTGATAGTTTTGCAGGGTAGCCATCTTGACAATGCTAATTCTTCCTTCCCATGAGCATGGGATAGATTTCCATTTATTTGTGTCCTTTTAAATTTTTCTCATGAGTGTCATAGTTTTCAAAGTAGAGCTTTCACCTCCTTGGTTAGGTTTATACCTAGGTGTTTTGCTCTTTCTGATGCAAGTGTAAATGGAATTGTTTTCCTGATTTCTCTTTCTCCTAGTTCATTGTAAACATGCAGGAATGCAACAGATTTTTCTGTATTAATCTCGCATCCTGAAACTTTGCAGAATCCAGTTCTTAGTTCTAATAGAATACTGGTGGGTTTTCTATGTGTAATATCATGTCACCTACAAATAATGACAGTTTAACTTCTTTCTTACCAATCTGGAGGCCTTTTATCTCTTTTACTTGTCTGAATGCCATAGCTAGGATTTCCAGTACTTTGTTGAATAAAAGTGGTGAGAGTGTATATCCTTGTCTTGATCCTGATCTTAAATGAAAAACGTTCAGCTTTTCATCATTGAGTATAATGTTAGCTATGGGTTTGTCATATTTGCCTTTATTATGTTGAGGTCTGTACCCTCTATACCCATTTTGTTGGGTGTTTTTATCATGAATAGATGTTAAATTTTGTCAAATTATTTTTCAGCATCAGTTGAGATGATCATGTGTTTTTTATCCTTCTTTTTGTTAATGTGGTATAAGAGATTGATTGATTTATGATATTGTACCATCCTTGCATCCCTGGAATGACTCCTACTTGGTTGTGAGTGGTGCTCTTTTGATATATTTTTTAATTCGGTTTCCTAATATTTTGTTGAGGTGTTTTGCATCTATGTTTATCAGGGATATTGGTCTAAAATCTTCTTTTGTAGTATCTATCTTTCTCTGTTTTTGGTATTAGAGTGATGCTGGCCTCATAGAATGAGTTTGACAGTATTCCCTTCTCTTCTATTTTTAGGAATACTTTGAGAAAGATGAGTATTAGCTCTTTAAGTGTTTAGTAGAATTCAGCTGTGAAGCCATCTGCTCCCCTGGACTTTTGTTTGTTGGGAGTTTTTCATTACCAGTGTGGTGTCATTACTAGTAATTAGTCTGTTCAGATTTTCTGTTTCTTCCTGGGTCAGTCTGGGGAGGTTGTGTTTTTCTAGGAATTTGTCAATTTCTTCTACGTTGTCCAACTTATTGGCATATACTTTTTCATAGAATTCTTTGTATTTCTGTGGTATCCATTGTGACTATTCGTTTTTCATTTCTGATTTTGTTTATTTATGCCCTCTTTTTTTTCTTGATAGGTCTGGCTAGGGGTTTGTCTATTTTGTTTATTTTTTCAAAGAACCAGCTCTTGGTTTTGTTGATATTTTCTATTGCTTTATTCTTCTCTATTTTATTTATTTCTGCTCTCATCTTTATTATGTCTCTCCTTCTACTAACTTTGGGCTTCATTTGTTCTTTTTTTAGTTTCTTTAATTGTGAATTAAGACTGTTTATTTGGTATTTTTCTTGTTTCCTGAGGTAGGCCTGTATTGCTATGTAAGTCCCTCTTAGAACCACTTTTGAAATTTTGGACTCTTGTATTTTTGTTTTCATTTGTCTCCATGTGTTGCTTGATTTCTGGTTTGATTTGTTCATTGATCCATTGATTGTTTATAAGCATGTTGTTTGGCTTCCATGTGTTTTGGGGCTTTTTTGTTTCCTTTGTGTAATTTATTTCTAGTTTCATACCATTGTAGTCTGAGAAGGTGCTTGATACAATTTCAATCTTTTTGAAATTTTTAAGTGTCTTTTGTAGGCCTAGTAAATGATCTATTTTGGAGAATATTCTGTATGCACTTCAGAAAAATGTGTATCCTGCTGCTTTTGGGTGGAGTGTTCTGTAGATATCTATTAAATCTGTCTGATATAATGTATTGTTCAGTACCTCTGTTTCCTTATTATTTCTAACTCATTGATCAGTCTAGCAGTGTTACAGTCTCCTAATATGAATGAGCTCCAATATATTTCCCCCTTTAATTCTGTTAGTATTTGTTTCACATATGTAGGTGCCCCTATGGTGGGTGCATAGATATTTATGATGATAATAATCTCTTGTTGGACTGATTCCTTTATCTTTATGTAATGTCCTCTGTCTCTTGTAACTTTCTTTGTTTTGAAGTCTGTTTTGTCTGATATAAGTACTGCTACTCCTGCTTTTTTCTCCCTATTATTTGCATGAATTTTTTTTTCCCTTCCTTCACTTTCAGTCTGTGTATGTCTTTGGGCCTTAAGTGAATCTCTTATAGGCAGCATATGGATGGGTCTTGTTTCTTTATCCATTCTGCCATTCTGTGTCTTTTGATTGGTGCATTCAGTCCATTTACATTTAGGGTGATTATTGGTAGGTATGTATTTATTGCCATTTTATTGTTTTCTGGTTGTTTTTGTAGTTCCCCCCTTCTTCCTCTCTTATACTAACTAGTATCTTGTTATTTGATGGTTTTCTTTAGTGTTGTGATAGGACTTCTCTTTTTAAATTTTTTTCTGTATCTATTATAGGCTTTAGGTTTGTGGTTACCATAGGGTTCATGAATAGCTTCCTAACTATGTAACAGTCAATATTAAATTGCTGATTGCTCTATTCAAACACAATTTCAAAGTACTTTTTTTATTCTTCCTTCTCCACATTTTATGTATTAGATTTCATAATCTGCACTTTTTGTGTATTCCCTGATTTTGTGTATAGTTGGTTTTACTACTTTTGTTTTAATTTCATATTTGCTTCGTAAGTAATTGGTCTACTACTTTTAATGTGGGTTTATTTTCACTGGTGAAACCTATTTAGATTTAAGAACATTTCCATCTACAGAAGTCTCTTTAACATATCCTGTAATGCCTATTTAGTGGTTATAAATTCCTTCAGTCTTCGTTTATTTGGGAAACTTTTAATCTCTCCTTCAAATTTGATTCATAATCTTTCTGGGTAGAGGATTCTTGGTTGAAGGTCCTTCTGTTTAATACATTAAATATTTCATGCCACTCCCTTCTGGCCTGTAGAGTTTCTGCTGAGAAGTATGCTGATAACCTGATTTGGTTTCCCTTATAAGTACTCTGCTTTTCTCTCTCCATCTGTTTTCAAAACCCTCTCCCTATCCTTAATATTTGTCACTTTAACTATTACATGTTTTGGTGTTGTATTCCTAGGATTTCTTTTGTTAGGAGCTCTCTGTGCTTCCATGCCCTGAGTGTCTATTTCCTTCCCTTAGATTGGGGAAGTTTTCAACAATTATTTCTTCAAAGAGACTTTCTATGCCTTTGTCTCTCTCTCCTCCTTCTGGTACCCCTATTATGCTAGTATTGTTTCATTTGGATTGGTCACATAGCTCTCTTAGCATCCTTTCATTCCTAGAGATTCTTTTTTCTCTCTGTTCCTCAGCTTCATTGTGTTCTTGTTCTCTAATTTCCATCTCGTTGATTATCTCCACTACTTTCAGTAATCTATTATTCATTCCCTCCATTGTATATTTCATTTCAGTTACTGTATTCTTCAGTTGTGAGTGACTCTTTTTCAACTCTCCTATCTCTTTGTTGAAGTTCTCCCTGAGATCTCCAATACTTTTCTTCAGATCAGTGAGCATGTTTATGGCTGCTACTTTGAAATCTTTATCAAGATGATTGGTGACCCCTGTTTCATTTAGCCCTCTTTCTGGTATCTTATCCTGTAGTTTTGTTTAGAACATATTCCTCTGCCGCCTCATTTTGTGAGGGTTTCTGAGTTTTTTCCTTTGTATTAGATGGATCTGCTATGCTTCCTGGTCTAGAGAGTAATGGCTTTATGAAGAAGGCGTCCTGTGGTGCCCAGAAGTTCAAGAGTCTTTCCTCTCCAGTGCCTGGTTCTCCTTTGTGGTGGAGCCCCAGTTGCTGTTGGTGGGCTGTGGGTGGGGCTGCCTTTCTGTCTGTTTGCAGGCAGTGGTCTATTTCAGTCCACACAGTGACAGTTTACCTCAGCGAGCCCTTTGTGAGCCCAGAAGCAGCACTTCTGCTGGGATTGTTGTGGGCAGGGATGTTGTCTGCCTGCCCTGTAGTGATGGCAGTGCTACTAGGTTAACAGGGTGGGAAGGTTGGTCCAAGGGCTCTGGGTCTCACTGGTGGCTGGACACATGGTCACAAGGACATGGAGGGGTGCAGGCCATCAGGCTGGGCTGCTGTGAAGAGGAAGGAGCAATTGTAGCTGACCTCCTTAGCTGGGCGGAGACAGGGCCTATAAACCTGGAAAAGCCTCCTTCTGCCTGCCATGCAGCAAGGTCTGTCACTGCTGGGCATAGCCGGCAGGTGGGTGGGTGTGCAGAGAAGTGCCTTTGGGTTGAGCTGCCACAAGGACGATGGAGTGTTTCAAGCCCCCATAAGGTCCCAACCTGTTGGGCTGAGGGAACACTGGGGAAATGTCATCCACCTGCCCTTTCTTCTGCAGAGAGAGGTCCTCTAACCCTCACCCCTCTGGCACCTCTCCTGCTTCTGACAAATCTTTCAGATTGATGCCTCTGTTTTGGGTCTCAGCCTGACAGCCTGAGTATGCCTGTTCTCCACAAGCAGCTGGAGTCTCAGCCTGCCAGAGTGCTCCAGTTCTCTGTGGTGTGCAGCCCTGCTAATCACCAAAAACCAATGCAGTGTGGACTTGTTTTCCCAGAGCAGATCTCCAGGGCAGGTGTGCAGAGTTCCTGAGTGCCTATCCCCTCCCCACTCTGTTCCTCTTCCTTCCGCCTGTCGGGTAGGATGGGGAAAGGACTGGGGTCCCAATTCATGACGGCTCTGGCACTTTACCCTTCTCTGTGTGGTCTTCTCTGTTTCACCAGGTGTAGCTGGTCTGTTCTGAACTTGTCAGGTTGTTTTCAGAGTTAGTTGAATTTGCTATAGTTGCTTCCTTGGTGTGTGTGTGGGAGGAGGTTTCCACCTTGCCTTCCTACCATTTTTTTCCCCCTGAACCTATTATTTCCGTTTTATAGTGAGCAAACTGAAGCTCAGAGAGGTTAAGTACCTTGCCTAAAGTCACACAGCTAGTATTTGTCAGGGCCAGGGCTTCAGCCAGGTGTTCTAGCTGGAGAGTCCGTGCCGTTAACCAGAGTTTTTAAAATATATATAAATATAGTCACAGGAATATTATTTATTATAATAAAAGAGCCAGGCAATATAGAAAGTTTGAGGGGATTTGAAATGGTAGTTTATGTGAATCCTAATGGATATGATATGATGATGAGAAAGAAAATAAGTGGTGATATCCTAAACACAGAGGGCAGATGGAAATTGATCTTTGGTTCATCTCCATTAAATGGTAGAAGTTACTTTTTAATAAATTATTTAATTTTAGTGGATGAATTATTTTTCTTCAAGAATTAAATTCCAAGACAGAACATTGCTTTCAGTTCCAATTTTGGAAGCTTTAAACATTTGAAGTAAACAACTTCATTATCATTTATACAAATTGAACAGGAAGATATGCAAATTGTATTGAATGTATATTAAAATTTGTTTTACTGATCATGAGATAAATTGTCCTATTAGCATGAGAGTGAATAAATACAAAATCAGATTTATTCAGGTAAATGTTCTGCAATTACTTGGAGCTAAGTGTTATTCATATGTCACTGTAATCTAGTAAATGTTTCATAGTTTTGCCACCAATGTCTACCAACCTTTTTTTCAGTTTTCAAACATATTGGGCTCTTTTTGGCATCTTTAAAGATAATAAGTAGGAGAGTAGCAAATATGTATTAGATTTATGTTCCAGGTACTGTACTGAGGCTTTTATGAATGGCCTTGTTCAATCTTCTCAGTAAACTCATAATGGGGTATGGTTACTATAGCCATGTTATAGCTGAGATGTGGAAGTTAAGAGGAGTTAAGTCACTTAGCTAAGGTTGCACAGATTTTAAGTGAGTGATGGAAGGTGAGGCTCAACCTCAAACAGTGGCACAACTGAGCCCATGACCTCAAGTCAGAGTGATTTTGCCTATTATATAGCATTCCTTCCCCATTCTCCCACCCCCTTGTCTGTGGGAATATTATTGTTCCCTTAAAAAACAATTGTTTTACTTGCACTTCTTTACTGGAAACCTCTCTGTCCTCACCAATAAGAATAACGAGATATCCCATGGGCCTTTATTGTAGCAGCTGTCACCTTGTAGCTAAACCACTTTTCAGGGCCTGATGATTTTTGAATGATGTTGGTAATAGGGCTTTGTCTCATCCTTTTATTACTACTGCCTAACTTAATCTTTGCTACACAATAGTGCCAATATATATTTGTTGCATGAATTGATTAATTATTAATTATCAAACTAAAAACTTCTATGCCCACTATTTTTTGTGCAATTAAGTAAACATGTTCTAGGTATTCTTTTTATAGTGTATTTTTAAATATATAAAAAACATATGAATGCATGCTAATTTATGTACAAAATTAAAACAAAGGAGACATACAATGTGAAATTTTTCTTCACTCCCTCCCATCACTTTTACCCTCTCGAGAAGCAAATGAAATTATTAATATTTGGTGTATATTGATCCAGCCACTTTTTAATATTTCCATAGTTTAGTTTTTATGTGAATAGAAATGCATTTTGTTCTCTAACTTATTTAGAAAATAAGTCTGGGAGCTTGATATCTTTGTTTCTAATTTTTCACTTACAATCAAGACTGAGGTGAATAGCCTTGAACAGTCTATTGTTGTACATATGTGCATTTTTAAAGGATTGATTCCTGCAAATTGAAGTTTCGGTTCAGAGAATAAAATTTTTGATAAATATTATCAATTGTATTCCAAAGGTTTTCCCATTTTAACCCTCCATCAGCCGTGTATGAAAGGGCCCAATCCCCTCACACCCTCCAAAACAATGAATACTATACATCTTTTAAATTTTTGACTGTCTGTTAGCAAAAATGAATTTTTTTGAAGTTGTTACTTCAAAGTTAAATTAACTTGTGCATCTTTTCATATGTATTTGCTATTTATATATATTTTTTCCTGTGAATTCTTTCCTTGTTAAAAAAAGAAAGATAAAGTGTAATAAAAAATGGACAAGGCATTTTTCCTATTATATTTGCCTATATATTTTGGATGCATTTGGATATTAATCCTTTTTGTAGCATGTATTTTTATGTTATTTTCTCTCAATGCTATGTCAATTTTATTTTATGTTTCACTTTGTGGTGTATTTCATCATTTGAAGACTTTTAATTTATATGTCATGTCTTACTTTTTACAGCTTTCTCATTCCGTTTCTGTCTCACATAGAAGGGCTTCCCATCTGGAGATATTGAAAATATTCCATTTTTTCTTTAAATGCTATTTTGTTTTTCCATTTATCTCCTCAACCCTTCCTTCCCCAATTAATCTTTGTGTATAGAATGGAGTAGGGGTCTAATTTTATTTCATATTAATATATTTATTACCAATTATTTCAGGTTTACTTATTTAAGAGGATTTCCTTTTTCATGGATTTGAAATGATATTTTTATCTTAATGCAAGTTTTCATATTAAGGAATTGATTTGATTCTGTTTATTATTTTTTGTTCTTTTTGGCATTAGTACTGTGTCATTCTATTTTATAGTATGTTATGTCTGACATTTTCTCTTGTTCTTGTTCAAGATCTTGCATATTTTCTTTTTAACATAAACTTTTGAATCAGCTTGACAAGCCCATTTTAAAATCCTGCTGTAGTTATGACATCAAATACATTGCATTTATAAATTAATTTTTAAAGAATTAACAGCTCTTCAAATGTGAGCTTTCCATTACCAAAATATGTTATTTCTCCCATTTATTCGGGTCCCTAAGTCAAGCTCTATAATTTTATGTACATGATTTCAGGTAATGTCATAAATTTAAAAAATTGCATTTTTAATATCATAACACATATTTTAGACTGTACAACAAATTTTAAAGTTTCTGTTAGAGGTTATTCCATTGAGGATCCAGTGACTTACAAAACCTTAACAGGGGCAGATTATTACAACTTAGTTTGCAAACTTTGTTAAGGAATAAGATAGCAGCAATTAAAAAATAGTTTAATGTTTTATTTACATGCATACGGACCGGAGATTATGAATGTCACATTTAGAAGTGCTCCGAGTATTGGTGAGCAGTCATCAGTGGTGCTTAGTACCCCTTGTTTTTTAAATAATATATGCTTCTGTAGGAAATGACATGGCTTCTGCATATGTATATTCTAATTATCATTGCTTGTGTGTAAGGAATCAATCGATTGCCTTGCAAAAGTCATTTTGTTAGGACTTGAACTTTGCAATTAGTAATGAATATGACTAGATATTTTTGTTGGTGGTGATGTTCAAGTTTTGGTAAATCATTGTTGGACTAGGAGGTATAAAAATGAACAAGATGCATTCCTTGTTTTCAATGGATTCACCGTCTAGCAGGGATGACATGCAGTAGATAACTATACTCAGTATGTAAGTGCTATGAAGAAGATATTATGAAAGCATTGGGAAGTAAAGAATTAATGGCTAGGAAGATTATGGAGGACATTATATAGGAAATAACATTAGAAGAATGAAAGTTTACTCTGGAAATCCATTAAAGATTTAAAAGTAGGAGGATGACTTATGGTGGGAGAATTGTCACACCACTAATGAGTCATGCTACCCTAGGGGTAAAGCAGAGGTTGGAGGAGGAGGGGAGTTGGCAGCTAAGGTAAGAACTCTTATTGAAGTTTTTTATTAGCTTGATATGTGATAGAAACTGGAAATTTAGTTCCAATAGGAAGTATATTAACCACTGGATTGGATATTTAAAGCTATTAACATGCTCTGAGTACAATTTAAAAAGCTATAACAGTGTACATCCCTGAATTGTGGACCTTTGTGTTATTTTGTTTGAAAATAGTCAATATACATGAAAATTAGTTGGAAAATTTGTTCATATCCAAAAGCGTTCTGGAGATGAATCATCATCTTTCCATCACCATCATTATCTTCCTTCCCTGGGCAATGACTGCACTGATTTATTTATTTAGTCACCAGTTTCTTGGAAAATTCAATTATGCAGAACACATGCCCATTTATTGCATTATTAATACCATAACTCGTATTTTAGAGTACATAGCACATTTTAAAATTTCTGTTATAGGCTATTCCATTAAGGACCCAGTGACTTACAAAGCCTTCACAAGGGCAGGTTATTACAACCTGGTTTGCCAACTTTGCTAAGGAGTAAGAGAGCAGTAATTAAAAAACCTATTAGTGTTTTATTAACAAGCAGAAGGACCCCTGTATGGAGATTATGAATGTCACGTTTAGAAGTGCTCCAAGTATTGGTGAACAGTCATCAGTAGCGCTTAATACTGTTTGATGCATATATGTTTTAAAAAATTAATAAATGGCATAGTTGTTGATTTAAAGCTTATAAAACTGAGATATGTTAGGAAAACTGGAAATTAATTACATGAGCCAATGAAAATATAATGGCTCATGAAAAAGCAATTTATGAGAACATCCCAAACCTACCCTTACACACTGTTTTCATTTTTGGGCCCTCGTTTCAGAACTGGTAACAGCGTTGTTAAAATCACCGCAGCAGTTTTTGCAAACTGAGGGGCAGCGACCTGTTCCTCGTGGGACTTACTCCATCATGGGTCTTAAAAGTTCTGTGTCTTCTGGATGGCTCTCTGCACCTTAGTTAGATTTGCTTTTCTAAAAAATGTGTTGATCATTTCTTCACGCACTGCAGAAAATAGTAGCATTGATGTGCCTGAAAAACAACTTTATCCTGACCCAGGCTAGGTGAAGAGCGATGTTTCCTCCTTTGAAGGCTGCTTGTTTAAATCTGTAACGTGCTGGCCTTTCATAGATAACACTGAGAAGGAAAGACTTCCTACTCTTGTTATGGAGATAACCGCACTACTTCACTGCAGCACAACATTGCTTTGCAAAACCTGATTAAGGGCCCTGGAGCTCTCTGATACTATCTACTGCTTTATAATGTCTGATTTTACGGAAGATGGTTTGTTCAGAATTTGTTCTTCAATCCCTACCCTCTCTTCTTTCAAAGTACTATAAAATATCAACATAAACGTTTTTCTTTTTTAGTCGTGTTTTATAATGGAATCATGAGTTATTAATAATAATAGAATACTGATTAAAGTGTATTTTATATTATACTCACTGGGCAGGGAGAGAAGGATGATTCCTTGGCAGTGTGCATTAGGCTCATTGGGGAGAAGTATCCATGTGTGATTATGTTCTTATTTATCTTTTGTTAAGCCACCAGAATGTGTGTGTGAAAGGATTACAATTAAATATTCATGAAATCCTGAAAGTGATAAAATTGTTTATTGCAAAATAAGATTTAGTATTGGCTGTACGCTTCCAATCTTCTTCCATTGACCAGGAGCTGTTAAAATTAGCTTGTAGTTATGCTCTCAGCCTGTCTGATCAATGTGTATCTTTCAAGCTATGAGAAGTGACTTTTAACAGTGGGTCCATTCAGGAGCTTCATGGCCATATCCCCAAAACATTTCTCACGTCTCTGAGACTGGGGATTCTTTTTTTCTAATTATATATTTTTCATCAGCAGCTACTGCTCCTCTTGAGATATACAAAATAGTCACCTTGAAACCCTCTCATGTGATACCTTTCTGCATGCAATTACTTAAAAATTCATATCCAAAAGACCTCTAAATTAGTCTTAGTTTATGCATCACTTTGCCACAGATAAACATTAAAAATAGTTTGAAAGCATTTTCAGGACATTTTACTGTAACGAGCTGGGAGTCTTTAGCTTTATTTCAATGATAATCCAGTAAGAGCCTGGAGTTAACATACCTGAATTTTCAAGCAATACTGTTCCTGCAGGCATATTGGTTTGCTCAAGGTCAGAGAAAGGCGTAACAAATCCCTTTGAGCTATATTTAGAAATCTGTTGAGGGTGTAGTCATTTGCTGTCCTGGGTGAGGATTTAGTGGGAGCTACCCTACTAGTTACTTCTGAGAACTAGAAACCTCCTGAGACATTGAAGGCAGGCCTGTGGCTCTTAAGGACCACAGACTTTTCCTGGAGAGTTTTAAATTGTACTGTATTCAATCAAAAGCAAATTTGTGACCTTCCCCTGCCACATTTGTGTTTTAGCTCTGTAGGCAAAAATGTCTTAATGGTAACGCCTTATGTCCGAGAGTGTTGAGTGGTAGAGGAAGAAAGAGATTTTGACATCATTCTGTAGGTTTGATCCTTTTTCATAGCAAACAGCCTGTAATTCTTGAGTTACAAGTGGGGGTGATGTTTGTAGGTGACATGGATTGGCATGGGCCTTTTTTTTTTTTAAGAAAAACTAATTTAAATTTCCAAATGCAAATACAAATTTGTTTGAATAAGTGCATATATTTATGTTCTTTGGCATCTTAGACTTAAAAATAATGTTATATTCACATTGTTAGTACTGTCTGGTCCTATTTGACAGATTCTTTTATTTTTCTAAGTGTTTTGAAATCTGAGACTGAGATTTCATAAGAATTTGTGCTAAGCTCTCTAAAATTCCCAAGAATTTGAAATATCTGCCTGTTTACAAATAGTTTAAGTAATTAGGCAGAGGTCTCTCCAAAATGTCCACTTACGTGACCAACTTGACTTGAATAGATATTTTAATGTGTACTTTTAACATAATGACCCAAATATTCCTCTGATCATAGATTCCTGAACTGAGAGTTTTATCGTGGTGTCTTTCCTTTCATGAATTTGAGTTATGCCATCTGCTGCTTGCTGGGAATCTTTTGCATATTCAGGGGCAGTGCTCCCTTGAACGTGTTCTGAGAGGACCGCTGCATTAGAATCATCTGAGATGTTTTATTAGAAATCGTATATTCCTGGGTCTGCCTGGAAATCTGCATTCTGTGAAGCACGTCCTCTGATTCCAATATACAGTAATGTAAAAACCACTCTTTTGCAGCCCAGAGAGTATTTGTAGCACTAGGTTAGACGGGCTGAAGGGCTCAGCCGAAAGCAAACTTTCTTTGTGTTCTAGAGTTGTTGGCTGGCCATTCAACAATCAGGATATCAGGGAATCAGTTACACGTATCCAAAACCTCTTTCTTAGTCCTAGTATTGAATATATTACCATTTCAGAATTCCATCTAACAGCTGTAAACAAAACTCATAACCTAGCATCTTAGACATTTTCCAAGCATGAAAAGGTACTGGAGGAATATTGATAAGAAGAAAACAAGAGTTTTGAGGTAGACACAGGCTGTGGAAAACTAAACAAATCCTTCCAGCATTTAGCCTGTTATTATAAGAGTATTATTTTCACAAAGGCCTTTTGGGGATTGAAGTTCCCATGACCAGGATCCTCAGCTGACCCTAAACTACTTAAGGATGTAACTGGCCTGCTGCTGGACTACTGCTTCCACACCCATAGGCAATAAGCTATTACTAACTGAGTCACTATATAAAGAGCCCTGCCCAGAGCTTTGGGCGGAGGCAGAAACCGAGGTGGATCAAGTGCCTGCAGACTGCTGGGTGCAGACGGAGATTCTTGTGCTCAACCTACTGCCAGGAGAATAAAGCTGGGTAGAAACCTTTTACCCCAAGAATGTTCAGTCTCACTGAATCCATTGTGAATTTGCCCTGGGCTGAAACCCTCAGGCAAGACAGAGCTACATATACTCTGGCTCTGAAAATGCTTCCTGTCAATATTATTATGATACATTAAAAAGAAGTCTTTGGAATGAGGAATATATGAATACAGGTATTAATACAGGTTTTATGTTAGTACTTACTGCTTTAAGTTGTAATAATATTTTCTCACCTTAGAATGCAGACCCATAGGGGCCTTTCTGCTAGTCACCTTTCCTAACAAACGTGTTTATAAGCCTATGTTAAAGTAAAGGGCTGCTCCTATTTATCTCCCAGAACTCATAAAGTCTGTTTTTGGCTTCAGCAGTTATTTACCTAAGGTGCAATGCCACCTTGATAGGGAAACTAGAATAAAGAAAATGGAAAACAGCTATTTTACATTAGTTTCTACTTGCCATGAAAATACAGAAGATCCATTTTAGTATTTGAAGAGGCAATAATTTGGGGAAGAGGGAAAAAGGAAAGAAATTTAGTTCTAACATTTTGTGCAGTGAAGGTGAGTGATTAATTCAAATTAACACACACTTTTGCTTACTTGGCAAATCTTAAAGCTTCGGGGAGATGATTTGAAATACATGATGTTCTCCCTTAATTGCATGCAATTTGAACTATTTTGTGTGGAATGCTTCAAATGTCCTTATATGAAATGGAGTACCAGTGAAGAGGTCTTCACTATTTGGGATGTAAGAAAACATTAGATTAGGAAAACCTGACTTATTGCAACTGTGCCAAAGCCTATTTGATGTTATTTAAAGACGTGAGCAGAGGCCAACTCCGAAGTTAGGAAGCAGCCCTGGGCCCTGCGGAATCAGACCACATTTGCATCACAGATTGTGCTCTTCCTTTCTAAACTGGGAATGGCCTGGAGTGCAGTTGATTTGAGCCTCTAAAGGGAGGTGAGCAGAAGTTTCCAGTTGCTCGGCTGCTTCACCTAATTAGGCTGAGGATTAAACAGAAGTTCAATATCAACTCTCCAGGTCACCAGGTGGTAGTGCCAACCCAAAAGGGCAAAAAAAGAGTCTGTTTTAAAAAAGAAAATGTTAGTCTAGCAGCCTGTATGTGACAAATTCAAGGAAGACTAAAGGCCCTGAAGAGAAAAATGATTACCAGAGTTTTATATGGATGCTAACTTAAACATACTCTACATTAGTGGAGGGGTCTTGGGAGTGCTGTCAGAAACGCCAAAATAGAAAGAAGTCCAGGTGGAAATTAGTTGGTTTTGCATTCACAATGTGCAAATGTATTGGAAGCTAATTGTGTAAGCTGAGGGCACATCGTGAATTTTATCCATGTCATGTCAAGGGAAATGTTACTTCTCCTTTTTCAAATCAATAGCGAGACTAAAATTATTACAGAAATATGGTTAGTATGCAGAGCGATTAGGCCCCTGGCCTCCTAACTTACTATACTTATTCATTCTATCTGTGTGGAGTTTCTCAGGTTTCCTATTTCCCTTTTTAAAATATTACTGCGTTCTCTTGAACTTCGACATCGACGGACTATCAGTTATTTCTTTCGGGCGTGAAGAGGTGAGAAATCCATGTGAGAATCTGTGTTTCGATGAATGTGAATGTGGTATGTAGGGTATTTCAATGAATTACACACACAGTGTGAGCATTGATGAGTTTGTTCACAGACAGATCATAGATACATGGACCGAAGGGTGGGTAGATTACAGAGACAGAGCCATGATACTTATTTCATGCTATGATGAAATCAGTATATTTGGCCTCAGGAAAGTGATTTTGTTGTTTATTTTCACATGAGAAAAGTAATATAGATTTTAAAATTTGAGAATCATAGCTGATGTTTAGTTAAAATAAATTCAAGTGATTTTTCTTAGTGAAAGGGAAATATTACTGAAAGAAATGTTTGTACACATGAATTACATACTAAATAAGTATCCCATGTAACAATAGGTTATAAGTGTTTGATGAAGAAATTTTGAAATATTTATTTACTTCAAAGATATGCCAAATTAAAAGGTGGAAATATATATTCTTTATTTGTTAGTCTGTATTTTATCCTAAAAGTGCATAGAAACTAGTAGGAAAATCTTTCAGTAGTTATTTACCTGGTTTATATATGCAGTTGTCATTAAAAAATACATGTTTTTCATTGTTTCTAAAGTGTGTGTATATATATATGATACTAAGATGAACTGTGTGTTCTCCTTATTCTCAACACATAAGTGATATGAGAGCATCTTTCACAAACATGCAAAATGAAAATAATTTAAAAGCATAAGAAGCACTTCAAAATGCTTTCAGTGGGTTGACCTTTTTAATTTTCATTGTCAATGCTCATTAGTAAGAATAATATACAAATGGAAAATTCTGTAATTCAAAGTTAGTAATATCTTCCCGTTATATAATAACAGCTTTGTATACTTGAAAGTACATAATGGTTAAAGACATATGTAGGTAAGGATGAAAATGGTGATCCCAAATGGTCTGTCCACAGTACAACAGTTCATTTATTCAACAAATATTTAATAAACACCTGCTGTGTGCCAGGCAGTGTTATAGACACTCCATTGAACAGCAGTGAATAAGAGCCAGACTTCATGTAGTTTACATATTGGAGAGTGATTACAGTCAGATTATCAGGCAAGTAAACAGATGTCAGAGGATGCTATTCTTATGGTAAATAAATAAAACGAAGAATGGGAGTGTTTGGAGATGAGGCACAGGGAAGGAATTTATTTTGAATATGGTGGTCAGGAAAGGTCTCACTTTTCAGTTGATATTTGATCAGTGACCTAAAACAAGTAAATAAGGGAGCCGTCTGGGAGCAGAACATTCCAGACACGTTCAGAACAAGTACAAAGGCACCGAGGTAGAATGTGCTTGGCATGTTCAAGGGAGAGCAAACAGATGGATGTGTCTCTAATGAAGTGAGAAAGGGGCATAGGATGAGATGGGTCTAGGGAGCACTGACCATATAAACTTTAGAGAGTGTTGTGAGAATTTGGGGTTTTATTCAGAGTAAGGGAAAGCCATGGTGAGGGTTTTGAACAGAAGAGTGAAGAGTGACGTGATCAGACGGCTTTTGAAAGGATCGCTTTGGCTGCTCTTTTGAGAATATACTATGAGGGGCAAGTTAGAAGGAAGCAGGGAGCTCGCTTAGGAGGGCGATTAAGACAAGCTCTCTTCAGAGAAATGTTGAGAACTGTAATCTGGCTGTCCACTTGGGGAAGAAACAAGAGATGCTCCAGGGTAACTTGGTGGCTTTCCGAGTGGCAGAGTTTTACATATCAGACTTACAGACCCGTACAGATATTTTTCTGGAAAGTTACTCATCAAGTAGTAATAGCAAGAAAAAAATAGACATTTATATAGTGTTTGGGTTGCTTCTAGTGGAAGTCTACTATGAATGATACTGCTCTGAACATTTGCATTTGTAAATACCAGTAGTGGATTTGCTAGGTTGTATGGTAAGATTATTAGATATTATAAACCTGTTTTACAAAGTGGCTGGATCTCTTTGCATTCCAGCAATCATTGTATGACAGATTCATTTGCTTTGCATCCTCACCAAAATTTAGTACTGTTGGTGTTTTTAACATTAGCCATTATATTGGGCGTAGAGTTTATCTTACTGTGATTGATTTAATTTGCACTTCTCTGATGATCAGTAATGCTGAAAATCTTTTTTTTTAATTGAAGTATCATTGATGTACAATCCTATATTGGGTTCAAATATACAGCACAGTGGTTTGACAGTTACCCATATTATTAAATCCTCACCCCCTCTAGTGCGATTACTATCTGTCAACATAGGAAGATATTACAGAACCATTGACTATATTCTCCATGCTGTACTACTATCCCCATTATGAACTTATATTTTGATTGAGAATTTTTGTGCCCCTTTAATTCCCTTTACCCTTCCCACCCACCCACTCCTCCTCCCCCATGGTGACCATCAGTCACTTCTCAGTGTCTATCAGTCTACTGCTGTTTTGTTCATTCTATTTTGCTTTATTTTTATATTCCACAAGTAAGTTAAATCATATGGTATTTGTCTTTCTCTGCCTCACTTATTTCATTTTTCTTTATGGCTAAATAATATTCCACTGTGAATCTTTTTATGAACTTGTCATCTGTGTATCTTCTTTTGAGAAATACTTATTAAAATATTTTGTCCATTTTTAAAAGTGGGATGCTTAATTATTGAGGCATAAGAATTCTTTAAATATTCAGATAAGCCCATTAGACGTATGTTTTGCAAAATTGTTCCCTAGTTTGTAGTTTGTTTTTTATTTTATTAACTTTTCTTTCAAGATTGAAAGTTTTTAATCTTGATGAAGTCTATCTTATTCATTTTTTCTTTTATATAAATTTGTATTTTTGTGTCCTGTTTAAGACATTCACACTAAATCCAATAGTACAAAGTTTTTTTCCCATGTTTTTGTTCAGAAGATAAATAATTTTGGCTTTTTCATATAAGTCTATGACCCATGTTTAGTTAATTTTTCTGAATAATATAAGGTAAGGGTCAAGTTTAATTGTTTCCAAACAGATATCCAGTTGTTTCAACAGCACTTGGTTAAAATACTTCTTTTTCCATTGACTTTCCCTCACAACTTTGTCAAAAATCAGTTGACTGTGTCAGTTTTGAATTTATGTTTTGGACTCTGTAGCCTCTTCCCTTGATCTCTTTATCACTATGCCAAGACCACATGATCTTGATTACTGTAGCTTTACTGTAAGTCTTTTAGGACTTTGGTTGAGATTGCATTGAAAATATAAATCAATTTGGAGAGAATTGTCATCTTAATAATATCCATGTCTGTGGCATATTTCTTCATTTGTTTAGTTCTTTTTAAGTTTCCTTTTATAATACTTACACATCAGGTCTTACACATCTCTTAATAAATATATTCCTGCATATTTTATCTTTTATGTTATTGTAAATGAAGTTTTTTTTTCACACTTGACTTGTTAGTGGCGTGTGTGTATATACACACACACACACCAGGGTTGACAAACTATGGAACATAGCCATGCCCATTTATTTATATATAGTCTGTGGCTGCTTTCATGTTACAAAGACAGAGTTGACAAACCTGAAAGATTTACTATCTGTCCCTTTAAGAAAAGAATGCCAACACCTCATATCTAGAAATACACTTGGTTTTTCTATATTGACCTTATATCTGCAGCCTTGATAAGTTTGCTTATTATTTCTCATACATTTTTAATAGTTTCCTTAGGGTTTTCTACAAACATTGTAATGTTATCTGGCAACAACAATAGTTTTACTCCTTCTTCCCCAGTTTCTATGCATTTTATTTCCTTAATATAATTATTTTGAAATACTCTCTTATATTCTATAGAATGGGTATATATATACCATAATTAAGTATATTTTTATTATTGGAAATTTGGGATGTTTTAAAACTTCTGGTTATGAATAATTCCAAAGAATATTTTTTTCTCTTTCAGTATTATTTATTGGCTATTTGCTAAGACATATTTTTTGTACTTTGATTATTGAGTCCGTGATTGTAAATGGTTAAAATTATTTAAACAGATTGTGAAGTTGCCATTAAAGATGGACAGATTTCTCTCAGGAAGAATATGAGAGTGTTTTCCAGCATGGCTAATATTAAAACTGTTAATTTCATTTTCTATATTATTCTATTTTCTAGACCAAAATAAGTTTTAAAATAATTAATTTTTTTTAAATGATTGCTCCCTCTTCTCTAATTTTTAATTTAGGAAATTATACTGTTTAAGATCATAGACTCTGCAGTATGAAAATTAGTCCTAGCTCCAAACAAAAAATGTAAACTTAAGCAAGTTATTAACTTCTCTCCTTAGTGTCCTCAATTACAAATGTGGAAAGAATATCTACATCAGAGTTTAATTTTGAATATTAAATGAGGTCATGTAATTAAAACATTCTGTATAGCCTTCGGTCCGGTAAGTGCTAAATCAATATTTTCAATATTTTCTTAATCAACATTTCAATTTATGTGACATTCCATGACAAACCAAGGTTTTAGTCACAATGTTCAAGAGACATATGATACTGAGCTGATATTTTAGGGCTAGAAAAGTAGTTAAAACCAAGATATGCCCCTTTTACCTTAGTTTCATCTCAATTCAAAGCAAATTATTCAGGAATGATTTTATTGGAAATATATACCAATATATTCAAGTATGAAATATATACCCACATTTTGATATGAATTCATTTTGATAAAGTTGTTGAATCTCAGTCTTCACAATCTTTATCTTAATTCATCTTACCCTGTAATAAATTTTTTCTTAGCTTTTCCTTGCATACACAATATTTTTATTTTTATATTGAGGTACATACAATGAAGGGCACGACCCTTACTGTGCAGCTTGATGAATTCTGACGTGTACCCTAGCTTTCTTTTGATAAGAAAAATCATTGCAATCTAGAATAATCCTTCTAATAAACAGCATGTAATTTTGAATAAGGCTGTTTATTAACATTAAATTTAATAGTTTTGATAATTAAATGGATAAAATAGTTGCAGATATACCTGGCTAAATGCAACTTCATATGCTGAGAGCAAGGTACCTCTTAAAAACAACATTCAGATACAAAATAAATTTTTTCATCAAGTAGTTAGAAATACATGTATTACATTTGTTCATTAAGTAAATGTTTATGAGGTATCTACTGCAACACTATATTATATAAACACGAAAGTTTATAGGGTATCCTCAAATGCCTTAGAATTTAATAAGGTGTCCTCCAATGCCTTAGAATTTAGAGAGATAATCTCACAATTATCTAATGTGAGATATTGTCTAATATAATACATTGGTCTAAAGTATTTAATGTTTATCCAATATAAATGGTAGGTGGTTTAAGAGTATGTGTAAACAATGTTTTAGAGGAGGGAGTGATCACTTCTTTATGGTATACTCACAAAACTGCTAATACTTCCTAAAAGAGGTAGTACTTGAGAATTTAGAGTGATCTTTGAAAAACATCTGGAAGTAAACAAATAATATCACACAAACCATATAGTGATGCCACGTCCAGAATTATCTAGTAGTAGGCCTCAAGCTTTTAATAATGGATGGCATTTCAGGATAATATTCACAGTAATCTCAAAATAAAGTGACAGCAACAAATGCATTAGAAAAGGAAGGAAAACATGAAGAAATCAGAGTGAAAAAAGTAAAAATATCATCTTTGTGAAATTTGAATTAAAAAAAAGAAATTCCATGCCATTGTGAAAAATCTCCCAATTCTGGATTAAGGAGCCTGCTCAGATTTCAAATATATAGAGGATATAAAGAGATGTCCAAATTTTAGCTTTACCTAGAGTGACCTGCCAAAACTGAAAGGCCATTAAAAATGTTCTTTGACCAAATTTTTATGTGATCCAGTTGTAAACCGTATTTTTCCGAATTAAATCACTAACGAGATAGCACTACAGGAAAACAATAATCTGTTGGTCTGGAGAATGCAGTGTCTCTGGTTATGCATATAGGAACTCACTAATGATGGAAATACAAATGTCTGTCCATTAAGCCTCATTGAACTGGAGAACTTTTGAAGCTTCTTATTGTTGGATCCATGCTTAGAATATCACAGTGAATGCTTTCCTTTCTAACTATTAACAATTTTTTATGGTCCTTTTTCTATTAGTTGATGAGTTGATAGCAATTTGTACCCTGAATAGAAAAAGTAAGAGAGGGTTTTTGTGTGTGTGTGTGTGTGTGTGTGTGTGTGTGTATTCTAAAAATACAAACTACATGAAACTTTTTAATATATGTTCTAAAATAGCAATTATGTGTTACTTTTCTTTAAAGCTGCTAGTGTGCTATTTCTCCTAATATACATGCCATAACTAAGGAGGTAAAAAGAGAGAAAAATCATTTACATCTCTTCTTTATTCTTGAAATACAATATTCTTAAAACCACCATTTACCTATGGAAATTACCGACTAATACTTAATTATCCCCCCAAAATTAAGTGTACTTAACCAATTCTTTCTTTCAAAAATGGATTGTGTAACATACCTAGGATGTGGTGAAAAAAAAGAATAATTACATTGGTTGACCCTTAGTAATGATTGAGCTTAATATCAGTAATCATAACTCTGTATTTAGTCAGAATCAACATTGTCCTACTTCTGGTTTCCAAATGTCCCAGCTAAATTCTTATACTGCTTTTTTATATTAGAAATCCTAAAGAAAACTTTACCCGATAAAATATAAGAAGTTGGATTGGCATCTGTTTTTTTCCTTTTTAATAAATGAAGTGCTAATGTATTTTAATAAATGAAATGTTTTATATTCTTGCTCAGCCAACTGGTAATTCAAATGATACCTTCTGAAATTTTATCTTCTGAATACAAACCAAAGTCCAGTATCTCCAAGTGAAGCACAGATCTCTTCATCAAGTCAGGAAACCTGTGAATTAATAAGTTGCTTGTCTCTCATATAACCAATTCTCAATGGTGGGGCAAGGATACAATAAAACCTGCCATTTGAAACAGGGGAAAATAGAAGACGCAGGTGCTGTCGTGAAGGACTTCTGGGAATAAGCTTCTTATTTAAATTTAATAAGTTTCTTAATTAAATTCTGATTTTGTCTTTTGAACAAGCTTCCTGGTCAGTTTTCTTAGTGTTCTCTAGATCTACCTACCGAGACACTCTCTTTTCCATCATCCTCCATGGATGCACATGAGATGAGTGTTGGATACTCCTTCCATGCAGCTTAATTAGCCCCTTTCCTGCCTATAACGGTTGTTTCAAGTCTTACACAATTATACATTTTTTTTAGTCCAAGATTATAGCATCTTCAGTAGCAGAGCCCTCTTAAAACTTTAGTAGCTTTCCTACTTTGTTCCAGGTTCCTTTCACTGCCACAGTTATTTTCTAGAGACTTGGTTCACAGATCCTCTCTATTTCTTTGACATATTGGGGATCATCTTGAGTTCACCAGTCTTCAACAGGAAAGCCAGACCCTTAGGCTCTTCCTCTGCATTGTATTTCTGTTTGAGAAGATTTACTATCAAGTAGACCTCTTCCAAGACCCGGGGTTATTATCTTTAACAAGTAGCCTCTCAGTCAACTTGGGGTTGTCTCCATTTCAGCAAGACAGAAGGGGCAGAACATGGAGAAACACAAATAGGCTTTAATGACAATGCAGGAAAGACTCTCATCACTTCTGCCCACTTCCCTTTGGTAGAAATCAATTCCATGATAATACCTAATTTGAGGGAGTCAGGTAAAAAGTTTGGTTGTGTCCTCAGGATGAAAAAAGAAAAGGCTTTGGTTAATAGCAAGCTGAGTACTTCACAAATATCAAGGGCGTGTGCCACCAGAAGTAGATGGGAGTCCTCGTTTCAACACAGCACTCTCGGGACCCATATGAGCAGGACCATTTTTGTTTATTCTGCTTTGTTTTTTAAGGATGTTCAGTTGAGGAAAATGAAATATGTATGTTTCTTCCTCCCTATTTCCCTAACACCAACTACCAATAACAAAAAAAGAGAGAGAGAAAAGAAAAAGGAAAGAGAAAAAAAGAACGAATGACTGATAAATAAAATGAATTAACGACCCAAATAGAGAAAGATTCTGAAAATAGATGAAAATAGTTACAGATCCTCTATGGGACCCAGAAATCCATAAAACTGTAAGGCACATTCATGAAGGGACTGCCCTATTTAGAATAACGAAGTCTGGAGACATGATGGGTTACACTGCTGAGTGTTTATCCACACGGAAAAGCAGGAAGCAAATTCAGGCTTGAAAGGGAAGACATGTAAAATCCCAGTTTGTGCAGGAAGCGGGGGGCATAAATGGTGGGGTGGTGGTGAAGAAATATATATGGCAATTGTCTTGGCAACCATTAATTGAGACAGCTGGAGAAAAACAATTAAATGCTAAATCACTACAATTAGAACCTGTAATACAGAAGGTTGAACTATGAATCACACAGCTCTCCAGTATATTCTAAAATCGGACTATGGAGCAGAAATATGCCCCTAAACAGATGGAATGACTGATTTGATTAGAACCAGATCTGAAATAATAACCCTAAATATAAACTGCTGTTGCTCTAAACTATTCACCATGACTGCTCTTTAGCCACAATCTATCAGCAATTACTTCTACTGAATAGGACTCTCTTTCAAATATGAGTGATATTTAAATACAAACCTGCCTGAAAGCCATAGAACTCTGGAAAAATACCGTAAGAAAAATAGTTAAGAATCATAATAACAACAGAAGAACCATAACATCAAGCGAACATTTCCAGTATACCCATCTGTGTGATTTCAAAGAATTTAAACAAAGAAATGTGCTTTCTTTTGAGGCAGGAGTTTAAAGAAAACATGTAAATGAATTAGAAGAGATAAAGCCATAAAAAGAGTGAAAGTGATCTGACATTAAAAGAAAGAAAGCCATATTAGAGGTGGTGAAAATACATAGACGCAGGGGAAAATGGTCAGGGAGATGCAGAATAAGCTTGAGATAGTTGAGATAAATGACGTGGAAAAAACAATGAAAATCATAACATAAACAAGAGACATCCAGTGTGTTTATGTTGGTGTATATGTGGGTGTGTGCATTTAATATATATATGAAAAATAAGAAAGCAAATGTATAAAAGAAATTTGAAGATATAGGAGTAGTAAACTTTCTTACAATAAATACATGAATATGTAGATTGAAAGAGGACCTTCTGTTTTAGAAAAAAACTTGGATTAACATTGAGAACTACCTTGGCAAATACTCTGGGCTTTAATGATTAACAAAGCAAGTTACCTAGAAAATGGAAATTTGGGGCTGGTTCAGGTTTCTATAAACAAAGAATATTCCAGTGGATAGAATATGAAATCATTTATGTGATCAAGTTACCTTTGACTAGAAAGAAATGATGGTGAGTCTTGAATCCACTTGTAAACAGAACCAAGGAGGAAGAAACAAGGAAATTAAGGCTACAAAATAGAAGGCAAATCTTTGAACCAAGAAAATTTAGAAATAATTTAAAAAGTAAAAATCCATAGAGGACACAAGAGTTAACAAGTGTAAGTCTGATGATTTCCTCATCTTTCTTATCCGGGATTCAGTAGCTACAGATTTAACTGTGGAGAAATACACAGGGAAAAATATTATTTTAAAATTGTTTTATTTAACTGAGTTCCTCTTGAAAGAAAATGGTAACAAGTTTTTAAAGAATATTTAATAATATGGAGAGCCCCAGTTTTCTGTCATTTTTCTAAAACTATATAAATTCTTTTTTTTTGCATTTTAATCTTTTTTTCAGGTATCTTTTTGTTGGAATAAAGTTGATATATAATTTATATTGGTTTCAGATGTACAACATAGTGACTTGATAATTATATACATTACTAGATGCTTGCCATGGTAAGTGTAGTTCCCTTCTACCGTACCAAGATATTATAGTATTATTGGTTATATTCTATATGTTGTACTTCTGTTCCCATGACTAAGTTATTTTATATTTTGCAATTTGTACCTCTTTATCCCCTTCACCTATTTCACCCATCCCCCCACCTACCTCCTTATGATAACCAATAGACTATTGTCCATATTTATGGGTCTATTTCTTTTTTTGTGTGTTTTGTTTTTTAGATTCTACATATAAGTGAAATCATATGGTATTTGCCTTTCTCTGCCTGGCTTATTTCATTTAGCATATTAACCACTAGGGACATCCATGTTATTGCAAATGGCAGGATTTCCCTTTTAACAGCTGAATAATATTCCTTTGTGTACATGTACCACATCTTCATTATCCATTCACCTATTGATGGGCATTTGGGTTGCTTTCATATCTTTGCTACTGCAAAGGATGCTGTAATGCATATAGGTTTGCATATATCTTTTCAAATTAGTGATTTTGCTTTCTTAGGGTAAATTCCTTGAAGTAGGATTGATTGCTGGGTGGTATGGTATTTCTATTTTTAGATTTTTGAGGATGCTCAATATTGTTTTCCATGGTGGTTGTACCAATTTACATTCCCACCAACAGTGTAGGACAGTTCCCTTTTCGCCACATCCTCCCCAACACTTGTTATTTCTTATCTTTTGTATAGTAGCCATTCTGACCAGTGGAAAGTGATATCTCATTTGCTTATCCCTGTTGATTAGTGATACTGAGAATCTTTTTATGTGTCTGTTGGCCATCTGTATATCTTCTTTGGAAAAATGTTCAAGACCTATGCCCATTTTTTAATTGGATTACTTTGGGGTTTTTTGGTGTTGATTTGAATTAGTTCTTTATATATTTTGGATATAAGCCCCTTATTTGATACCTCATTTGCAAATATTTCCTCTCATACTGTAAGTTTCCTTTTTGTTTAATTGAGTGTTTCCTTTATTGTGTAAAACCTTTTTAGTTTAATAGTCCCACTTGTTTTATTTTTGTTTCCTGTGCCTGTGGAGAGGTGTCCATAAAGAAATTTCTCATATTGATTTTCATGAGATTCTTGCCTATGTTTTCTTTTAAGAGTTTTATGATTTTATGTTTTACATGTAGATCTTTAATCCATTTCAAGTTTACTTTTGTATATGGTACAAGACAGTGATCTAATTTCATTTTCTTACATAGAGCTGTCCTGTTTTCCCAACACCATTTATTGAAGAGGCTGTCTTTTGCCCATGGTATATTGATGGCTCTTTTGTCATATATTAATTGACCATATATGCATAGGTTTATTTCTGGGCTCTCTATTCTGTTCCATTGATCTATGGGTCTATTCTTGTGCCAGTACAATACTGTTTTAATCATTGTAGCTTTGTAGTATAGCTTGAAATCAAGGAATGTAATACCTCCACCTTTGTTCTCCTTTCTCAAGATTTTTTTGTCTATTTGGGGGTTTTGTGGTTCCATATAAATTTTGGTATTATTTACTCTAGTTCATTGAAAAATGCCATTGGTATTTTGATACGGATTGCATTGCATTTGTTAATTGCTTAGGGCAGGATGGCCATTTTGACAATATTAATTCTTCCTATCCATGAGCATGGGATAGATTTCCATTTATTTGTGTCTTCTTTAATTTTTTTCATGACTGTCATACATTTTTCAGAGTAGAGATCTTTCACTTCCTTGGTTACGTTTATTCCTAGGTATTTTATTCTTTCTGATACAAGTGTAAATGGAATTGTTTTCTTCATTTTTCTCTCTTCTAGTTCATTGTTTTATCCTTTTGTAAATGTGGTCATCCTTTTGATGTATTTTTTAATTCAGTTTACTAGTATTTTGTTGAGGATTTTTCATGTATGTTCATCAGGGATATTGTTCTGTAGTTTTCTTTTTTTGTCATTTCTTTGCCTGGTTTTGGTTTTACAGTAATAATGGCCTCATAGAATGAGTTTGGAAGTATTCCCTCTTCTTCTATTTTTTGGAATACTTTAAGAAGGATAGGTGTTAGCTTATTTTTAAACATTTGGTAGGATTCACTCGTGAAGCCATCTGGTGATGGACTTTTGTTTGCTGGGAGTTTTTTGATTACCAGTTCAATTTCATTACTACTAATTGGTCTGCTCAGGTTTTATGTTTCTTTCTGAGTCAGTCTTGGAAGATTGTATGTTTCTAGGAATTTATCTATATCTTCTAGGTTGTCCAATTTATTGGCATATTATTTTTTCATAGAATTCTCTTATAATTCTTGGAATTTCTGTGCTGTTGGTTTTAGCTTCTCCTCTTTCATTTCTGATTTTGTTAATTTGTGTCTGTTTTTTTCCTTGATAAATCTGGCTAAGTGTTTGTCTATTTTGTTTATCTTCTCAAAGAACCAGCTCTTGGATTCAGTGATTTTTTTCTATTGTTTTCTTAGTCTCCATTTTATTATTTCTGTTCTGATTTATTATGTCCCTCCTTCTACTAATTTTAGGCTTTGTTTGTCTTTCTTTTTCTAGTTCCTTTAGTTACAAGGTTAGATTGTTCATATGAAATCATTCTTGGTTTTTGAGTAAAACTCTATAAATTCTTTAAAAGATTTTATTATTTTTTCATTTTCTCCTAAATTTCTAACTTCTTGTATTAAATATGTGTTTCTTGTGAAAATTGTTATTGTACTACAATTGTATATTAAACAACTATAGTGATGTTTACTAAATTAAGATTCCAGAAGTTCTTTTCATAAAAGTAGTTCTCTTGAGAGAAATTTATAATTTTTAAAATTTTATACCATTTTCAGTTTCAACAATACATGTGATCATTTAGCAAATATAAAACATTTTTAATATGATTCTTATAAAAGATATATTTTACATTGATATTTTAAACTAATATAAACATGTTCTTGTTCTGAATTAGGTAGTACATTTTTTTGTATTTTCATTGATGCTTCAACATTAAAAAATTACTTCCTATAAGTGGTAATGAGGGGTAAATTCTCAGATAGTAAGCAAGGACTTAACCACAGGACTGTTATTAAAATTAATGAGTGGCATTGTTAGAACACAGTAAATCTATTCCATTAATGTTCTCTAATTGTTAATCATCATTAAGGAGTTAGAACATCGTTATCATTACTTTTCCTAAGTTTTATCTGAACATCATCAGCATTAAAGAAAATTAAGGAAAGGTTAAGGTCTTATATTTCAGTCTGGGGATCTAAGATTAATTAAATGTTTCTATAAAGTAGTGTATTTTCAATTTTGTACACTGGAAGTTGAAGCTAAAATTGAGACATATGAAAGCTCTGTAGCTATTAGAGGAAGCTACTTCCCTCTCTAATCTCTGTCCCTGGAGGGTTTATAAATTGTCTTCAAATTAGTTTAACAAAGGACAACTTTATGTTATTACAATACACAGTTGTTAGCTGATTTCATAAGTATTTTAATGTATTTTAATTCTAAGAATTGAAAATTCCCTCTGATAAATTCAGAACTCTTTATGGGTACAAAATCTCCAATAGATTGATAGTATCATTTCAATGCAACCATTTACTTTATACTCTTTGTGGCTGAGCAAATGCATTTAGCTTTGCCCTTTATTTCTTTATCTTATCATTTAGCACACTTCTGAGGGAAAACAAAGTATCAAATGATTAACTAACATGCCTGTTCATGAAACGCGATTTCAAGTAGGCATAGGTATCTTCCTTTTCGAAATACTAATCCTTTTTCTATACAATATATTATACAGTTGAAGTTTTTTTTCTATCTCACAAGTAATAAAAAGTATTTTTATCTTCCACTTTCATCTGCAATGGCGTTGAGTGGCTTTAACTCTAAATTGGAATAGAGTGCAATATTCTAAGAGGCAGGGCAATATCACTTTAAATCATAAAGAATTACATTAGATATTTTATTTCTCCATAAGTAAAGATGAATATTTTACTAAGATTAGAAAAGGAAAAATGTGTGGCACACAGAGAAGGTGTGTCCTTCTCTTCCTTTTCTATGGTTCAGTGTTGTGGCTTGAAAGTGTTTCTTTGGCATGCTAATAGCAGCTAAGGTGGAATTTAAGAGAAATGGATGATTATTGTCAGTAAATGAAAAAGACTTTTTTTCCCCCTCTGATTCAATAGAAAATGTGTAAAGTAAAAACAAACAAAATGCTTATCACATGCTATACAATCTACATAAGACAGATGATGAGATATTTCTCTAACTGATGGCTGAGCAAATCCCTTATTTTCAGTGTTTCCACAGTGTTGACCAACACGCTGCCAGCCTGGTTCCCACTTCTGATTTAAGCTCATGAGTCAGAATGACTTTAGAAGGTCGTGATACTCATGGATTCATAGGGCTCCTGTATGGGGGATTCTCAGCACTGTACAGCAACCCTGCCATTTTCAAGACAGAGCCTGTTTGACTGGTTTTGGATTTATGATGGAAATAATTCAGAACAGAGTAATAATTTTCCCTTGGCAATTACACTACCATTTGGTACTTTGTCCCTAAGGGGAAAATGAATGTGCTGGGATCTATCCATGAGTTTAGCAGCTTGGTGTAAGGAACAAATCAAGGTCAGAACACAAATGCAGAACACGTGGTTGCTGAATTCTAGTTCTGGTTCGTGAGCCTTAAGGCTTTCAGTTTACAGAATACTCTTCCATTTCTTGTCTTTTAACCAGAATGAACCTGGGAAGTAAATACCATTTTTCCCATCCTGTAAAAAAGAAAATTGAAACTGCAAACATTGCTTTCCTTGAAGTTTGTTACTCAGTAAATACTTTTAAGCATAGACAGCATTAAGGCTTTGTGATGCACACTGGGGTTTCACAAATAAACAAGGCCTAGTTCCTGCTTTGGTTTTCCAACTATTTCCTGTGAAGAATTTCAATTATATACAAAAAGTGATAGGGGAGCATAATAAAGCCCCTGTATCCATTGCTCTGTCAGCAGCAGTCGTTAAGTCATGGTGAGCCTTGTTCCAGCCATGCCCCCATCCAACCTTTCATGCTATTTTGACATGAATTCAAGCCATCAAATTATTTCATCAAAATAATTTTCACTATGTATCTCTAAATTTATTAAACATGATAACTTAAAAAAGCATTTCCTCAATAATATCTAATATCTAGGAAGGGTTTATTCTTCCAATTGTCTCTTAAATACCTTTTTTTTCAAACCGTTTGTTTGAATTAGGATCCAGATGATGTCACTGCTCCATGATTTGGTTGATATGTCTTTTTGATCTGTTTTAAACTATGGACTTACTCCTTCACCTTTTGAAAAACTTTGTTTTCAGCTTAGTTGGTGAAGAATGAGGTTGTTTGTCCTACACAATTTCCCAGAGTCTGGAATTTGCTGATTGTATCCCTAGTGTGTACTTTTACATGTTCCTCCATCCTCTCGATTGCCTGTCAATTAGTAATGAAATCTAGAGGCTTGATCCATCACAGATTTAAATTTTTAGCAAGTTTACCTCAGAGTTGACTTTATATGAACACATAAAATAAATAACTGTCTCTTTATATTTGCAGCTATTGCCGTTCAATGCATAAATGTATTAATTCACTAGAGGTTGCAAAGTGGTGATTCATTCATTCCACTCGCATTCATAAAGTGTTTCTGTCAAGAGAAACTTGCTCTCATTTACTGTTTGGTGACCCAGTGATACAGTTTTTAAGGAAAGACAGAAAGGATAAATGCTTGACTGTTTCCTTACATTTTTCATTTCAAAAATAATAAGCCAGTTCTCTAGAATGCATCATAGTGGCCATTGTTCTGTTTTTAGGTAAGTATAATTTTGACCCATGGATTTAGTATATTTGATAAACTTAAATACAGTGCAGCTTTGATTTTTACTGATACTCAAAATGTTCTAAGTCTGGCTGCGAGCCACTTCAAGTTGGCTGCAGCGCCCAGATTAAATGGGTCGCTATCACTTTTTGCTCTTATTAGATCCCCTTTACCACTTTTGGAAGCTCTTCTAAAACCTCCCAGCTGAGTCGTCGTTGTCTTTTATGTGGCTAGATTGCCCTCTCAAAAGTGTTTTTTTCAAAAATGCCTCCACTCTGGACTGTATCTTCCTGTTTAATCGTTGACTTTTGTGTCAGTCTAAAATTTAGACCTTAGCTGTATATTTAGAAAATTATATAGGGAATGGTAAAGGCCCCATGTATGTAGCGATAACTCTATGGATAAAATGGTGTTGGGATTGGCTTAGTTCTTAGATTTCATGCTGAGATTTTTAATTGAGGTAGACAGTCCAGACCCAGGAGTCTGCCTTGCAGTTACATCCAGGAAGCAATTTACCTCCCTGCTCCATACACCATTAATTGAGTCCTTCAGCCTTTCTTTCTTAGTCTGAGTATAGGACCTCCAGACCACTTTCAATAGCCTTGATTCTTCCCTTTCCTATATGTCTTGAGATAGAAAATACCCTCTACGGTTTGAAACATTTCCTTTTATTTATATTACAGATCATACACCTTCCCTTCCTTTTTTAGACCACAACCTAATACTCTATTGTTTTCACCTGTGTCAACAGTATTTCTGAAATCAAAGTGTTTTTATGATGCACACTCTTCATGGCAAGTATATTGCTACTAATTAACACCAGTCTCTCCAGGTCAGAGTCTGGGCTAAGAGTGTTTCTTGACTCATGGAAAGGAACCTGGGGAAAGGGGGGCAGTGGTGAAGAAAGTGGTTCTGGCAGAAGTGGCCCAAAATGACCAAGGTCTAAAAACTATATCTATAGTGAGTCCATTAAACCTCCATTTCAAAGTCAGCCATGGAACAAATCACTCTGTCCTTCCCCATACATTCTATTATATTATGTTTCTCTTATAAGGCCTCCATAGATTACTCACACTTGGTATCTCCCATATCCTCTCCTCATTTTTTTCCTTTTACTAGAAGATGGGAGAGGGAATACAAAATTACTTGCCAGGCCTTCCTGGAACAGTGGTGAGAATAACCCAGGCTTTGTGCAGGAAGACTGGGTTGAAATAACAATATAACCCTTATTTGTAATATGACCCTGGATAAGTTAGGAACCTTTTTGAGTTATAGGTTTGATCTTTAAAATGAATATAGTAGTAGTATACTTTAGAAAATTGTCAAGAAGATTTAATGACATAATGCACTTGGCACAAGAAGGGTTAAGTCAGTGTTGGTCATCACAGTAACTGTCTGCCTCTTTTCCTGTGTCTGAGACCAGCTGCTGATGGACAAAGCCTAAAAACAACGTATTCAGATTTGCCAAGAACCAAATTATGTTATAACTTTTAGCATGATTATTCTAATTTGGGTATTTCATCCAAAGTAAATCATTCAGAATATGTAAAAGCATGGTGCACAAAGATATTCATAGCTGTTACTTAAGATGTGAAAAACATATACATCCAAAATACTCAATGATAGTGAGCTACAGTTATCTTTCCAACAGGATATTGTCAGAACTAACCCAAAGATGATTATGAAGAATTCCTAATAACATAGAAATTTATTGTAAGTTAAATATATAAACTTCTATGTACAGTATAATAAAATTTGTATTAGAAGCAAAACTTTTGACATAAATATTAGACAAGTAGAGATATACCTGGTTATTTCTAAGTGGTCTGGTTTGAGTGATGTTTTTCTCTTTTCCAGTTTCCCATGATTAGCACATTTCTCTAAAAAACAGCCATATAGGAAGTTAGAAGCTCCACTGATTTGTGGGCCTTTAGGTTAATGATTTGATATCCTGATGTCAGTAAACTCACACTACAAATCCTACAGGAATTTATTTTTATTCATTTTACTCCCATGTGGCTCTGCAGAGAATTGGTGAATTTCACTGTCCAGTAAGCAGAATAACATACCAAATTTAAGCATTGCATTTTTCATGGAAATCATAAGCTATGACAATACTTTTCCAGATTGTCTTTCAGGCTATTTTCTGTATTCAAATTCTGGAATAACTCTACTAATTAACCCAAAGCTTTATATACAGTTTCCTGCATATGTTCTTTTAAAATGTGTTCATTGCTTAAACACTTTCTGTGACCTGCCCCATATCATCTGATGCTGTTTTTTAGCATCTGAGCAACAATAAATAATGCACGGGTAAACTTTTGGGTTTTCTTCTGATACCTGATCAGAAGCTATTTCTACAACAAATATCATATCTTAAAAAATCATTATGTCTGCTTTTGTGTCATCAATCTCATTCATTAGGTATATATTTTTCTCATAAGCATAGTCTGTGGAGAGAGAGCTAAGGGGGGTTGAGGGGAGGGTCAACTGGGAAGTCATAATGTCACTTCATTCTCATCTAGGAAGACCACGTGGTGTATTTGAGTTTGCTCTCCAAAGAAGGCGGACTGACCCTTTTAGAGCCTAAATCACATCATGTCATTTCCCAGCTCAAAAACTTGCAGTGACTTACCATCACCCACTGAAAAACAATCCAAAGCCCTTGTTGTTTAAGGTCCTTCATGATCTAGCACCGCCAGCCTCTGCAGACTCATACCCTACTCTTCCCTGGCTCACTCCACTCCAGCCACAAGACCTTTTTCACCCCTCCAACACTCCACATTTGCTCCTGTCTCATGACCTCCAAACCTGCTGTTTCCTGGGTCAGATTCCCCTCCCACCAGATTCACTCGACCTGTCCTCTCATTCGTGCTGGCTTCCCTGAGGCCTTCCCTAGCCACATATTTAAATCATCTCCCCATAATTTTCCTTTCTAATATTGCTTACTTTCCCTTCATAGCACTTGGGATTACATTATCGACTTATTTGTGAACTAGGTTTAACGTGATGAGTACTTTGATAGTGACATGTAATCAGGTGTTAAAGGGAGGGATAAAGAAAGCATTTAACTTCAATTCAAAATGGTGTTTGGGAAGGCATCCTCATATGGTGGAATCCAGGGAAGCTTTCTCATCAGTCTTGGCTTTGAATTCTGACACTGTCACTCAGAAGCTTGCCAAGGTACTTATCTTCTGTGAACTGTAGCTTCTTTAAAAAAAATGGGCATGATAGTACTTATCTTGAAGCTTTTAAGGATAGTGAACCGAAACAAACCTAGACCATCTTTCCATAATGCAATAGGTGGTAATTGTATATCATCAAAATAAAATGACTTAAAGTAATTAAGTAGATGTTTTTCTTAAAAAAAAAAATTGATTTTGGGTTGGGGAAAAAAGATGGTGCCATGAGAAGTGAGGCAGAAATCTCCTCCCCAAACCACATATAATATGAAAATACAGCAAATGCAAATATTCCTAAAAGAGTGACCAGAAATAAGATTGCACCAGCCAGTCTACATCTAGGAAAAGAGAATATCTCACAAAAAAAGGGTAAAGTAATGAAGCTGCGACCCAGTGGGGCCTGAGCATTCTCCCCTACCCTAGATCACTGGTGGGAGGAAGAGAATCAGAGCAGGGAGGGAGTACAAGCCCAGGACTGCTGAATACCCATTCCTGGAAATCTACTCTGGGAGCACAAATCCACATTGCATGGTTCTCTGGAGATTAGAGGGGTTGAAAACCAAAGTCAGAGACTGAGATTCTAGTCACTTGTGGCAAACAGGTTCCCATAACTGGCTGATCTGGGACAAAAGAAAGGCAGTGCTTTGAAAGACTTCCCAACAGTGAGAGGACTGCTAAAGGGGCAAGGATTCAGAAGGAACAGTTGGACAAAATCGTCCCAGCACACTTACCCTAGCAGGTTGGGCACTTTCAGGAGATTCAGGTGCTCTATCCCCATGGCTGGGAAAGCAGCTCTGAGGGCCCCAAACTCAATAAGCAGCCTGCCGCTCCATCCCTGCCGGCACATGTGCACAAACCCGCTGCCCCCACCATCATTCCAGACCAGCCAGAGGGCAGCCTTGCCTACAGCAACTACATGGCTTATGCAGAGGCTGCTCTCTGTGCATGGCTCACTGGCCCTGACAGTGGAGGCAGGCACTGCACCAGGGAAGCAGGAAAGAGCTCTGTCCTTAGGATAGGTACCAGCACCTCTCGCCTTCAAACACTGCCATCACTCCAGGTACTGGGCAGCTCCGAAAAGCAGAGCTTCTGGGCACTAGAGAGTGCTGCCTACACACACCTAATATTTCTCACTATCCAATAGGATTATGAAAAGGCAGAACTTTGTTCAATCCAAAATTCCTCAAACACCAGAAAAAGGGCTCAGTGGAACTGAAATCACAACTATTCCTGAAAAACAATTCACAGTTAAAAAGTCTTAAGCATACTAACGGAGCTACAGAAAAATATTCAAGCACTAAGGGACAAATTCAGGAGGGAGATAGACACATTAAAAAATATAGTAGCTGAAATAAAACATACAGTGGAGGCATTTAAAAGCAGATGAGATGAGGTAGAGGAGACGGTAAATGGAATAGAAATTAGAGAACAGGAATACAAAGAAGCTGAGGCATAGAGAGAAAAAAGGATCTCTAGGAATGAAAGAATATTGAGAGAACTGTGCGACCTATTCGAATGGACATATTCGCATTATAGATTTACCAGAAGAAGAAGAGAGAGTAAAATGGATAGAAAGTGTCTTGGAGGAGGCAATTGCTGAGAACTTCCTCAATCTGGGGAAGGAAGTCGTCTCTCAGGCCATAGAGGTGCACAGATCTCCCAAAACAAGGGACCCAAGGAAGACAACACCAAGACATATAATAATTAAATGGCAAAGATCAAGGACAAGGACAGAGTATTAAAAGCAGCCAGAGAGAGAAAAAAGATTACCTATAAAGGAAAACCCATCAGGCTATCATCAGACTTCTTAGCAGAAACCTTACCAGCCAGAAGGGAATGGCATGATATATTCAGCGCAATGAAACAGAAGGCCCTGGAACCAAGAATACCCTATCAAGCAAGATTATCATTTAAATTTGAAGGATGGATTAAACAATTCTCAGATAAGCAAAAGTTGAGGGAATTTACCTCCCACAAACTATCTCTACAGTGGATTTTAAAGGGACTTCTCTAGATGGAATTATGCTAAATAGCTGTCACCAGAGAAATAAAACCACAGTAAAAGAAGTAGAACAATTAATTACTAACCAAATACAAAATTAAATCACCTACCTACAAAGTCAGTCAAGGGATACACAGAGTACAGAATATGACACCTAACAAAGAGTGGAGGAGGCAGAAAAAGAAGGGAGAAAATAAAAAAGAATCTTTAGATTGTGTTTCTAATAGCATAATAAGTGAGTTAAGTTAGACTTACATAGTAAAGAAGCTGCCCTTGGACCTTTGGTAACCACGAATCCAAAGCCTGCAATGGCAATAAGTACATATGATTCGATAATCACCCTAAATGTACATGGACCAAATGCACCAATCAAAAGACATAGAGTTACAAAATGGATAAAAAAGAGAGACCAATCTATATGCTGCTTAAAAGATACTCACTTTAAACCCAAAGACATACACAGTCTAAAAGTGAAGGGATGGAAGAAGATTTCATGCAAACAATAGGGAGAAAATAGCAAGAGTTGGAATACCTTTATCAGATAAAATAGACTTCAAAACAAAGAAGGTAACAAGAGACAAAAAAAGACATTATATAATGATAAAGGGGACAGTCCAACAAGAGGATATAACCATTATAAATATCTATGCACCCAACATAGGAGCAACCAAATATGTGCAACCAACACTAATGGAATTAAAAGGTGAAATTGGATGCAATGCATTCATTTTAGGAGACTTTAACACACCACTCACTCCAAAGGACAGATCAACCAGACAGAAGATAAGTAAGGAGACAGAGGCACTGAATAACATATTAGAACAGATGGACCTAACAGACATCTACAGAACGCTCCAGCCAAAAGCAACAGAATACACATTCTTCTCAAGAGCACATGGAACATTTTCCAGAATAGATTGCAGACTAGGCCACAAAAAGAGACTCAGTAAATTAAAAAATATTGAAATTGTACCAACCAACTTCTCATCACAAAGGTATGAAACTAAAAATAAATTGTACAAAGAAAACAAAAAAGCCCACAAACACATGGAGGCTTAACAACATGCTCCTAAATAATCAATGGATCAATGACCAAATTAAAACAGAGATTAAGTAATATATGCAGACAAATGAAAACAACAGCTCAATGCCCCAACTTCTGTGGGACACAGTGAAGGCAGTTCTAAGAGGAAAGTATATAACAGTTCGGGCCTTTTTAAAGAAAGAAGAATGATCCCAAATGAACAGTCTAAATTCACAGTTAATGAAACTGGAAAAAGAAGAACAAATGAGACCCAAAGTCAGTAGAAGGGGGGACATAATAAAGATCAGAGAGGAAATAGATAAAATCAAGAAGAATAAAACAAGAGCTGGTTCTTTGAGAAAATAAACAAAATAGATAAACCCCTAGACAGACTTATCAAGAAACAAGGAGAGTCTACACACATAAACAGAATCAGAAATGAGAAAGGAAAATTCAATACGGACACCACAGAAATACAAAGAATTATTAGAGAAAACTATGAAAAATTATATGCTGACAAATTGGATAATCTAAAATAAATGGAAAACTTTCTAGAAAAATGCAACCATCCAAGACTGACCCAGGAAGAAACAGAAAATCTGAACAGACCAATTACCAGCAATGATATTGAATTGGTTATCAAAAAACTACCAAAAAGCCAAATCCTTGGACCACATGGCTTCACAGCTGAACTTTATCAGACTATCAGACATTTAGAGAAGTAATACCCAGCATCCTTGAAGTTTCCCAAAAACTAGAAGAGGAGGGAATACTTCCAAACTCCTTCTGTGAAGCCAGCATCACTCTAATATCAAAACCAGACAAAGACACCACAAAACAAGAAAATTGTAGACCAGTATCCCTGATGAACATAAATGCAAAAATACTCAACAAAATATGAGCAAACTGAATTCAAAATACATCAGAAAGATCATACATCATGATCAGGTGGGATTTATTCCAGGGATGCAAGGATGGTACAATATTCGAAATTCCATCAACATCATTCACCACATCAATAAAAAGAAAGAAGAAAATCATATGATAATCTCAATAGAGGCTGGAAAAGCATTTGAAAAAATTCAACATCCACTCATGACAATAACTCTCAACAAAATGGGTATAGAGGGCAAGTATCTCAACATAATAAATGCCATATATGACAGCCCCACAGCGAACATCATACCTAAAAGTGTAAAGCTGAAAGCTTTCCCTTTAAGATTGGGTACACGACAAGGATGCCCACTCTCCCCACTTTTATTCAACATAGTACTGGAGGTCCTAGCCATGGCAATCAGACAACACAAAGAAATAAAAGGCATCCAGGTCAGCAAGGAAGAAGTTAAACTGTCCCTGTTTGAAGATGACATGATATTGTACATAAAAACCCTAAAGAATCCACTCCAAAACCACTAGAACAAATCTCTGAATTCAGCAAAGTTGCAGGATACAAAATTAATACACAGAAATCTGTTGCATTCCTATACACTAACGATAAACTAGCAGAAAGAGAAATCAGCAAAACAACTGCATTCACAATTGCAACAAAAAGAATAAAATACCTAGGAATAAAACTAACCAAGGAAGTGAAAGACCTATACCCTGGAAAGTACAAGACATTCTTTAGAGAAATTAAAGAAGACACTAATAAATGGAAATACATCCCGTGCTCATGAGCAGGAAGAATTAATATTGTCAAAATCGTCATCCTGCCTAAAGCAATCTACAGATTCAACAAATCCCTATCACAATACTGACAGCATTCTTCAGTGAACTAGACAAATAGTTCTAAAATTCATATTGAACCAAAAGAGACCCCAAATAGTCAAAACAATACTTAGCAGGAAGAATAAAGTGGGGGGGGGGGATTATGCTCCTCAACTTCAAGCTCTACTACAAAGCCACAGTAATAAAAACAATTTGGTATTGGCACAAGAACTGATGCATAGATCGGTGGAATAGAATAGAGAGCCCAGATATAAACCCCCACATATATGGCCAATTAATATATGGTAAAGGAGCCATAGATATACTATGAGGAAATTACAGCCTCTTCAACAACTGGTGTTGGTAAAACTGGAGAGCTACATGCAAGAGAATGAAACTGGATTACTGTCTAACTCCATATACAAAAGTAAACTCAAAATGGATCAAACAGCTGACTGTAAGTCATGAAACCATAAAACTAATAGAAGAAAACATAGACAAAATTCTCTTGAATATAAACATGAGCAACTTTTTCATGAACATATCTCCTCAGGCAAGGGAAACTAAAGCAAAAATGAGCAAGTGGGACTACATCATACTAAAAGGCTTCTGTACAGCAAAGGACACCATCAGTAAAACAAAAAGGCCTCCTACAGTGTGGGAGAATATATTCATAAATGACATATCCAATAAGGGGTTAACATCCAAAATATATAAATTGCTTACACACCTCAACACCAAAAAAGCAAATAACCCAATTAAAAAATCAGCAGAAGATCTGAACAGACACTTCTCCAAAGAAGAAATTTTGATGGCCGACTGGCACATAAAAAAATGTTCCACATCGCTAATCATCAGGAAAATGCAAATTAAAACCACAGTGAGATATCACCTCACACCAGTTAGAATGGCTGACATCCAAAAGACAACAACAAATGCTGGTGAGGATGCAGAGAAAGGGGAACCCTCCTACATGATTGGTGGGCATGTAAATTAGCTCAACCATTGTGGAAAGCAATATGGAGATTCCTCAAAACACTAAAAGTAGAAATACCATTTGACCTAGTCATTCCATTCCTAGGAATTTACCCCAAGAAAACAGGATCACAGATTCAAAAAGACATATGCACCCCTATGTTTATAGCAACACTATTTACAATAGCCAAGATATGGAAGCAACCTAAGTGTCCATCAGTAGATGAATGGATAAAGAAGAGGTGGTACATTTAGACAGTGGAATATTATTCAGCCATAAGAAGAAAACAAATCCTACCATTTGCACCAACATGAATGGAACTAGAATATATTATGCTCAGTGAAATAAGCCAGGCAGAGAAAGACAAGTACCAAATGATCTCACTCATCTGTGGAGTATAACAACAAAGCAAAAACTGAAGGAACTAAACAGTAGCAGACTCACAGAACCCAAGAATGGACTAGCGGTTACCAAAGGGTAAGGGGTTGGAGAGGGTGGGTTGGAAGGGAGGGATAAAAGGATTAAAGGGTATTATGACCAAACCACATAATATTGGGTGGGCATGGGGAAGGCAGTATAGCACAGAGAAGACAAGTAGTGACTCTATAGCATCTTACTATGCTGATGGACAGTGACTGTAATAGGGTATGTGGATTGGGACTTGATAATAGGGGGGAATGTAGTAACCACAATGTTACTTATGTGAAACCTGAGCATAAGATTGTACATCAATGATACCTTAATAAAAAAATTTTTTTAGTTGGCTTTGGTCATAAAGCTTAGACCTTTTTCCCTTTTGGGCAAAGAGCTAGCCTCTATAAACTCTTCTAATTAATGGTCAAACATTGACTTTGCTTCTGAACATTATTAAGTGCCCAGAGGACCCTCAGGATTTATATGATGGCTGATATCTTTAGAAATTATGTTTGTAAATAAAGAAGCAAGTTTGTTTTTGTAAAGCCAGGACAGGCTGATTTTGGTGGTGGTATTGGGACTATATAAGTTGCAAAAAATTATTTCTGGATTTATTTTTAATCATTAAGTCTTTGCTGAGGAAGGGACCCAGGAAATCATGTAGTTCACCTTTGTCAATTTGCTGACTAGGGGGAAGAGATTTCCAGGCCCTCCATCACTTTACTTACGTGCATGGTATAAAATAACACTTGCTTCTATGAGAGTAGGAAAGTAGTTTGCTAATCAGAGAAAAAAGAACAAAGATGTTTATATAATGCCTCTGCTTTCTCCCTGGCTATTTTATTTTGGTATAGACTAGCTTATTCAAAGCTATTGGCTAGATAGCAATGGCCTTCTCATCTTCTATCATGTATATCATTAATAAACAAGATAAGCAAAAATACTACAAATATCATTTTAATAGGATTCCCCATCCTGCTGGTATCTTTTAACTTTAGATAATGCTTAAATTAAAAAATACATATGTTTTTTTAACTTTTAATATATTTGGAAAGTGCTCCTATTTTTAAGTACTATGATATTATTGCCATTTAATTTCATTTAAGGACACTGAGTACCTAGTTTGTACTAGACTCGGCACTAGGTGTGGGGAGAAAAAGATGGATAAAGCATGCTTCATTCCCTTAAAGATCTAAGTCCAGTGAGTGAGAATAATATCATGATATTAATCATAATTGAATTATTAGGAATTAATAAGGAAAATTAATAAGGCATTATTAGAAATAGAGTTGTTATCAAAGTGTTACGTGAGAATAAAAAATAAGTGCTTTTGTCAGTTTTGGGAGAAGGCTTCCTGGAAGAGAAGGAGCAGGAAGACAGGAGGCTGTAACTCTTCACTGTGCAACCTCACACTTTTCCAACTTTATGTGGCTACAGATGAGTAACTTCCTTTTCACCACTGCAGACAACAGTTCACCAATGCCTGAATCAGATCTTTATTTTCTCCAGGCACTGACCAGATGGACGACTGGCTAACAGAGATACCTCCCCTATGTATTTCCCTTTTTATTCTATGGTACTCTGAGGGTTAGTGGAGTTTCCAATCTCTGCCATAGGATCTTCCCAGAAAGAGCATATAAAAGTCTTTTAATAATGAATAACAAAGAATCATAGATAAAATAGCAAACTCTTTAATTAAACATTACAGGAATTGCTTTAAACATCTGTGCCCTAAGTGACGGGAATAGTGTCTTCTGCATAAATGGTGAAATTTGTAATAGGCTATTTATTTGAATTAAATACAAATTTGAATTAAATTATTATTTGTTGGTCTTAAATGAATATTCAGTTAACAAAAACTGGAGTATGATGTTCTGAAGAATCTGAGGATTGCACTTTTAATTTTTTTCCCAAATTTCAAGTGCCCAGAAGCCAATTGCTTTTAAGAAAACACAGTAAAATGGGTTGTTTGTATATATTCCACCCACCTCAGTAGATTTAAGAGTTAACACGCACAGGAATTCAGAATGGTTTTTAAAAAGTAGTTTTGGATATTAGGTGAAAACAAAGTCAGCTAAGATCAGTGCATTTCAACATCAGCTAATACAGTCTGGTTTTAATCTCCTTCTTATGAAAAAGATTCTCTTATATGCCTAAAGAAAGATTATTTTGGAGGCTCTAGTAAGCTGGAGGAGGAGGGAAAGGTATGTGTATGTTTATGAGTGAGTTGGGGGTTTGGGTGGACGGGAGGAGGAACTGTATGGCTGTTTATGGGCAATCTTTTATGTATCTAACTTTCCTCATCGGCCTCTCTTCCCTGTTGTCTTTTCTTTGATTCCTAAATCATTTCTTATGCCAGGTTATGCCAGCCCCCACCCCAGAGTGGAGGAGATAGATACCATTTACAACATCTTCTTAAAATATTAATAAAACACAGTCATATGTGAAATACTCTTTAAATTTGCTGTTTTCCCTCATTCTGGTAGCAACATTTCCCTGTGATGATGCAAATTCAGGACAAGGGCATTTCAGCATGGGGCCTAAGCGTGTTCCCTACGGGGATGATCACTTTGAGTTAATGTAGTGTTGCATTCACTGGATTCCACACACTTCCCCTGTATTGATTGCATTATGGGTAGTAGTAATCACAGATGTCATTACCAGCCAATTACACAAACACATATCTAAACTAGGTAACTTATTCGCCAACATTATCTTTTACAAGTCTCAATTTTGTAATGAAGCTGATTATCCTCTGTCCAATCGAGTGTAGTTACATATTTTGATCTAGTGGGCTAAATGCAAGTATATTGAATTATGTAGTAGGTAATTACTTACATATGTTTGTAACACAAAATGAGGGCAATTTGAGTGTAATCTGTTTCTTATTCTGTTTGAGGACCGCATTAGAGAAGGTTAACTGCTTTAAAAAATAGACCCAAACAATAGAAGTGTATTTCCTGCTCACATAACAGAACTGGGTATGAGAACCTGTGTTCCAGCATGGGGTCATCCAGAGACCCAGGTGGGTTTCTGACATATTTAATCCAAGAGTTCCAACATTACCCTGGAAGATTCGTTTCAGGGGAAAGAGCATTGAAGAGCTAATGGGAGATGCCTACAGGCTAACCCTGGTAGGGAGGGACGTTCGTATTCTATTGGCTAGTCACATGACCATACCTAACTGCCAAGGAAACGGGAATTGTAATCTATTCTAAAACTCGAGGACAGCATGGATTTTGGTGAGCACTTAGCAATTTTTTGCCATAAGGACTCAGAACGGAACTTGCTCCTTTTCTCTAATGAATACTTTTCTTGCCTCATCATCATTTGGAAATTCTATCAGGCTTACTTTGCTTTTATTTTCTTTACACTATGTCAAATGTCTCATAAAACCTAGCTTTAAGCCCTCTTAGATGTATACATTTGAAATAACTAAAATTCCCTATATTGGGGAATATAAAATTACAACATATATTTTTCAATTTCTTAAAGAAATTATTGCAATAATTTTTCAGCAGGTTAAATTGTAGTTAAATGGGTTCAAATAAAAGGTTTTTAGTGGAGCTGAAAAGGATGTCTCCTAGATCAGCCCTCTTATTTCACAGATAAGGAATGTGAGGCTTAGAGAGAATTTATCTGTCTGATTGTATGGGGAACATTAGTGGTTCCAGGCTGTTTCTCAGTTTCAGGCTTTCTCAGGACCAAGTCTCTTTCCATAACGTTATTTGTCATATTTTTTATTTGTAGTCGTAATGCTCACAAAGCACAGGTCACTGAATAATGTCTATCCATTTGTAGACATGAAGTAAAACACAATACATTGCTACTGATGTGACACTAGTGTGTTTAAATCTGTGAGAAAATAGATCCAAACACCTTTCCAGATTTTCCAAACTTATAGAAGATCCATAATAAGTTAGCAACTTACTAAAGGTTTTTTTCAATATGTCATTTCTCTTGTTTCTTCAACAAAAGAATAATGGTTTTCAGATAAATATTCTTCAGCCCTAAAAGTATATAACCCATGGCATGTGGATTATGTAAGTTTAGAGGTGGCAAATTTCTGATCACCATGGTAATTAATATTTTCAATTAAAGTTCAGGAGAAATAAATTAGAAAATCTGAAATATTGGAAGCTGTTGCTTTGAAGGAAGACAGACAACCAAATCATTATTTTTATTAAAATGTATTACAACATATATTTTTCAGTGGGTGAAAAACCCTTAAAAGCTGACTTAATTGTATTATCGGGATGCTACACTAACAAAAAGAGTTCATTATTTAATTGTTATTGCAATAGCCTAATTTCTTGCTATATTTACAAGGATGTGTAAAATGGAAACTGTGTAAGAAAAGTAGCACAAATCAAAGTATAGTCTAAATCACACAAATTCTGGGAAATCTTGAAGTTACGTGGAAATTTGGGATTGTTCTCACCCTTCCAGCTTACATCAGACATTAACCGTGGTTGATCTTATACCCAGGGGAGCCATAATCAGTAGGATGACACACATCCTTTTTTTAATTCAAAGAAAACTGAAGCACAGCCTCCAGACTTGGGTTTCACCGTGAGCCTGGTAAACAAAGCTGGAAGTGACTATTCGTCTGTAGAGTGATGTTTGCTCGTCACCTTGAGTAAGGACTAGAGACCCCGGGTAACTTATTTTACCTGGACATGAGGAAGGGCATTGCTCCCTCCCTGCCCACCTTCTATGACACAGAAACAGAAAGCTCAGTCTAGTCTGTGATGCTACAGAACAGTAGTGTGAAATGTAGACAAAGGAGATGACCAGGCTGTGTTGCTTTCTTATTTACCCGTTCCCTGTGTTTAAGGCCTGCATTTGGCTGATTATTTGTGTAAAAACAAACTGGGCAAAATACACGCAGTCCCCATATGTGCACATCAGGGACATGAGAGCCAAGACGTCTCTTAGACGCACTGTTGACATTTCTATGGCTTTGCTTCTTTCAAAGATTTCACATGCAATTTACTGGAAAGTAGAGATAGACACTTCTTTTTGACTCCTTTTTTTGGGTAGACCCTCTATAAATATGGACAACATGTGTTCAGATAACTTGGAAAAGCTTCACAATTCCCAAAGAAGCACACATTGGTGCCCAATGGGACACAGCACCTATTTTGAAAGGAAAATGATATATGGAAAGAATCTATTCTTTTAACATTTTTATAGTTTGGACTCTATTAAAATATAACTATGATTTTCATAGGTGTTATAAAAAGCAATTAAAAAAATAAAACAAGCAGTTTTGAAAAATGCTTATATTGTAACAGAGATGCAGTCAAAACTGTAAATTGCCACTTTGATTTGATTATCCTTTTGAAAACAATCTGTATTAAATAGCATTACCCAGAGCTACATGAAAAGTAAAGAGAATGCATTGAAAAACTGAAATTTCATTTCAGTAATCGATTATTTTCAATTACTTGTGATCCCTGAAGAGTGTCTGTGAAGGAAAAATACCCTGATTTTTTTTTCAAATTCCACAATTCTTGCCTTTTAAAAAATATGCATTCTGATATTTCTGTGTTCATGTGAATTTTCTCTCTCCAATTGGTGTATATTAAGGAACACTGGTATCCAAAGTAGGACTGTATTTTAAAAATGAGTAACTTTATGTTTATAGCACTGAGTTTGGCTTCTTTACACTTTGATGAATCTTGATTTCTGCCTTTTATTTGCATAAATAAAATCTTCATTGTTGCATAAGATGTATCTTTTGTGCATATAGTTAACATTAACTTTTTTTGACTGCAGAGCTGGCTATTTGCCTCAGAATATTCCCCTGGAGATTATCAGATACCTGGCTGAGGAGAAGGATTTTCTTCCTTGGCACGCTGCCAGCCGAGCCCTTTATCCTCTAGATAAATTACTGGATCGAATGGAGAAATACAACGTCTTCAATGTAAAAAAATATATTTTCTTCTTTCTTATTTTCCGATGACAAACTTATTTTCTCCTTATCTACTGTATGTAATGGATACTAAGTTCTTTTAGTTCCTTTTCTAATTTGTGCTATCATTTTTGTCCTGACTTTCTGGGCAACACTGATGACAATTACTTGAAGAAGAAATTTAATACAAGCTGCCTTCAGTCTGGCCTCAAAGTGTCAATTAAGCTTAAATGCCTCAGAATTTAAGAACAAATATACATGGCAAATCCTTAAAGTTCAAACTGACTTCCCAAGAGTTAAAGGGCTCTGTGTTCACAAAGGGACTTAACCTGGGCAGAGGGATCCTAAAGATCTTAACAGAATATAGACAGTTTCAGTAAAGATTCGTAGTCGTTTTTTTTATCCAAAAGGGCATAGTGAATTCAATTCACTTCCTTAATTAACAAGGATAAGATCAACACTAAGGCAGAAGCCCATTCATAATTGGGTCCGAGGGGATACAGAAGAGCAAACAAAGATAATCCGAGCAGACAGGAAGACATGACAAACATCCCAAAATGTTACCTGAGTAGGTTTCCTAAACTCGAAGCCTGGTAAACCAAAACCGCACTGCTCACGCCATCTGATCCAATTCATCAACCGTTTTGAATAAGACTGGGATTAAGTATTACTAATGAACTTTTGATTCCTATATTTCTTATCACCAGCGAGGCTTTGTACATGAGAATATGGGTCTGTGCCTTCTATCACCTTTGAGCCATATTTATTTTCCTTCAGTTATTTTAAGAGTCTGCCCTGCACCTTATAAAGTCATCCTATGTCTGACAACATACTGGCGCTGCTAACTGACCCACACATGTGGAATTATCTGAGACTACATTGCCATGGCATGAGGTCTCTTCATTAGCGCCCTCAGAAGTGTCTGATGGCCATCAGAGTTGCTTCTTTCTTTCTTATCCTAAGCCTACATGAAAGACCCTCTGTTTTAATCTTTTCTTTTAATCGAAATAATCTTGGCTTGACCATTCACTGTTTTTTCTAATCCTTTACAACAGACATGCAAAGAAATGTGTCATTACAGTTATGGTATAATTTTTATCTGCTAGACAGAGACTTACTCCACTTCCCTTTTCTCCCTAACACAGAGACACTGCATTATTAAACTTCTGTGAAAGTAAAATCCATTTTTGTATGTATTTGCACTGTAGAATAGTAAGTCATGTCAGATACTTCAACTTCAGGTAAAGTGAAGACTTGCTTTTACTGTAATTTCAGGGTCCTTTGACACAATCCAAGGACCATGTTAAAGTGAGGAGAGGATATTTTACATTGCCACTGATATTTGAAGATATCATTAACTGTATTGGTGACTTTTAAATACCATATTTTTTTAAGGAAAAGTATACTGTGTATGTCAGGTTCACAATGCTAAGCTCTGGGCTGGGCCTACCTAAAAATTTTGCATTAAATATGCACTAGTGACATAAAATGCTCATCTTCATAAACTACACATACTTTTATATGGGTGTCATCAATACTCTTCAGTTTCCTTGCTTTGCTACAAAAATTTTCATCTAAAATACTCAATAGTACAAATTACTTAGTCATTCAATAGGAAGTAAAGAGTAAACTTCCACCGTTGCAATTGTATTCATCCTTGTTTCCTATATTTGAAATACTAAGTTGAATAAAATTATAATAAGAGCATTACCATGCCCATAACTTTACTGATATTTTAAAGTAGGTACAATTAGAAAATATTTGAATTTTATTATATAATTTTAATAACACGGGGAGGTGCAAAACTGATACTATCTTTGTTTCCCCAACGTCCCATTTAGGAATATATTTTAAAGCAAGTCGCAACAACGTACATCAAGCTTGGATGGCCGAAAAACAATTTTAATGGATCTCTTGTTCAAGCGTCCTACCAGCATGAGTACTGTTTTATTTTCTTGCCCGCCTCTTTTCCCCCAGAGCTGTACAATAACACACTGCTGGTACCATTGTGACTTTAGCAGTGTGTGACCATCTTTCTTTCATTCTGCATCTTTTATTTCCCTTTCCTGGGCGGACTGAGCACAATTCCACTGCCTGGCACTGAGAACAAAGGCGTTTCCTTGCCATGTGTTAATTTAAGATCCACCTTTATGGTACAGTCGAGATCTGGACCCACGCCCCTCACTATAGCACTGCTTCCAGGGAAGAATTTTGGTATGCTTAACTTCTTCTCTGTCTGATTATCTTTCACTCAGCAAAACAGAATTTCTGTATCTGATTTCTGTATTTTTTGCTAGTTATTTACTTACTGTTATGTAACGAGTGACTCTTTCTCCCCAGATATTAACACTACGTTCTAACTCTTTTCCCCTTTGGTGATACCCAGGGAACTGCGCAGAGAAGTGATAATGCTGGCGTGCAGTTTTGGCAACAAGCATTGTCACCAACAGGCATCCACGCTTATTTCAGATTGGATTTCCAGCAACAGGAACAGGTAAATTGAACCAAATCCTGTGTCACTGATATAATTTAACACTGCTTTCAGATTCTCAGTGGATGCATTCCATTAATCAACTTGAGAAAAACAAGGCAAGGAAAACATACGCAAAACTTTGTTTCAGGTTCACAGCTTGCAAGGCAATACAGCATGAAAGCCACATGCACTTATCTTTGGAATGTTTTGAGTTTTAAACTACCTTTCTTAGTCATGGCCCTTATTTAACTTATTTTGAATACTGGTAGCTTTGCTATCCCATGAGAACAAAGCAATTAAATTTAGGCCAAATTCTAAGGTTCTTTCCAAAGGTCATGGTATTTATTCATAAATCCACAGCGAGCATATGACATAAAGTAGCATAACAAATGTTAATATTAAAAACTGAAAAGGTTATGAAAAATATCTTTACTCTTTTAGTGACCCTTGACAAGGACCTTAAACTTATATCTTATCTTGGAATTTCACAATGCAGTATTTCAGTACAGACTGTGAGGTTGAAATTAATAGAATTACCTTTGATAAAAAATATTATCCTAAATGTCACTTGTTAATGTTAATGAAAAGAATATTCAACATGAAAAAAAAATCAAAGATCATGAACTTCTAACTAAACCTTTTGAGGTGTTTTTATATTTCCAAGGACCTTTATGCTCCATTTCTTTATATACTTTGGACAATTTATAACCACTCCTCTCCCAACTTTGGCTACTGTGGTAAGGAGACTCTGGTCAGCAGGATGAGAAGCTAGGGGGCAATTTGGTTAAAATGATCTTGTTTTACATCCCACCTTGGGCTTGTCCCTTACATGAGTGACTGGGCTGACTCCGTGGGCAACTGAAAGAGGGACTTGCTCCACATGACAGAGAGAAACGCGGGGAGTGTGACCTACAGTGGAACAAAGCGTTATTTGTTTTGACAAGGGTTCTTTAGGTTTTAATTTAGTATATCCCTGATTCAAGGTCAAAGGATAGCTATCCTGCTTTAAAAATCTGTGAGGGAAATCTTTCACTGCATTACGTGGTAATTTGTCATACTTTCTCACCTTCTCTAGCATTTTCGTCTTTGTCCTGTAAGTCCGCTGTTTCTGGTCTTACACTGAGCTAAGGAAAACATTTTATCACTATCATCTCTCAGTTGATCCATCATATATGAAGACAGTGATTAGATCTGTCACCAGTTTTCTCTCAAACTAAAGCATCCCCTTTTTTTTAAACTTTGACTAATGATTATGATTTTTATTAAGTCTTCTAAAAACTATTATATGAGACTGGAAAATGTTATATAAAGTTTTCCCTGTTTTCTACTATCTTCTTCACTTCAACCACATATAATTAGGCTATGAAAACAAACATTTATGCAAAATCAATATATCTAAAATTTTATTAAGATATATAATTGTATATACATATGAGAGAAAAGAGTATAGATATATACATATCAGAGAAAAGAGTGAAATACATTATTTGAAGATTGTGATTTCCACTGCCTTCCCTTTTGTTTTTTGTTTGTTTTTGTCTTGCCACAGACACATGCCTATGCTCAGAGCTGATAATTTCTTTAACCCTTTAATGAATGTACCCATGTTAACATATTCATATCATTTTATTACAATTGGGCTTACACCATTGCATTACCATAATTTCTCTAGAGTATTCAAGCCCAATATCACTTCCCACATTTAAGAAATACAGCTATTGAGAAAAAGCTGTTTTTGAGACAGTTCATTTAACAAAATATATTGAGCAATTCTCAATACCATGTGGTAGCCAGAAAGCAGAGAGAAGAAGCAGAGTCCAAAATTAATAGAAGATATAGCTCTGTCAACAAATAGCAAGAACTAAGCACAAGACAAGGTATGAACACAGAGGGAGGGATCGCTGCCTTGGAAGAATCACATTCCTCCTCATGAAGGGTGGATAGGACTCTGCTAGGTGGGCAAGGCCAGACTGGAGGCAGAGGGGTTGCGTTTGAGTATGCAAGGTAGGTGGAGGTGGCTTCCAGGCAGACAGGAGGCACGGGATTGATGTTTAGTTTAATGAGTACAGTAATGTTTGACTTGCGAATTTCCACAATACATCACTTCCATAATTCCCTTATAAATGAAACTTCATACATAAGATGTCAGCTCACTTCAGTTTTGTTAGCTCTGCCATTCATTCATGGTAAAATAATTACATTTAGGCCTAACACTTTAAGGTACTTTTGTTATTTCCTTCCTCATTTTTATATTCTCCTGCTTTTCTCTGTTTTGTAACTGGGTAAGTAAACGTGCTAAGTGAAACTAACTCTGATTACTAGGATACGCTCAGGCAGCCAGATGACAGGCCCCAGCAAACACAGGCGACCTCCTGCCGCCAGGGCGCAGGATCCTCACTGAGCTCCCTGTGTGTGAAGATCAGAGGTCTGATCTGTATTTTTTTAATGACATCTTACTAATAAGACAATAATGCAATCCTGTAGTTGGTGCTGAGTTTAACTTTCTTGAGTCAGGGAAGGGGAGGCCAAGATTTCTTTTTAAATGTGCTGGAAGCGACAGACCAGTCAGCTTTGTTTGCTTGCTTTTGTTTAACTGGAATCTTAACAATCATTTAAAAAAAACAAAGGTAATATAGTGGTATACTTGTAAAATATTTCAGGAGATGCTGTGTATATATATAATAATATATATATATATATATATATTATATATTATATACACACATAAATCTAAAGAACAGAGAAGCAGCAAGGATCTCAAATCTTTGGGGTGCTGTACCACTATGCATCCCAACCTTGATATGTTGGGGAGCGAGGTCCAGACAGTGACACTGGATTCCGGGAAATGTAATGGGTGTGAAAGTTGGTGCAGGGAAGGAGGTCGGAACCAAAAAGCACAATGAAAAGTGAGAGATGATAGCAGCAGAGAGAAGGATTCAAGGATTACCCTGGATGATATGTTGAATGGGCTGATATTCTGGTCCCTGTTAAAATATCCAGATGCTACAGTGTGTTGAATTGTCATGGTGATGTCATGCGTAAAAACACATGAGCTACATTCAGGTCTTGTTAGGCTGTGACTTGGGGACTAAGTTCAGCAGAATGCTGCATTTCAGAAGAGACAAATTGCCAAACGTTTGGTAGAGAACAATGCAAATGATTAAAAGATCCTGAAAACACAAGCTACAAGAGAAGGCTGTGAGACTTGAAAATGTACTCCAAAGAAAAGACAATAGCCTTTTTGTATGTATAAAAAGCATAATAAAAGGGACAGAAAATCATTTCTTTCACTAATTGGTACAAATAAACAAGAAATAATTGGCCTAAGCTTCACTGAGTATAGGAATGTTTTTATTGAAGGTGAATTCTTATTTGAAAATCTCTGTATTAAAGCACTATTGAGATTGTATAGTTAACTACACAGAGATCATAACATGGCAATCTGGGGTTTTCTTTCAATAAATAATTTAATGTGAAATTAAATGTGTGTCCACAGTAAGACAGCCTCTCAATTTTGTGATAATTATTTTTCAAATAATGTTTAAAGGTACAATTTAAAGCTTTAAACCAGTGCAGAGCAATTATTTAAAGTATTTAATCTTAAAAAGTATTCAATAGCTAGTGATATATATTCCCCAACATATAAATTGATAACTAGTATCATTACTTAAAAAACACCCTGAAGTGACAGAATACCTTTTACATTGTGGGAAGTCAAAAATGTTTATTGAATTGAAATAAACTGTAAATGCATTTTGAAATTAGAAAAATTAAGGTCATTTCATAATAAACATTGTAAGTAGAGGAACGTCTTGGGAGCTTTGCAGCATGCATAATACATAAGCTTCACTACTTGTGCAATTAATTATAATGGTACTAATATTATTGTCTTTAATGATGGTAATCATAATGAAAAGTATGTTTGCTGAGTATTTATTACATTTCAGGCATTGCGTTAAGTGCTTTTCATGTATCATCTCAACATTTTTATTTTCATTTTTACGTAAGACAAATCCAAAACTCACAAAAGTTACATAATTTGCCAGATTATATAATAATAGGTGGTGGATCTGGGTTTCCACCCCCAGACTTCCTGCCTTGTAGCCCTACTGCATGTGATCCTGGGTGGTATATCAAATTATCATATATAAGAACATAAGTTTGTTAAAAAATTATTATAAAAACAAAGCAAATTAAAAAAAAGTACAACAGGACTCAAGTACTCTCTGTCATGCATATAAGCAATAGTTTTCATGCAAGCTGTGCTGCGTGGCTTACACCTGTGATTCTCAAATCCAACTGTGCCTAAGAATCACTGGGGGACTTGTTAAACTGTTTGCTGGGCCCCACCCCTAGAATTTAAAGGTGTAAACCAGTACATACTAAAGATTTAAAATATTTTAAAGAAACAGTAGGTGGAATGGGGCCCAAGAATTTGTGTTTATAGTTCCCAGGTAATGCTGACACTGTGGTCCAGGGACCACACTTAGGGAACCACTGGTTTAGGGACAGCCTACTGTCTTCAGAGTCAGAGACACCAGTGATCCAATTGCAGCTGTTTTACCAAATGACCTTGGGAAAATCACTTGGTTTCATCATCTGAAAGAGGCCAATATTATCAACAAAACAAGTTGTGAGTGTTATATAAATAAAAGAATGCCTATATAATATCTGGCTTGCGTAGAAAATCGTAAAACAATCAACTTTGGGGTTGTCTCCTGTTATGTTTTGACCACTCTCGTGTATGGGTGTTGTGAATTTTAAGGGGGAAGCAGGAACAGTATAGAACAGTGTAGAACATTTATAGAATGCCTTCAATATTAGACCTACTCTTTATAAGCTTTGAGGATGGAAGGATGAGACCTGTAACATAAAATGCAAAACAAAATATTACCGTAGAGTTTCTTGGTTAGGAGCAAGAGGACATTTACTCTTTTCCCCTGTGTTGGGCTCCAGGTAAATATTACTTTTTCCTCCCTCCCCTTAATCAGCTGCTATTTATGGCACATGGCCCTCCAGCAGCCATAGCTCATTTTATCTCACAGTGAAAAGAGTTTCTCTCCTTTGTGTCTGCTGTCTGTCCATCAATGTTTGCTTTACTTACATGAGAACATCAAAGTGGAAGGACAAAAGGCTCTTTCCATTACAGTTTATGTGTATGTGTTTCAGAAACCTCGTGTTTTCTTCCCCTAAAACATAGATGCTAACTTATTGTCCATGTTTCCAAGTTGTCCATATTCCATGGTCCTGTTCCCTCTGTTCTTTACACTGCTTTCTGTACTCTTCTTACTATAAGTTAGCCTACTACAAATTTTCATAGGCTGAAATTATGTCAGCCAGACCTGCCATTTTAGTGATCATTTACCAGCATAGGCATTTTGCAGACAATTGAACCCAGCAGGGAGTCTGTATGGAGTAATGGAAAGGACAGGGTTGTCCAAATTAGGTTTGCTCCTACTTTGTCATTGGACAGCTGTGGCTTCAGACAAGCCAGCTAACTTCTTCAAATCTCAACCTTGTTTTAAAGTGAGGGCATTGTCCCCAAATCTGCCATGCCTACATCAGCTCTCCTAGTCCACAACTTCACACTTGTTGTGCATGAACATACATCATATAGTTTCCTCACAATCTGTCCACTATTGATTCTCTTCTGATTTTAAAATTAAAGAGTATATATTCACTTATTCATGTATGCAATAAGTATATATCAAGCAGCTATAATGTGTTGGGCACTGTGCTAGACATTCTTGGAAGGCAGCATTCCTTCCTTCCACTAATGCCGGCTCCTGGTTCTTGGCTGGCATTGAGAAGGTGTGGTTCATGCCCTTACAACACCCCAAAGATTAATGGCATGGGCTGGGAGACGGTGTAGGAGGGAGACAGGAGCTGTTCAAAATAATCACGCAAATCTAAAAATGGAACTCAGTTATTTGCAATCAAGCAGAGAGTTGTGGTGGTCTGAGACTGTTATATGGGAATATGACCAAATCAGCTAGTTCAAGGGAAGACTTCCAGCCATGAGAGCAGGGGGTGGACCTGAAGAGAAGCAGACATATTTGAACATGATTGAAGAAGAGTAATATTAGTTAATGATTGTTTGGATATAAAGGGTAAGAGAAAGGAAAGCCTTAATGACAATTCATTAGAATAATCCATTAGGGCTCAAACCTTATGCCTATGAATTGCCTAAAATAATGCTTTTTAAGTCTGTATATAAAATGTCCATCATACATTTAGGTAATTGTAAAGATTTAACTTCCAGCATCTTGTAAACAGACATTTTTTTCAATAAAATTCCTTCAAGATCTCTAAATGTATCCAGTGGAATCAAAACACCATAGCTATTTTATACAGACCATTAGCCATTTAAAAATATGATTATGTTCTTATAAAATAGTCATAAATTTTATATTATTCTTTTCTTCTCCCCCAAAGTGTATTCTAATAGACTATGCTTCTACTTGAAAATCTTTTTTAGATCACCATATCATACTCTTCTGTAATAAAAAATACACAACATATATAGACACACATTTTTTCCATGTCATCATAAAATCCAGTTAATTTTTTCTTTCTATATTGAGTTTTCATTACAGTTGTTATTTGTATATATATTGGCTAACACAAATACATTGCAAACATTGATAAACCAAACATAAAAATTAAAAAATGTTAAATATAAAAGTAAAAATAAAAATTTAATTGGCCTTTTTTCCCAATTAATTTACATATTCACAGGTAAGTATTACTCACTGCTAAAGTAAAAGTTCACCATCAATTCTGTTCATTTTTTATGTTAAAGTGCTGAGAATACATGAAAATAAATAGGTGGGAATGGAGGTGTTTTGCAGCAATATAACAAAATTCTTCAAAATCTTTCCAACTCTTGCACCAAAAATCACATAGTCATCTATCACCAAAAATTTTTAATTACCGCCTGATGACTTGATTAGGCTCTTCTTCAAATTTTGTGGAAGCTCAGAATTTTAAAAATTTGAAAACTCATTTTCTAGATATCAACACCAATATTTACAAATTTTCCTTTATTCAGTGCTGTAGTAAAATGCACCTTCGGAAGCCTCAAGATGATTTAATAAATATGCCTTTCTGCTGGAAAGTGAGAGAAAGTAGGACTAGGGTTTTTATAAGAGAGAGAAGTGTCTATGTGAAAGTTTAGAATGGAGAACTTGATTGCCATGACATTACCCATGTTCGCAGGTTCCCCTGAAAAGTCTTCCCTTACCCCAGAGGCATGAACACCTCATTTTGAAGACCGGTGTATCAGCATATGGATAGAAATGGAAAGAATGAGAGGCAGATAAAATGATTGTTAAGGGAGAGAATATAACAAGGAGAGGGTTCAAGGCTGAGAAGTGAGAAATCACATTGAATGGATATATTCAGTAGAACACTGAATAATCCAGACAGAGTATGGCCCTTGAAGCTTAATATTTACAGTATGTTCTAAAAGTTGTTTTATTTCCTCTACCAATTTTCATATATTTTTCATTTATTATTAATCCTTTCCACTATAAATCCAAAGAATTTTACCCTCCTATTTAAAGATATAGCTCTAGCTATAGACAGAGAGAAGTAAAAAATGGTATATAATCTAAGAATTTATGTTTGGAATTTATTCTTTAGATGTCCTCAGGAATGTTATAGAATTCTTAATTTTACTTTGACTCATTTACCATTAAAAATACAACTACTTGCACTCTTTTGCATTTTAAAATAGGTGGTTTATATCTTGTTTTCAAAATTGTTTTCATGATTTTATCACATATTTAGATATTTTACTCAAAGCATTATTTTTCTACATTAGTCAATATTGCTTTTACAAGTCAAGTTGTGTAACACTTTACCTCCTACTAATGCCTGGCATAGAAACTGCTTTTTTTCATTAGAATATCAGAAATTATTTAACTTTTAACTTCTAAGAATTTAAGAAGTGTGCTCCAAAGGGTAGCTATATTCTCAATGGATTATGTTATGTAGCTTAAAACTGATTGACAGGTATTTTTAGTTGTTCACATTTTTACTAGCATGTGAGGTCATACAGAATCCTACCCTATAATTCATTTGGCTGTTCCATACTGTGCACAGTTGCAAGACTGTTAGTACAGAGCCTCATGCATACTCTTTGAATTCTACTCTAAACGTCCTTTCTAACAGACCCATTGAGGTGAGGGAGAAAAAAATAGAGTAAACCACTTACTTTACTGTTTGCAATGCAGATTTATAAAGTACTTTAAGTGAGTTTTTTCCATCACAAAACTCGAGGGCACATATTTTTGTTTACTTTTAACATATGCTTGGATAAAAACCTTTAGAGATCATCACCTTTCTGGCTTCTTAACTTTATACTTCAGTAGTTATGGGCAGACACCTCATTATGAATTATTATCTGCATAACTCCAGCATAGAGACTTAGCAATTACTCATGAAAATTTTTAAAGCAGAAAGTTGTCTGAGAATATCTGGAATCATTCATACTTACCATCAAAACCATCACCATCATTGACATCTTATTATGAATTTATCCTTCTGTAGTTGCTCAAAGCTAAGACATAAGATACTTAATATGCTGCATCCCTCCTTGGACAGATCTGTGTCACTAGTCTACCTTTCGGTAATGAGATATCTGGTTATTAGTCATGTGGTTTTTCTAAAATAAGATATTGCACACTTCTTCCATAGTAAGAATCTACATTTAATATAGTTAATTCAGACTTTACAGTATGTGATACATGTACCAAATATACCTTGAGCCTCTGCCACGTCCCAGGCGATGTGCTAAAAGACACCTGGGACCCAATGACGAGCAAAAGGACACAGTTTCTGTCTTCCCAAAGCTTAAAGTCCAAAGGGGTAAATTGAGACTAAGCAGATACCATGCAAATACTATAAGATTTCAACTGTCTTGAGAACCCAGAGAGGAGATTTACAAGGAAAGAACAGTTACACCTGTTGGTGAGGCCGACATCTCTGCAGAGTGACAACTGATCTGAGGCCTACAGGAAAGGTACACATTCACTAGGCAGAGAAGGAAAGGAGATGCTAAGTGGAAGCAACAGTGTATAACAACGGCCTTCCTTAGCAATATAATTTTTCAAGATTAAAGTCTGGATACTTTCAGAAAGTTTAGCTGATTGAGCAGAATCGGTACTAACCCAAGAACATCCTCTTAAAGTTTTGTAGCTCTTTTTTTCAGGTAATCTGTTTTGTTTTTATTTGCTGAGAAGAGCAAAAATCCCATTTAATTGATGATGTTCCTTCATCAACACTTTAGGAGATCTCTCTTATAAGAGAAGTGTTTTAGAAAAGCTATGTGGAAGACAAAGAATATATGAAATACAGTGAATGTGCTTGTTATCTGAGTTATTCTTGTTGTGAATTCCTTTGTTAAACTGAAAATCTTTTTCCTATCCAGTAATCATTACCTGGCTTAACCATTTGTATAAGTAGAGGTCATTTATTAAGATCCGTTAAGTAGGCGCTGTCCTCTCTCTGAGGTTGCCCGCACTTTCTAAGTGTGTAACCTTTTAATCTTAAACTCTTTCTCTCCAAACTTTCAGGGTACTCCTCTCTCTCTGAGGTCGCCTGCACTTCTTTCTAAGTAACTTTAAATAAAACTTTAAGTTTGTACCTGAATATAGAAGAGGACTTTATTCTCTCTTTCCCTTAAGCCTCTTTGTAATCACACTGAAAGTACCACTTTTCCTCACTAGTTGGGGAATTCAATACATGCTAGCTCATTTCAGTCCATCATGGGATAAATATTTGACTGCATGACCTACTTGAGGGACTAACTAATCTGGATGTATTTTTAATTTACTCTTTGGTGAAGCAGGGACTTTAATTGCCTCAAGAGCTAATATGACTCCAGTAAGTGCATTATTTCTATTCATTTTCTTACAGTCACATTTAGTTTGTAATCTAAATGCATTAACGATTTTATATTCTAGTTGAAAATGCAGAAATAATCATGCACTTGTTTTCCTTTTCACAACACTTTTGGCTTTTTCCTGACATTTTACTTTAAAAAAAAATTGTATTACTAAGCCATGCACAGAGGCAAACAGTCAATATTATTTTTTCAAGGTATTTTAATTTTTACAGAAGTATGCTTTTGAAGGTGACTTGATTTAATTTAACTTTTTTTTTCTTTTCCGTATAATTGGTTTTTTCCCTATTTCTGTCAATAGTAATTTTCCTATTATGCTAATATTGTTTGCCTAATATTATATCTATTTCAGGCATAACACTATTGCACTTTTGTGTCATCCATCAAGAGATATGCCTATTGATTAGTTACAGAATAGCTCTATTTTAATTGTCTGTTTATCACAGTACAAGGGCTAAGTAAATATGGATTTACACGGGCAATCCAGGGAGCGACACTGATTAAACTTAGGATAGCAATCATGTTTATTTACCAAACCATAGCTGAAGCACCAACAAAAATATTTGCAGCGTCCAGAACATTTTTTACTTACCCGCGGAAAGCAGATTGTACTACTGATGGGTTCATATTCATTGACTGTAAGGTGTGTTGCAAATGCTCCTAACCACCATTAAGAAGAAATGTCCTCCACGTTTTCCCCAAATAATAAAAACACCGGGTTAGCACCAAGAAGATTCCTTCTGCAACATCAGTATTTCCTTTTTACTTTTTTCCCCATGTGATGAAGACAGGACAGATTTTGTACGTGTAATTCATTCTATCTCAAAATGAAAAGGAAAGCACATCATATTAGTCTTCTTTCTAATGATAGCCTGATAACATTTACTTAGCATTATTATAATGTTGATGAAAAATGATGATCAAATATTATTTGTTTATAATATTAAATATTATGTATGTATATGTATATACATATACATACACACACACACACACACACACACACACATATATATATAAAGCATTTAAAATAACTGGAAGTGAGCAAGAGCTTTGATGACTTGTAATTTCTTGGCAATAACAGGAAAAATATAAGCACATGCACCTACTGTAATGGATTGAACAGTGGCCTCTAAAAGTTATGTCCAGATCCTAAACTCTGCGAATGTGACCTTATCTGGAGTAGGCTCTTTGCAGACGTAATTCAAATAAGGGTTTTGAGATGACATCTCATGTATTTTGGGTGAACCCTAGTTGTGTGACAAGTGTCCTTATGAGACAGCAAACATACACCACACACACAGAGCGACACAGGGAAATCTGCGTGGAGATAGGGAACAACTGAGGTAATGCATTTCTAAGCCACGGAATCCCAAGGATTGCTGGAGCCCCGGGAACCCAGGAAAGAGCATGAAACAGATTCTTGAGAGCCTCTAGAAGAAAGCAGCCCTTCATGCAGGACTTCTGACCGTAAGATCAGTGAGAGAACAAATTTCTATTATTTAAAGCTGCCAAGTTTGTGGTAATTTGTTATGGCAGTCCTGACAAACCAATACACACACCTTTAACCTCTGCCATATATTAAAAATTTGGTTTATAGTCAACATTTTGGATTTTTTTTTCTTTTGGTTTGATGGGCTATCAAAGAGTGCTACACATAGCAAGTTGAACTCAACTTCCATTCACTTCATCCTACTCTTACTTAAGCTTTCTATCAAGAAATGGAGGAATAAGAGAAGATATGGAGAAGGTAGCTTCTTCTTATTCCTCACAAAATTCAAACAAAATCATTTTCATCAGTCCTCCTACTATTACTTTTTTGTGTAGGAAAAGAAAATACAGGTGTGGTCTATGGCGTGAAGAGAGAATAGTATATAGAGATGCCCCTTAAATTCACAGCAGAGAACCCAGCCCCATTTTGCAGGATCACTTAACTTCTAAATATTTAGAAGGAGTGTCTCCTTTTCTTTTTCTTTCTAGACTTGAGACTATTAATGGCTTTCTAATGACTCAATGACTATTAAAAAAGTCAAATAGAAAAAAATTGAAGCGACTTATTTTATCCAGAACAGTATGGCTCAGGCTCTAATTGGTACTGTTTTCTCATTCTTTTCTTACATGTGCAGAGCTATAACCAGTACCTGTCTGCGTGCATATATACATTTCAGTTATTTCACAAAACCTACTATTTTTGCCAACTTTTTAAAAGTATGTGTTTTCCTGTTACAAGTGCCTTCCAATGCAAAATAATGACTTTTAGCTTATTTTTTTAACTTTTTCATCCACTCTTACAATGGTTAACATGCTCCTTTTCTCCAGAGCCCAGATTATTTTTTTTCAGTAATTTTCTACCACCTTATATAACAGAAACTGATTTCTTCACAACTATTTTTAATTATCAACTAAATTATAACACTTAATAATACCTATCCTTTTTCCTTAAAGCACATACATGTGTATGAAGTTTATCCCGGATGTCACAGGAGGGTCAATGTATATTTCAGTGAAGCCACAGAACATGGAAGATTTGATAGGAATAAAAATGCTTCTCTATTTTTAAAAGTACAGCCTTTTCTTGTGTAATGAATCTATTAAAACTATGACAACCAGCAGAATTGTTGGTTGATGTGCACACACACACACACACACACACACACACACACACACACAGGAAAATTTACTTTGGCCAAAATAAAATCTGTTTTTAGTTGGAGGCCTTTCAAGTGAGAAAAAAATACATGACTATCGCATAGTGGTTATGCCTAAAAATTAACTAAATTGCCATGGTTGATTCTTCCCAGTTTGGAGAATCAGCCTTATTAACTGCAGTGACCTTGACATTGCATTAGGAATGAAGGGAAACCACATTTACACAGGGCTTTACATTTGTAGATGTAGTATTTTGATGGATACAATAAATCTGTGTAATTTTCAACCTTTGTGTGAAGAATACAAAAGGCAGTGACTGTTGCTGTAAATTATTCCTGGGCAACCTGAGTTATTTGTCAAGGTGGAGCCCAGTGTCATCCAGTGGGGTTTTCATAAACACTCAAGCCTGGGTCATGATTTGAATGAGAACGATGCTTACAGATTCGCTCTCATAATAATGTGTCATTTCCATCATTATCTTTCAATGTCGTAGTTAACCTAAAGTCCTGATTCCCAATCACTGTGATTCAGACACTGTTATACACATGCACACACACACTTCATATCAGAGCAGGCACTTAGATTTATAGTGCTTTGACAGAGCTGAGTGAAGAACAAGCTTATATATTCAGGGATCAGGGGAGAGCAGATTCCTTGAGAAGAATGGATACTAGGCATGTGACTATCAGACAACAATCTCATCTTTAACACAGGCATCTGTAAATAGGGCAGTTTATCAGCTATTTCACAACTTCTGCTACAACTGTATACCTCTTTAAGTTTTAAGTTATGTTATGCTCTTACAGCTATTTATATGAGCAGCCTGCCACTCTCTGTTAGAGACTGAGTCATCATAGATATCTTATTTTTTCTACTTTGTTATAAAGGAGTTTGATTTTTTTGAGTTGTTAGGGTATAATTGATTCTAGATGTCATAAGGGTTCTGAGCTGTGAAATGTGAAACAAGAGTGTTCTAGGCTTTTCAGTAGAATGTTTAAAATCCAGGTCAAAGAAAAACTTTAGACAAGTGAAGTCACAAATTCTCTAATAATTTGCCTTTTTCCCCTTTAACTTTTTGTAGGTCTTTGTCATGCCTGTCTTCATCACACTGAACTTTTGGGCCTCTGTACGTTTCTCACTTGTGTTTTTCCTGTCTTTCTACCTTTTCTTTGATGTCTTTTCCTGTTTGTCCTCTTTAATGTTGTCTGGGTCATTTAGTTTCTATTGTTTTTGTGCTTTAGCACTTATATTTTACTAAAGTGGTCTTAGAGCCTGGATACTTAGCCCTACCATCCCTCTCACTTCCCTCCTCGTCGAAATGATAGTTATTTTACGTATGGTGCCTAAACATTTAAAAGAAAATTTCACATATATTATTTAGCTTAAGTAAAGTGACTATCCCTTTCAAAGCACATTCATTTTAATTATAAAATCCATTTAAAAGGAGGGCAGTTATCTTAAAATATAACCTTTGATACATTAGAATGTTGAGTTAAAATGACTCCCCACTTCCCAGCAATCTTTTGTCCTTTCAGATAGAAAGAGCAGCATATGCCTCTTTGCAAATATGCAAAATTAAAACATGAAGCTACATTGAACATCATTTCAAAACATAGTAGTTTAAATACAGTTAGTCCAGATTTCTCAGCTCTATGTTTTGAGGTCTGAAGGGCCACACAGGCTGTTTTTGAACTACTTTTTTTTTTGTTTCCTTTGCTTTACTATTCCCTTTTGTTGTGCTTTGGATTCAGTGGGAATGAGCACACATGTGGCACGTGGTCCTAGACACCGTGCAGCCCTCACGGCTGCCAGGCAGGAGCCTGGCAGCCAGCGCTGTGGGCGCGTCCTCCCCGCCGACCCCCACGGCGCTCTCTGCGCTCTTCCCACCGGATTCTGCTCTCCGTTTGCGAGGGGCCTCACAGAGATCCTAAGAACAGTACTCCTTCTGGTTGCCAGGATTTGCTTAGGGATTCAGTGGCATATTTGATTAAAAAGTATACCAGTAAAAGGTAGGTAGGATTGTAGAAGTGCATTTGATTGCAATGCCTTAAACTGGAGATGTAATAATTAGTCACTTTAATGAGGTTGTCTAAAAGCTTAATTTCTGCTTTCTTTTTAGTCCAGTACTCATTTGGGAAACTAGGAATATCGTTGCCACCTCAACCTAATAATGATAGTAATAAAAATAATGAGGAGGAGGAATGTCATCACCACACGTTGAGACAATTTTCTATGTCCCTTGGGCTTGGCTGGGCACAGATCTAGCTAAAGCCCGGGCTGAGCCCTTGATGCACCCCAAGCACTGGGCCCAGCCCTGGATGAGCATCCATGTCATTTAATTGCAGTGACAAACCTGTAAGGAATTAGCATCTCCATTTTACAGATGAGGAAACTGACACAGGTGCAAAAAAGTCACACATTTCTCCTAAACAATTTTAAGTTTTATTCAAGAAGGCTTTGTTCGCAGCAGCCAAGGGACTAATAAATAGGGATGGTATGAGAGGTGGGGTTGGGGTCACCATGAACAGGGTCAGCCTTTGTAGGTGCAAGTTGTTTTCAGTGAGGTGTTTTAAAGTCGTAGGTGGTCTGTTCTGCTGAAGTGAGAGTACCACTACTTAGAAGGCAGAACAAGATGGGGACTGATGACGAGGAAGCCTCACCCGACACTGTTTTGTAATTTATAGGTAGAGTAGCAAACACTCTTTCAGATGAATTAATTAACTTCAAGTTAATTACAAATTAATTAAATGATAAACCACCTCTATATCAGTGGCATCTGTAGTACCACTGAAAGAAACAGGTGCTCTGAGTCTAGTGATTTGAGAGTTTTTTTCATTGTCTTTGAAAATAATTAAATCCACATTTCAATGTTAATACGATTGTTAATGAAAAGAATCTTGTACTAACAGAGCAGGAAGGGACCTTAGAACTCATGTACTTCAGCCCCGTCCAAGTAGGATAAAACATAAAGCCTAGAGCAATGACCTGCGCTTGCCGAGTCCTAGAGGCAGCTACTGGCCAAATTAGGTCTACTGAGAACCTGCTTAGATATAGACCCATATCTGATTAAGCATCAAAATTGGTATTTTTAAATAATGTGATTCTTTTTTCCTGTGGCAAGTATAATTTTCCTCCAGGAGATACTTTAACTGTATCATCAGAATTATTTCTACATATTATTCAATAGCATTTTTCTATGTGGGAATACATTTTATGCAAATAGTAATAGAATTTTATCTTCATCAATGTAATTATACATTCACTTATTTCCAAAGTAATTGTACAAGATATTAAATTTTTAAATTTGAAACATGAGTTAAAAGAAGAAAGACTACTTAAGCATTAGCCCCAAACCCAGAGGCAAGCGTTACTGATAATCTCTTGTTTATCCTTCCAGCCTTTCTTCCTATCATACACATTCTGTTTCTTTAAAACTTAATGCAGTGGTATTGTATATATGTTATATTCTGTCCTTAATAATATATTTCATTATATTAAATAATGTATTTTGCCATATCATTAAATATTAATCTGCTATCATTCTTAGTTGCTATTTATATCTTAATTTAAGCCAGATACTAATTGTTGTTTTAAATGAGTCCTGATTTTCTACCTTAAAAAAAAATAGTGTGGCCGAGAAAGTATTGAGAACAAAATCTTTGGAAATTTCCTCATTATTCATCTTAATTTGTCAATCTACTTCATAATTTTCTATTTAATAACTAAAGTACCAGTTTACTCAGATTTAATATCTGAGTCCCATTCCACCATCATTACTATTTAACTGAGTAAAAAATGTTTTCTAAAAGATGCGTGCCTTTATTTTTCTACGTGCCTATTTTTGAACTTCTACCCCAGAGCATTTAGTTTTCAGGCATTTGCTTTCAGCACTGTAAAAAAGGCTAAAACATAGCACCAAAATACAAAAACAAATGATTTCAAAATGATACACTGAACTTTTATAACTTCAAAACTTTTATCATACAAGTGAACTCTGTCATGATCCTGTTTGACATGAGAATAGAATAAAAAATTTAGCACAGTTTACACTAATTAGGTAATCATTCCTGCAGTGTTAGTACCCTTAAAAGGTAAACGCATTTCCTCTTGGCTAAGCGTTATCTCATTCGTCTCGTTCAAAGGCAGCTAGGAGAGACTAGCTCTGTGTTCATGGATATGAGGTATACCATTCCTACAGAAAAATAAGCACAGCTTTCCTTCCCAGATGATAAAATTCCATTAAGAAATTTACTTCTGAGGCAGCAGTTAAAGAGAAATGACTGTGGGGATATTCACATCTTCATAAACAATTTCCACTTTCAAGGGACGGGGCCCTCTCTCTCTGTGATCCAAGACTCTCACAGGACTCATTCGTACCGTTCATAGCTGTGGGTTCTGTGGGTCGCTCAGCTCATGCTTTACACACAAATGAGCTTCTTCATTTGTTCCTGATGACTTTGGTTTATACGAAGAGATCTTAAACTGTCCCAGAGCAATCATTTTGCTAAGATGTTATTAGAACGTCTTTACAAATTTAGCAACAAAAGGGGGGTTCATTAACAATGGAAATCACTGGGAACCAATGCCCTTGGCAATATTAGTGCTCACCAATCTCGTTTTATTTTTGGTGATGAGTACTAATAGTCTCGGGAACTATACGTTGATTCTTTATCTGGTACGTAAGGAAGATGAGGGATGGATGGGGTTGGAGAAGATGAAAAACCAGAGCAGTATTCTCTGGCTAATCAGTTCTGTCCTTGCTCTTCTAAGAAGCCTTACAGGCCTTAAGCAGTGCATACCTCCCAGTGCCTGCTAACAAAGTCATTTCTTTCCTGACAGTTTGGGGATTTGTAGCTGAGACTGAGGGCTATTTTTCAATGTATCATTGACAGGCTTCAGATATATATGTAAACATATGTGTGTTTCATTTTCATAGTAATCAAATGGGATACATCTGCTATGCACAAAGGGACAGCTGCTGAGAAGCCTGAAATCTGACCTGCAGTTTCATGCAGAGCACATCCAAGTCATGTCTTCTCTCTTGGTTTGTGGCTGCAGCTCCCGATACAGAACCTGCCTCTCTTCTGGACAGCTTTGCTCTCAAAGGCCTCTTTTGCCCAGGACAACTTTTGTTAGATTCCTACAGGGTTGTTTATCTGTTATTTCATCCGACATTGAATTGCTGGGTGCAGTGAAGATTTCTTCTTGCTGTGTGTGTGACCATCTGGCCACACAGCAGTTCCAGAAATACACCTGGAGCCTGTGTCCTTTCAGCCACCCAGAGGCTGCAGTTTAACAAGTATCTCTTCAGTGGTGGTGAAAAGAATGGATCTTTGTTGGAAATCCAGTCTTGCCAACATTAAATATGTATCAAAGATGACTGATTGACAAAAAAAGTAATTTAAAAAGAGTATAGAGGAGATACCCATGGCCAGTTCGGCACTAAGAGAATTCCAGGCTGGATGCATTGGTATGCCTCTGCAGCCCACTGCTTAAACCCAGGGCTTGGTGATGATATCCTCTTAAAGGATACACTACTTTTTTATTTAAAAATTTTTGGTGGGTTTTACTTTCTTTCAGATGGTGTTTTAGTGAAGAAGAAAACCTCAAAATTCAGTGACAGTGACCTAATTATTATCACTAATAGAAATTGATGCATCTTATTTTCCTTGTCATTAGCCCTATCTGTGATGGTTAAAATAGGAAAGTCCTTCATGGACCGATCATCCTGCTTCTCAACTCACCCTGCAGTGCGGAATATCCTCTCTTAGAAGCAGAGTTCTCTCTCCCAAAAAAGTTTATATAAAGATATTATTATGTAGACTAATAAAATAAGACACATAACCTCGACCATAGTATGGCACAAAAGTGGTATTTTCTGCCTGCTGCCCCTTTATCTAGTATCCAGAGCTTGTCCTGGCCATTCATTCATTGTTTCTTTCTTCATTCATTCACTCATTCATTCTTAGGCAGCCCAGCGGCAGCCAGTAGTAACTACTGAATAACAAAAATACAGACTCTTGCTACTGACTAGAGCATATGACACGCAAGTCATTTCTAAGGAACATAGTTTAATATGTACGTTTCCTTTTTTTTTTTTTTTTTGCCTTTTCCGTATTTCTGTATGCCTTTTCTACTTGCAACCATTGATACTGGAAACCAGTTTCATAGGCAGTAATAAACCTGACTCAATGGGCTCTATCCCCATCATGCTCTTTGGTATATTAATAGCTTAGTGAACGTCTCTTAGAAAGCAGGCTTAGGTCTAACATGAAGAAAATGAGCTTTGATTGGTCAGTTGATGATTTCAGTAGACATATTATTGACATTGTTTGCAAATGTTTATATTGATCTCTTGGCCAAAGTCATGGCAATAATACAGTGTTATGCTCTGTAGCCTGTAATATTTGGAGGAAAAGACTCCTCCTCTTTTCTAGCTGTTAAAGACTTGATTTCTTAACTTTCTTATTGCAGTTAATAAAGATGGAGGCGTCTTTGTAATCATATGCTGTATCTACCAGGATTGACACATTTTTCAAAATATGTTGGCAAAGTTTTCCTTAGTGATTTCAAGTGTGCCCTGTGACAAACTGGTCATAAACAGAGCAAGGAGAAGAAGGTTTCACCAACCATTTTGTCGGAGGACAATTGGTTCTTTCTTCAAGGGGGCTCAAGGCTGTCAGGGAAGACAGGAGAAAGAAGAGAAACCCTTTGCTGGTTTCTTCTGCTGTCCATATCCTTTTGTTTCTTTAAAAACAAAACAAATCAAACAAATGAACAAAATGCTTGCCTTCTAATACTACACACACACAAAAAGCTTCAGTCAGCAAGGTTAAAATAACTTTTCTCCAAACACTAATTACTTGTAGAAAGAGAAAAAAATAGTTTTAGCCATTTCTGGCAACCACAAATTTTGTATGATACTTCTAACAAATGCATATCTACTATCCTGATACACAATCCTCGATAGCCTTATTGTAGCCCAACTTAGTGGCTTAACAAAGTAAGATGAAGGTCATCTTGCTTATAGTCATCCAGACACTTCCTCCTGTTTTCCAAATACTGCTTTAGCCACCAAGCTCCTAATTTAGAAGGGGTTGTTTCTTCTTGTCATCCAGAGAAAGCATTTTTTATCTGTCACATTCAGATCATAAGGGAAAATTTTTAATACTATATTACTGAATATTGTACAAAGCAGAAGGAATGTTTTTTCAAACAACTGTGTTTTTAAAATGTGGAGAATATACTGAATTTTAAAAGAACAAATATTTAGTAAAAGATTGCTATAGCAAAGTACACATGATAGGTTATAGATTATAAATAGCCAGGACTAGTGAAATCCACTAGCAGTTTCCCACTGTAACATTATTTTGGATTCAAAGTCAAAATTTAGTCTATTTTTTATAATCACTTTTATAAACATATAGAGAAAGAACTTCCTAGTTACTCGAAATTTACTACTTATGTTTTATCTATTATTTGTATTAATAATTCTTCAGGTTCCAAAATTTGGAGAGCTATCTGAGAAAAATAATTTTAGAAAAAAATGTCTAAGAATTTAGGAGTATATGTTTCTCTTTTATCCAGTTAGTCCTTTCAACCAGTGCTTTCTTGTCATTCTTGGGACTACCAATTCTAAGAGCAGTCTTGGGTTGATAAGTACACTAATTTTGGTAGAAATGAAAAGCACTGTGTTTTTACTTTTTTTTTTTGAGCCTTTATGTTCAGGTTTTTGTTTACATATAATCTTAAGAATAGAGACAAAAATTTCATTCACAACTACTTGTAAATAAAAAACATTATTTTATTAATTCAGTCACTAATATTTTTGAATATTGTTACTATGTAGTATTACTCCCTTTCCCATAAAATCTGATTAACAAAATCGTGTTTTTGAACCCTGACTGTAGTAAAGCAACATCTGTCTTTATTTTCAATACTATGAAGCTTTTAATTAACAGAAAACCACCATCATTGCTTCTTTAGAATACCACTGAATGTTCGAGACATCGTCTACTGTACAGGAGTTTCGCTATTAGATGAAGATGTCTGGGAATTCATATGGATGAAATTCCACTCCACCACAGCAGTTTCTGAAAAGAAAATATTGTTGGAAGCGTTAACTTGCAGTGATGACAGGAATTTGTTAAATAGGTGGGTCAGTTAATTTTCTAAATTTATTAATAATGAGTTTCTCTGTGTGCTTCAAAGTGTGCAGAAGTTGTTTTTATTTTCTTGAATGTATGCTAATTGCTCTAGAATATATCTTCCTAGTGCTAAGGAAAACTGCCATGTTAACATGACTAAAGCTAGTTGACTTGAAAGATATACCTTTGTTTTGAACTAATTATTTTATGTATATATATATATATATATATATATATATATATAAAATATATAAAAGACAATATTTCCTTCTAAAAAGGATTTACTCTAAAGAATTTTAAAAGTGAATTTGCATCCTCAAACCAGAACTGCAATTTCTCCACCCACAAATTTTTCAGAATTTAATGAACATACTAATTAAAATGCTATGAGTTTGGCCTTCCCCCTTTTATACACAGAAAATTGTTCTATTTGTAAATTTGTAAAGTCTTCACTGAGCCATTGTTTTGAAGAATATGACAAATCATGTACTTTTTTTACTTTTATAGAAATGTCTAAGTTATTGGACTGAACATTTCCCCTCCATTCTCTCCTTAAAGGCTTTTGAATCTGTCGCTGAATTCTGAGGTGGTACTGGATCAAGATGCGATTGATGTGATAATCCATGTAGCTCGAAATCCACACGGCCGAGACCTTGCCTGGAAATTTTTTAGAGATAAATGGAAGATATTAAATACCAGGTAGAAATTAGAAATAAGAGTTTCAATCATTTATATCTGAGTGAGTAAATTAAAGCTGACAGAAGAGAGAGAAAGGCCCAACTTTTTGTGTTAGAACCAAAGTCCAGGTAATAGATTCTAAAATAGTCAAGATGGGTTCCTATGAAACTCAGAATTATTTTAACAATTCTATATCCTTATTCATGGATTAATGATTGATAACCATAATTATATGTGGAAATGTGGGGAATGAAAAAGCTTCGAAGTGCTACTTTCCTGGAAAATCTATCAAACTGTCCAAGGTTGAAGAAATTATATCATAAAACTCCTGTTATCATGAATATGTTATAGAAAAAAAATGATTAAGGATCAGATATTGTTTTATAACAAGAAAACTTTGATCACTTCATAGAATTGTTTTAAATTTCCTTTAAATATAAATATCATTAAACCATGATATAGAGAAGGAACATTTGACTCATTGTATAATTCTCTTTGCTATAGAATTCATTCCTGAGACATCTTGTTTCATGGTGAGAACCCTTCAACCTCATTTTTAGAAAGTATCTCATATGTATTCAAATGAATTATAATAAATGCTAATTTATTGCTCTGATAATCTCTATGGTATTTTCAAACTAAATTTATTATAGATCATGTAGGTGCCGCCTGTCCTCAGACTTCGGTGTCCCCAGTGGGGATGCCGCTGTTTCAGCTCTTAAAAACTTATAAACTTTCTTTTTTTAAAATACACCTTTATTGGTTGCCCTCATGCAAAGGAGTTCAATTTGAATGGATGCAGCATATTAAAACACATTTTTATCTACAGATATTTCATTGTCAGAGAGCACTGATGTTCTTAGAAAGCCTATTGGGTTTTTTGTATTTTCAGTTCAGAAACTGGAATGATTGGAAGATGAGAACTTGCTTTGCTGTCATTCACATTATATAGTGAACAGTCAGATACATGGTGAAATTAATTTATATAAGCATTTCACTTCCAAGAGTATCAAATATCTATCAATACACAGAGTTTAGGGAGTGATTTTGTAGACTGGAGTTCAGTGGAATGCATAGATAATTTTAGTCCCTACAAAAAAGTTTGATTCCTGATATGTCTATTTTTGTCTCACTGAGTGTCCATGATCTTTAATCAAAAGGTACAAAGGTTAAGGTTTCAGCCTATCTACAGATACGGCATTGTTTATCTTAACAAACAGGACTGTCGTCTTCAACTGGTCCTACTCCTTTGTCAGTCCTTGGACATTGCAGCTCATGGGGACACTGTCCCAGGTTCTCCTTCCTGCCCTGAAGACTCTATTTTTAGTTGCCATCTACTCTTGTGGTTTCAATCATTCCGAAATCTGTATCCCTGAGTCGAACATTTCACCTAAGCTTTACATCTGATAGTTGCCCTGGGGATCCTCTACTGGGGGGTGTAGTTGCGAAGCTAAGCTCATCATTTTCCTCTTGTCTTCCTTTTCTCAGTAAGTAATAAAGCCATTCCCCAAGTGCTCAAGCCAGACACTGGAAGTCTACATATGGCTTCCCTTTCCTTTGCCAAATGTAACAATTAGGCTTAGGTAGTGTCATTGCGACAATTCCTTAATGTTTCTTGAATTCTTCCTTCCCTGTGGCCATTGCCCTAGTCTCATCTCTCGCCAGTATAACCTGTCTCCCTGCCTTTATAATTACACACACACACACACACACACACATACACACACACACCTCCCTTTGCCCAAGAATCTCTCTGAAAAGCAAATGTAACATTTCTCTGCTGTAAAACCTCCACTCCTCTGTGCCACAGTGAAAATATAACCTCCTAATAAGTTCTCTGACTCACCTGTCGCCTCTTATTCTGCTCTCTCCCACTTCACAATTTATATACTCTTAACATTAAAGGCTCGTCATGGTCTGCACACACCACATTATTCCCTGCCTTTGTTTATGTTGGTTCTCTGCCTAAAATAACTTTCTTCCTTGATGTTGCAAATTATTCTCTCATCTATAATGCCATCAGTTCCCAGAAGCCTTTCCCAAGTCCCCACAGCTTAAGAGGCATTATTTGAACACTGTATAATGTTATTATTACCACACTTAACCCCACAAATGGAAATTATCTGTTTACACTACCAGACTGTATGATGCCTTCAAGGAAAGAAGTGTGTCTATTCATATTTTCACAACTCTAAGCAAAGTATATAAGCAAAATGCTCTTAGAAAAGTAATTATTTTCACTCCTGTACAGTAGGCAATTTCTGTAACCACATCCTTAATACTAATAATTACTTATACCTTTATTGAATGCCTATTCATTTTATTTTATTTACTTAATTTTTTCCATGAAGTAGTTCAGTGTTATAATTTATGATGGTCATCCATCTTAGCTGCCTCATTTTACAGATGAAGAAACTGAGGCTCCAAAAGCTAAATTACTTAAGGTCCCACAAGGTAGGGCAGCATGAGAAAAACCTCTTGTAACAGTTGTTGGACCTTTGCTTCTAAAAAGTCAGTCTTATTTGGAGTGTACTCTTCTTTGTTCTGAGAATAGGATAACCCGGGATAGGTATCCTTGGCACAGTAGAGACAAATCAACAAAATGAGAAAGCTTTCCAGCTCACTGACACAGAGTGTTCCTTGTCTTGGGTCGTGAGTCAAGTAACTCATGCTTGTGGTACAAGGATTATGCAGTCCAAATGAACTTGATGTTTTAATGCCCACATGAAAAAGAATGCTAACATTTTGGGGAGCATTTTGAGAAACTTGGCTCAGTTTCTAAGCGTGAAAAAGAGGAATGCCACTATCTGTTATGGCTGATCAGACCAGAGGAGCCGATCTGTGTGACATAATGGCAATGCCCAAGTGTGTCTTCCTTTTCTGTTTCCTTTGTTGGGATCCTTTTCCCTTAGTGTGAACTAGGGTGCTTTAAAGTTAAAAGATATAAAATATTTCCTCCTCAAGCCTTTGAAATGTAATAGTAGTTCCTAAATCTAACTTTAGAATGCTCCTTTTGGTTTGTTGTTTGTTTTTAATTTGTTACAACTTAGACCTCTTAGAAACAGTGTGAGCCAGTCAGGGGGAATCTGATGGTGTCCTGCCACCACTGCTCTTTGCTCCTCTCTGACTCCCTAGAGAAATAAGCTTGAATGCTCAGAGATCTTAATGGCAACGACACAGTGGTCAAATGGAACTCTTGAGAAGCATTCTAAAACCTGCATATAGTAGTATTTTTTAAATTACTTCCTATATTAACATTAAGCCTTTTTTTTATTTTTTGAGGTATGGAGAGGCATTATTTATGAATTCCAAACTTATCAGTGGAGTTACAGAATTTCTTAATACTGAAGGTGAACTCAAAGAGGTAAATATTCTGAGATGAGTTGTAATGCTTTTCTTTTAGAAGTATATGAAATTGCACATTTATTTCAACCATTTTTTTCCCAACAGATTCGTACCCACTCTTCTAAAACATACATATGCACATACCCATGCTAAAGACTTTACTTCATTATTTGCAAAGGTATTTCTAACATATTAAATATTAAGTGCCTATGAGAAGTTTGAATACAATGTTTCTCAAACGGGGGACTCCAAATCCACTCCGGAAATCTTTGATCCCATCAGCTGCTCCTCAGCTACTTCTGTGAACCCAGTTTAAGGTCCCCCAAATACAAAACTTTCCTGTCATAATGACTCCATATTGGAACACACAGGACCCAGGTTTGTGTTGCATCACAGAACTCGAGTCTCACTGCTTCGTGGTCAGGCCTGTTACTGGAGGGAGCAATGCTTCGTGCTGTCTAGTCTGTTAAGTGGAATGAATTCGTATGTGTGGCTGGGCATGGATCTGGTAATATATATTACGAGTTTGTTTAAAATTCTTCTTCATACAAACACAAATTAAGTTCATTAGCGAAAATAGACTTAACTTTTTAAGGACTAGTGTCTGGTTTGTGAAGTAGGTAACATTCCCATTTTTCTCTGGAAATTTAAACCAGGTAGTTTTTGACCATTAAGGCTCGCCTCTAATAGAGAAGGGTGGGGGATGGGAAGGGGTCAGTATGTGGGAGGAAGGAGCGAAATACAGACACTTTTCATGGATTAAAACGAGTTGAGCTTCAAGCATCCAGAAATTTGCCCTGGGCTCCTTGCCTCCACTGTGAAACAGAGCTGAGACTCGGTGTTGAGAATCCTGGTTTCCTCCCTTCTCACTGACGAATCTAATCCTACCGAGCAGCATTCCCCCGGAAACATCAGCCCCGGACCACCCTGAATATCTTTTTTTTTAAATAATTTATTTTTGTATCATTAATCTACAGTTACATGTGCAATATTATGGTTATTAAACTACCCCTTCATCAGGTCGCCCCCACCAACCCCATTAGAGTCACTGTCCATCAGCGTAGTGAGATGCTATAGAATCACTACTTGCCTTCTCTGAGTTGTACTGCCCTCCCCGTGCCCCCCCAACATTACATCTGCTAATCGTAATGCCCCTTTTTCCCTCTTATCCCTCCCTTCCCGCCCATTTTCCCCAGTCCCTTTCCCTTTGGTAACTATTAGTCCGTTCTTGGGTTCTGTGAGTCTGCTGCTGTTTTGTTCCTTCAGTTTTTTTCTTTGTTCTTATACTCCACATATGAGTGAAATCATTTGATACTTGTCTTTTTCGGCTTGGCTTATTTCACTGAGCATAATACCCTCTAGCTCCATCCATGTTGTTGCAAATGGTAGGATTTGTTTTCTTCTTATGGCTGAATAATATTCCATTGTGTATATGTACCACCTCTTCTTTATCCATTCATCTACTGATGGACACTTAGGTTGCTTCCATTTCTTGGCTATTGTAAATAGTGCTGCAATAAACATAGGGGTGCATCTGTCTTTTTCAAACTGGGCTGCTGCATTCTTAGGGTAAATTCCTAGGAGTGGAATTCCTGGGTCAAATGGTATTTCTATTTTGAGTTTTTTGAGGAACCTCCATACTGCTTTCCACAATGGTTGAACTAATTTGCAGTCCCACCAGCAGTGTAGGAGGGTTCCCTTTTCTCCACATCCTCACCAACATTTGTTGCTGTTTGTGTTTTGGATGTTGGCTATCCTCACTGGTGTGAGGTGATATCTCATTGTGGTTTTAATCTGCATTTCTCTGATGATTAGCGATGTGTAGCATCTTTTCATGTGCCTGTTGGCCATCTGAATTTCTTCTCTAGAGAATTGTCTATTCATGCTCTCTGCCCATTTCTTAATTGGATTATTTGCTTTTTGTTTGTTAAGGTGTGTGAGTTCTTTATATATTTTGGATGTCAACCCCTTATTGGATACGTCATTTATGAATATATTCTCCCATACTATAGGATGTGTTCTACTGATGGTGTCCTTTGCTGTACAGAAGCTTTTCAGCTTGATATAGTCCCACTTGTTCATTTTTGCTTTTGTTTCCCTTGCCCAGGGAGGTATGTTCATGGAGAAGTTGCTCATGTTTATGTCCAAGAGAATTTTGCCTATGTTTTTTTCTAAGAGTTTTATGGTTTCATGACTTACATTCAGGTCTTTGATCCACCTTGCGTTTACCTTTGTGTATGGGGCTAGACAGTAGTCCAGTTTCATTCTCTTACATGTAGCTGTCCAGTTATTCCAACACCAGCTGCTGAAGAGGCTGTCATCTTCCCATTGTATATCCAAGGCTCTTTATCAAATATTAATTGACTGTATATGTTTGGGTTAATGTTTGGATTTTCTATTCTGTTCCACTGGTCTGTGGGTCTGTTTTTGTGCCAATACCAAATTGTCTTGATTACTGTGGCTTTGTAGTAGAGCTTGAAATCAGTGAGCATAATTCCCCCTGTTTTATTCCTCCTTCTCACAATTGCTTTGGTATTCGGGGTCTTTTGTGGTTCCATATGAATTTTAGAATTATTTGTTCCAGTTCATTGAAGAAAGCTGTTGGCAGTTTGATAGGGATTGCGTTGAATCTGTAGATTGCTTTAGGTAGTATAGCCATTTTGACAATATTTATTCTTCCCTGCCAAGAGCATGGGATGAGTTTCCATTTGTTAGTGTCCTCTTTAATTTCTCTTAGGAGTGTCTTATAGTTTTCAGAGTACATGTCTTCACTTCCTTCGTTAGATTTATTCCTAGGTATTTTATTCTTTTTCATGCAATTGTGAACGGAATTGTTTTTCTGATTTCTTTTCTGTTAGTCCATCATTAGTGTATAGGAAAGCAACCGATTTCTGTGTGTTAATTTTGTATCCTGCAACTTTGCTGAATTCAGATATTAGTTCTAGTAGTTTTGGAGTGGAGTCTTTAGGGGTTTTTTATGTACAGTATCATGTCATCTGCAAATAGTGACAATTTGACTTCTTCTTTACCAATCTAGATGCCTTGTATGTCTTTCTTTTGTCTGATTGCCGTGGCTAGGACCTCCAATACTATGTTGAATAACAGTGGAGAGAGTGGGCATCCCTGTCTTGGGCATCCCTTTCAGCTTTTCACCGTTAAGTATGATGTTAGCTGTGGGTTTGTCATATATGGCCTTTATGATGTTGAGGTACTTGCCATCTATACCCATTTTTTTGAGAGTTTTAATCATGAATGGATGCCGAATTTTGTCAAATGCTTTTTCAGCATCTATGGAGATGATCATGTGGTTTTTGTTCTTCTTTTTGTTGATGTGGTGGATGATGCTGATGGATTTTCGAATGTTGTACCATCCTTGAATCCTTGGGATGAATCCCACTTGATCATGGTGTATGATCCTCTTGATGTATTTTTGAATTCGGTTTGCTAATATTTTGTTGAGTATTTTTGCATCTACGTTCATCAGGGATTTTGGTCTGTAATTTTCTTTTTTGGTGAGATCTTTACCTGGTTTTGGTATTAAAGTGATGCTGGCATCATAGAATGAGTTTGGAAGTATTCCCTCCTCTTCTATTTTTTGGAAAACTATAAGGAGAATGGGTGTTATTTCTTCTCTATATGTCTGGTAGAATTCCGAGGTGAATCCATCAGGTCCAGGAGTTTTGTTCTTGCGTAATTTTTTGATTACTGATTCAATTTCGTTGCTGGTGATTGGTCTGTTTAGTTTTTCTGTTTCTTGCTTGGTCAGTCTGGGAAGTTGTGTTTTTCTAAGAAGTTGTCCATTTCTTCTATGTTTCCCAGCTTGTTAGCATATAGATTCTCGTTATATTCTCTTATAATTCTTTGTGTTTCTGTGGGGTCTGTCATGATTTTTCCTTTCTCATTTCTGATTCTGTTTAAGTGTGTAGATCCTCCTTTTCTCTTAATGAGTCTGGCTATGGGTTTATCTACTTTGTTTATTTTTTCAAAGAACCAACTCTTGGTTTCATTGATTTTTTTCTGTTGTTTTATTCTTCTCAATTTTATTTATTTCTTCTCTGATCTTTATTATGTCCCTCCTTCTGGTGACTTTGGGCCTCATTTGTTCTTCTTTTTCCAATCTCCGTTATTGTGTCTTTAGACTACTCATTTTGGAATGTTCTTCCTTCTTTAAATTGGCCTGGATTGCAATATACTTTCCTCTTAGAATTGCCTCTGCTGCGTCCCACAGAAGTTGTGGCTTTGTGTTGTTGTTGTCATTAGTCTTTGTATATTCTTTGATTTCTGTTTTGATTTGGTCCTTAACCCATTGATTAATTAGGAGACTGTTGTTAAGTCTCCATGTATTTGTGAGCCTTTTTGTTTTCTTTCTAAAATTTATTTCTAGTTTTACACCTTTGTGATCTGAGAAGTTGGTTGGTACGATTTCAATATTTTTGAATTTACTGATGTTCTTTTTGTGGCCTAGTATGTGCTCTATTCTGGAAAATGTTCTTTGTGCACTTGAGAAGAATGTGTATCCTGATGCTTTTGGGTACATAGTTCTGTAGATGTCTGTTAGGTCCATCTGTTCTAGTGTGTTGTTCAGTGCCTCTGTGTCTTTACTTATTCTCTGTCTGGTTGATCTGTCCTTTGGAGTGAATGGTGTGTTGCCATCTCCTAAAACGAATGCATTGCTGTCTATTTCCTCCTTTAATTCTGTTAGTATTTTTTTCACATATGCTGGCACTCTTGTGTTGGGTGCATATATATTTATAATGGTTATATCTTCTTGTTGGACTGACCCCTTTTTCATTATGTAATGTCCTCCTTTATCTCTTGCTACTTTCTTCATTTTGAAGTCTATTTTGTCTGATACAAGTACTGCTACACCTGCTTTTTTCTCCTTGTTGTTTGCATGAAATATCTTTTTGCATCCCTTCACTTTTAGTCTGTGTATATCTTTGGGTTTGAGGTGAGTCCCTTGTACGCAGCATATAGATGGGTCTTGCTTTTTTATCCATTCTATTACTCTGTGTGTTTTGATTGGTGCATTCAGTCCATTTACATTTAGGGTCATTATCGATAGATATGTACTTATTGCCATTGCTGGCTTTAGATTCGTGGTTACCAAAGGTTCAAGGGTTGCTTCTTTACTATTTAACAATCTAACTTTTCTTGTTAAGTTATTGTAAACACCGTCTGATGTTTCTTTATTTCTCTCCCTTCTAATTCTTCCTCCTCCATTCTTTATATACTAGGTGTTTTATTCTTTGCCATTAGTTAGTATTTGGATGGTCTGCTTACTTTGCTATGATTTTGTTTTCTCTGGTGACATCTTTTTAGCCTTAGGGGTGCTTCCCTCTAGAGCAGTCCATTTAAGATATCCTATAGTGGTGGCTTATGAGAGGCAAACTCTTTCAACTTTCGTTTGTCTGGAAATTGTTTAATCCCTCTGTCATATTTAAATGATAATCGTGCTGGATACAATATTCTTGATTCGAGGCCCTTCTGTTTCATTACATTAAATATATCATGCCATTCTTTTCTGGCCTGTAAGGTTTCTGTTGAGAAGTCTGATGATAGCCTGATGGGGTTTCCTTTGTAGGTGCTATTTTTTCTCTCTCTGGCTGCTTTTAATACTCTGTCTTTATCTTTGATCTTTGCCATCTTAATTATTATGTGTCTTGGTGTTGTCTTCCTTGGGTCCCTTGTGTTGGGAGATCTATGGGCTTCCGTGGACTGCGAGAGTACTTCCTTCCCCAGCAAGGGAAAGTTTTCAGCAATTATTTCTTCAAAGACACTTTCTATCCCTTTTTCTCTGTCTTATTCCTCTGGTATTCCTATAGTGCGAATATTGTTCCATTTGGATTGGTCACACAGTTGTCAATATTCTTTCACTCCTAGAGATCCTTTTATCTCTCTCTGCCTCAGGTTCTCTGTATTCCTGTTCTCTGATTTCTATTCCATTAACAGTCTCTTGCATCTCATCCAGTCTGCTGTTAAGCCCATTGACCGCTTATCTGATTTCTGCATTGTCTTTCCTCACTTCCCTTACTTCCTCCCTCAGCTCTTGCACATTTCTCTGTAGATCCATCAGCATGGTTATGACTTTTATTCTGAATTCTTTTTCAGGAAGACTGTGGATTTCCATCCCTTCAGGCTCCCTCTCTGGGGTTGTCTGGTTGATTCTTGTCTGGACCATATTCCTCTGTCTTTTCATGGCTATAGAAGTGGTCACTGGCAGTTGCCATGTATGTCAGCTGGGCTCTTTAAGACTTTAAAAAGAAAAAAAAAAAGCGCAGAAAGAAAGAAAAAAAAAGAAAAAAAGAAAGAAAAGAAAAGAAAAAAGAAAAAGAAGAAAAAATAAAACAACACAAAACAACAAAAAGAAAAAAAGAAAAAGAAAACACCCACCGGGAGTAGATTCTGTGGGGATGCTGTAGGTGGCACTGTTGCTCCACTATTCTGCAGCCATGGCCACGCCGCTCCACTGGGCCCTTTATAGCTCTGGCCGGGGTGGGAACTAATTGGAGGCTGTTGCAGTCAACCTTTCCCAGTCGCCAGCTAAGCGGTCTGAAACTCCCCAGGGCTCCCAGCCTGCTGGGCTGAGCGTGCTGGGGTGATCCGGCTCCTCCGCTGGGCTCCTGTCTCTTTAAGACCACTGAAAAAAGTGCGCATTTTTTTTTTCCTTCCCGGGAGCCAGCTGCAAGCACCCTGGCGCGTTCCCCGCTCAGATCCTGCACCCTCTGTCTCTCCAATCTCCGCTACACCATGCTGTGTGTGTCAGCGCTCCCTTCACAGATCACCAGGGCTGGCTACTTCGCTGAGTGTACTTCCACTCCCTCCCGGCTCTGAATCCTCTCCTCCCGCCGGTGCTCTGGTCTTGCCGGGTCGCGGCTCCGTATCTTACCCGCCTTGCGGGGTGCCTAGTCCTCTCAGGTGTAGCTGCATGCTGTGCACTTTCTTGTGTATTCTGGTCTCTCTTTTAGGAATAGTTGTATTTGCTGTATTTTCATACTTATATATAGTTTTGGGAGGAGATTTCTGCCGCCCTGCTCACACCGCCATCTTCCTGTAAGTCCACCCTGAATATCTTTTAATATGGCCCAGTTTTGTAGGGTCATCCCGAGACGTACTCTGCCTTGGATTATTTCACTCTGTGAGCTAAGCTATGCTCAGCTAAGTTTCTGATTGTCATGATTTGAAATTCAATCTTTTTCCTTGCTATGTGTTCCTAGCCCTGAAGGATTCGGTTTTGAAAGCCCCAGCGCATGTCTTACTATATTTTTTAATGAAGGCAGCTAAATGGGAAGGACTTCCTTCATATCCATATGAGGCAGAAAGAAAAAACAATTAATGATCACCTCCGATTTTCTCTGTCTTTAAATGAAGTATTTTTAATTTCTTGATTTTACATTCAATACTTTGGGAATGAAAGACGCATTTAGTCACAATCTGGGCAGCCATTGAAGTGAACATGGAAGTGAAAGGTTCTGCCCTCCTCCCCTTCCCCCCTCCCCCCCATTCCCCCCTCCTCCCTTTCCCCCCTCCTCCCCTTCCCCCCTCCCCCCCATTCCCCCCTCCTCCCTTTCCCCCCTCCTCCCCTCTCACTCCCCCTCCTCCCTCCCCTCCTTCCCTTTCCCCCTCCTTCCCTCCTCCGCAGCCCTCCTTTTGGCTCCCCTCCTCCTCCTGCCTCTCCCCCGTTCCCTCTCCCTCATCTTCTACCCTCACTGTCTTTCATATTTTCCTTGTTTCTTTTAATACTCAGGCCATGCAAAAACATGTTTTAAAAGAACATTTAATTGACTTAATCATATGCTGACCATTTTGTTTTACATACTTCACGTGCATATTTAATTTTTTACACTTGATTTAACTGCCGTTTGAGATATTCCATGAGACCCCTTTAAGGGGAGGTGCAATTTCAAATGTGAAACGACACTGTGGCTTTTATTCCACTATCCACAAAGTAGCTGACTCCCCACACAGGCTCTCCACGGTGAGTGATGAATCCCTCCACCGCACAGCGGCTTGCTCTGATTTTCTAGTTTGACAACTGGTGCCTGAGGCTTTTCCATACTTTCATTATCTAGTCATCATCTGTAGGATTGGAAGCTACTATTATTGGGCAGGATGGGGGTTTAATTTGTATTGCTAATAACCCACTTCCATAAATATAAAGAGGCTGAGGAGATTCCAGTCTTGGTCTCCAGTAACCAATGAGCCTTGGAAGCAGAAAGCCCAAGGTGCTCCCTTCGGGTAGGGCATATTCTTATGTTCAGGAGTCTATAGATCAAAAGGAAATCAGCATTTTTATGAATTCTGAAAACTTATTTGAGATTTTAACAATGCTTGTCAGCTTTAGGGGCATTCAATAGAGAAACTTATTTTGTTTCATGGTCTCTTCCTCAATACTGTAGCCTAGTACCTGAAAATGGAAATTTCCTTCTCATTACCTGGCTCTAGCAATTTGAACAGTATTTCTGCATGAAACAGTGCACCATTTCCTTAATTTTAAACTAATGGAAGTACAGGCCTATGGAACATCTGAGGCCCTTGCCATTACTTCATACTAATATCTGTTAAGCACTCTTCTCCAGCACTCATTTTTCTGTCTCTTGAATCTAATATACAGCACTGTTAGAGAACATAGATCCTGTGGTCCACAAACATCCCATTTACAGTTTTAACACTGAAAATATAAACCTCATAATAGGGTAATAGCTAATCCAATTCATTTATATAGCTACTAAGAGTCTATTATGTTTTGTAATTTACCAATGATTTATTATGTGATGGTTAGGGTCTAGGGTATCCTAAAATAAGAGGTTTTTTAATGCTAGATTTTTTTAAATAGAGAAATTAACATGTCTAGAGATTTTATGCTGAGAAGAACACGGCGCACAAACAACTCTGACATCTTACTAAATGTTATTTATAAAAATGTCTGAACTTGCAACATTTTCAAATAAAAGCATAAGATGGCATAAATATTTAGGAAACATAATAATAAAAACCAGCAGCAGCAGAAAATCTACCAAAGGGCTGCAGAAATAAGAAGACTGGAATGCCAAGTGCTTTCCATCTAGCCATGTCCTCTGAAGTGAGGCAGGGGTCTGTGGTCATATTGGAGGACCAATCTGATGGCTGCTCGGACCCCATGTTTGCCAGGAGAGCTGCGTCAGAGCACAGGCATAAGATCCAGTGATGTCAGCCATGGAAAGTGGGCCAGGTGTGTTCTGATGAATACGCTGCTCCTAAGGTTCATGAGTCACCTCAGGCTCTCTGAGCTCACAAGGGAAGTATTTAGTGCACTTAAATAGTGATTTAAGAAATGAATCCTTAGAGACCCACCACTTACATTTTCTCATGAGAGTTTTCTTGCAGGATAATCTGACCTACTGTCTTTGTGTCAATAAAACATTCATATTCAAACCCATAGTTTGCCTTTGAGGAGGATGTAAGAGCTTTACGTTATGTATTCAGGCTGGCTTGCTGTCTCAAGAGGCTAAGAGCATGCTCCAGAGTCAAAATTGCCAAAGGGTCATTTATTACTACCTGGCATATTCAGTGACTGTCCAGGAAAATATAGAATAATGCGGAGCCTATTTTAGGAGTAGATGTAATTTTTTCCTGGTTGACATATATTATGTAAAATGCCACTATAACATACATGTACAAATATACACTGTAATGTACACATTTTTGTAATGAACTAAAACACAAAATTCAAACACATCAGAATGCGTTATTTGTTGCTTTAGGAATACAGATAAATGAGTCTGAGCATAAACATATAAATGCCAATGAATTATTGGATTGATCAGCTAAGGATTAAACATATGATTCAAATGCTTCCATTATTTTTATATGTGTGTGCATATTCCAGGTATATGTGTGTGATCCAGTGCCTGGGATATTAAAGATATTCAGTAAATTCCAATCCTTTCTCTTCTTCCTCTTAGTGTATGTAAATTTGGTCCAATGCCAGATCAGTGTTAAAGATAGCACTGATAAATCTTTGTTATGCCCTGGGATTTTACATGTTTGTTAGAGAGCATAGTGCTTTTGAAGTCTTGTAAAGGACATAGCTCTGAGATACGGTTATCCATCCCTAATGCTGTGGGGCGCAAGGCTTTATAGGCAAGTAGAGGATATGCTTTGAGAAACATGTCAGCATGATGTACTCTGTCCTAAGTAGCATCATGTCAAGGAGCACGGTCCTAAACCAGCCAAGCGACCAATGAGCCAGGCTCTCGATTAATTCAGAAAGGTACAATTAGCTCCGTGTTAAATGCCCCTCCCCTCCTATCTTCCTGTCCCTGAGCCAATCTGGATGCACTGCACTTCCATGTTGGCAAGTCCTCTATGTGGTGCCCACCAAGTGATGAATCACACCCCACACTAATTACACCACATAATGTTACTATGTTGCAAGTGGATTTTTCACATTTTTCTATTAGCATTGCAGTTGCTGGCTGGTTGCCAGTTCCTTGAGACATATCACGCAGAAAGAAAACCACGAGTAGTTAATCTTGCAATAAAATCCCTGAGCATTTCCAGAGTATGTAAACTCTCTAGAGAAAATATCCTTAAAATTCTGACAAAACATTTAACAATTATAATTTATGTTAATTCTCTGGCCAAATGAGTCCACAGTCCTCCTTCATTCTTTCTGCATCTAGTTAGATTGTAATGTTTTCATGGTATCGTTACTTTTTTCCCACCACCCAATGACTTTGGTAATTGCTTGCCAGCACAGGTAAGGGTCAAGCTCTCATACTGCTTATTTTGGAGACTGTGAAGAATAATTCTTTCTCAACAAACAAGAAGGGAATTTTAATCCTTATATTTGGTTTGTAAAGCTATTTCATACATTGGATAATGCTTCATAATTAGAACTAATCTTTTATTAACTACTATGAAATTAACTATTATGAAAAGATAAATGTCTGCTCTACTATTTATTTATGAAACCAGAAGCTGAGTTTGGAGTTATTCAAACTGTGATTTCCATTTTATTTTGCTTTCAGTTCCAAAAGAAATTACATCACTCTTAATGGACACGACCTGTCATGTTGCATTTCATTACAAAGCTTGATCCACATATTAAATATACTTTCTATGGTGACTGGGGCACTTGGTTTCAAAATAGATTTTTGCTTATATACATTGGACATGAGTTCATTTTCAGACATGCATATTTACCCTTTAAAAATTTCTTATTTCCAGCTGAAGAACTTCATGAAGAGCTATGATGGAGTAGCGGCTGCTTCTTTCTCAAGAGCTGTGGAAACTGTTGAAGCCAATGTGCGCTGGAAAATGCTTTACCAGGAGGAGCTTTTCCAATGGTTAGGAAAAGTTCTGAGACACTGATATGTGTTTCATAAACAATTCAGCTCAGAATTTTGTGAGACCTGCTTTATGTGGAATGAGGAAAATATGCTATATGCAAAATGGCCAGATTTTCAGTGTTAACATGTGGGAGGAAATTTTTTTTTTTAATTTTTGGTTTTGGGGGATTTTTTGTTTCATTCATTCTGTTTTGTTTCTCTGCTGGGTGTTCTCTAAAGAAACTCTTGCAAGTGAAACTAGCCATGATTGCTGCAGCTGTACATTCCTTGCTGTACAGGACCAAATATGGTAGTGGTGCATGCTGTTGCAGTCGGTTTGGAAAAACATACTCAGAATATTTTGTGCATGGTTGTGTGTCCCTGCCTGTGTTCCAGCATGCTTAGTTAAAGTGTCCAATATTGTATGTGAATATATGTTACCTCTAGGATGGGCATTATGCAAAAGCACAAAGATTATCTATGACAATCAGTGTTGCACTGAAAGAAAAACTTAAAAGGGGGAGCATATTCTTAATTTTGGGCAATGTGAGAGGTAAAATAGCCCTTCAAGTGATCACTGTCCCTTATTTCAGCACTTGAATTGTCTTGCGATGATAACTGTGTCACCAACTCATTTTCTTTGAGTTAAAGCTGTGTATATGTTTAAAAAGGCATATAGAGAGTGTATGCATATGTTTATGTACATAGGGAAGCCCTATATGTATATAGTATGTTGTACACTGGACTTGTGCAAAGAATCTCTTCAGATCAAGAAAAATTTATCTTTTATAAATTTACGCAGATTTTGAAAAGGCTTAAGATAATTTATCTCAATATTATCCTTCCTGACAATTTCCTAAGTTTCTCAATTGTTAATGGATTTTTTTCATCTACTTCCTGAACAATGGTCTATTCTACTACATAAAAATGAACTCAAACAAAATTTATGTAAAAAAAAACTCTTCTAATTTTCCTAAGCGGTAGCCTAGCATCCTAAATATAGATTCTGTCATCATTTTGGCCAAACTTCCTATTGCATAAAACAGTTGTGTGCACTTAATAATTATCAGTACTGAGAAAGCATTTATTTTCCATCTTGTTCATTTTTTCCATCTCATGTTGGGTATCCAGAGAGTTAAAAACTGTGTATTGGTCTTTGTGTCTGTGTGAGTCTAATCCCCCATTCAGCAACCACACCTCATGCAGGTCTAGTAGCATTTAAGGCCCTTTGATGTCGACTGTACCATCCACTGAGATGAAAAGTTACTTTTCTTGAGCAAAGCTCTTCCTTTGGCTTTGACCACTCTGTTTTACCTGGGCATTTTGTATAGCCCTTTTCATGGCAGCATGTTATGTAACACAAGTGCTTCTAAATGGTATTCTAACCCAGTTGGCTAGCTCTCCAAACACTGCTTAGATGCTCCAAAATGAACATATTTTATGTTTACCATTTATAAAATACCAATACAACGACTGCACATAAGCCAAATGTTTGTGGACCACTTTTTGTTTTCTTGAAGTTTTCCACTCCACCAACTCTTCTTGGAAATCATTGAAAGACATATATTCTAGTACTCACTGAGAACCAGGAAAACAACCAGGTATTTTAGAAACCAGTACTATGGATTTATTAGAAGTTTGTAGTAAAGAGCAATTTCCTAATCCATAGAACAAATATCACCTAAAATTGAATTTTATCTTTGTAGCAATTAGTATCTATATTCATACATAAATTTTTCATCATTTGATTAAATCAAATGAAATTTAAATGAACTATGTGGCTCTAGTAAGACATAGTAAAGCTTAGTATAAAACCTAAGAATCACTGCACCTCTCAGAGGTGATGAAATTCAGTCAGTGCACATCACATATATGAAATCCTTAAGGGATAAATTCTGAAACATAACAATAATAAATATCACACTTCTGTGCAGGTCCAAAACATGTACTGTGTCACCACTGGATTCATGTAACAGAGAAGATAAAAAATTAAAGGTAGATGTCTTGCTTTGTGTTGTGAATTACTGAAAATTCTTAGTAGTTATGACATTCTTTTGAGTGAAATCATCACTTCCAGATTTGAGTTAGAAGGGCTTTTGCAGTTTTTTTTCCTCCCCACAGTTAATAATCTTAATCCTCTTCCAGTATTTAGTGGCCTTGAACAGCTGCTTCAGCTACCGTGTCAAATCCTAAGTGTGCATTATGTGCCATGTTCAATACCTCACATAATACTCGTGCGACAGTACAGTGGTATCAATGGTATTGAGGTGGAATTTTTCTTTTACATATTTTTCAATGATTTATCCTTTCCAATGTTCAAGATTATATCAGGATTTAATATTTTTTAGTTGTTTTAATAGTAATATTTTCAAAATAATAAAATGATCAATGATATCTCTTGGAACATTCTGTAAATGTAGTTATAAAGTTCTATTTTCTACATAGAGTTTTTATCTTTTTTCTCTTGGTCTGTTTTAGAAATCACATATATGCATGAAATAACAAATTGTTCAAAGTGTCCAACATCCAGGCTAAAAACTTCACTGTGCCAATATATGTACAACAGCAAAACTTGGTTTCAATTAGGAAGAACTAATTTATTTACCATACTATTAAGTATCTTTCGGTGACTTATAAATAAAAATTTTTTGCCATTTTTACATTTTCCCTTAAAATTTTCTTGTAATCTTTGAGGATTTTTTAAATACACAAGTGCCACCTCTAAGGCTATTATTTGCAATACTAGATTTATTCTTGTTACAATGACATGGATTTGGGCTGGAAACTAAAATCAGTTTGGTTTATATTATTTTTCCAGAATAATTATGTCTTAGGACTGTGATTTTTGTGGTAGTGCAATTTATAAATATTATAACTACAATATCTTACAAGCTTATTAAGATTATACCAAATATTTATAATTGTATTTCATTTTCTAATAAGTTTTACACATGCTTCACATGACTCCTTTCAAAAACATAATAAATTTTATTAGCCCTCATAGTCTGATAAGAAAACTGAGGCTCTGAGTAGAAACATGAGCTATTTAAAATTACATAGTTGTTATTTTGGCAACAGATACAGTGACCTAATGCTTTTAGTAAAGCCTTCCTACAACTAGAATAGAAAGACATGTTTGAACTACCTCTCTTGCATTAGTTGGAGATTTTTCCAAGTACAAAAAAAAAATCTGTGATTAAATATATCTATAATAATTACATTATTTTTTAAAGTCTGTACTTCTAGTTCACATGATACCAGTCAACTGGATAAAATGTTAATCAGCATTCGCTTTGGTCACCATAAGTAGCCAAATATTGGGACAAAAATATAGCTAATTGATTATAGTTTTCTTTTTTTTATATTTTGGTGGACATTGTTTAAACATGACCTTAGCATACTGATTTGCTTTATTTTCCACACAAATTTATATGATAAACTCTGTTGTAACAGGTGGTCATGTCGCAGATAAAATGGTATCTATCTGAATCAATAGATCTGATATTCAGTGAAATGTTTATAAATCTGTGTGGACTAAGTTATGAAGGAACAGTTTCTGTGCAACTGTAGTACTGCATTAAATGTAGTGAAGGGATTTCTAAAGAATGTTACAACAATATATTTATTTAAAACCTACCAGTTATTAAAATTTTTAAGGAATCTTTTTTTCCAAGAAGTCAAAAACGTGAAATAGATCATTATTTTCCTCAGTACACCCAAGAGGTAACCACATATGCCAATATTAAAGGAGTAGGAAAAGCTCATATAATGAGAAATTAAGATTCCCACCCGTTTTTTCCCCCATTATTAGAAATCACAGCTCAATTATTATTATTTGACACTGCTAATTATATAGGACAGAATGCAGTATAATTAAACATATATTAATTGAGCACCTATTACCTCACAAAGCACTTTCTGAGAAGAAAGGAAGAGGAGAATAAGGCCTAGAGGAATTCACAGCACAATAAATGATCCCAACAGAGAGAAATATGAACCAATCAGCACCAGGGCGACATGAAAAGTGATTTCATGCTATAGTAGAGAAGCTAAATACTTTTTAGCTATAGACAATATTTTGTATTACTTTTTATACTAGTTCTGAAAACTTTTATGGTATTTCAGGATAATTCTCATTGTGTTGTTTCACAGCTCTTAACTGTGTTTTACAGAAATGTGTGCCATTTAGGAAATGTAACATTTAGAAACCACATAGTTTGAACTTTATAATTGGAATATAAATTGGGATATAATTTATCTTTCAGAAAGTTGTTGGAGAAATTTAATCATATCAAGTTGCAGGAAGAATGTTTAACCTGCTTATATAGAAGTACTATAGAAAAGTAGTTTTCTAGAATGGCCTTAGCATACTATTTGTATATTCACAATGCGTTGATTTTAAACTAATCATATATTCTTTAAAGCAAGTTCAATAATTCTTATCCAAGGAATAATATATTTTTTCAAATTACGATGTATATGTGAACTATTGAGTACAAAAAAGTTCTTGTAAAATATTCTAAAATTCCAACTTTCAATTATGTAAGAGTAACCTTCAGTTCAGTTGCTTTGAATTGATAAGGAGGGATTTTTGTAAAATATTTTGTTTAATGTGGTTTATATGCAGGAGAAATCTATCAAGAGTATGCTCAAGTAGCTTTTATTTTCAATTTTACGAAATTTTATTTCGATGCTTAGAAAAGGAAGTTTTAAAAGTGTCTTAAAATATTAAAAATAAGCAGTTGGTGAAAATATATGTTCTGCTTTTAAGTATACTGCCTATGTGTAATTGTATGCATTTTATTTTTGAAGTAAGTTTTTAACAAATGGCCCTACTATTAGGCACTCTGATCTTATCCAGATTTTCAATACATAGCACTTTAAGGGATTTTATTTTGAATATTTAGTGCTTTTAGCCTAGTGCATTGAAGATGTTTCTCTTTGGGATATTCCCAGTTCATGTACCAGTGCACTATGGGGAAAAAAAAGACCAATCCTTCATTTTTATCTGAATTCATTTTTTTTTGTTTTGTGTTAGTGTTAAATTAGTTAGAATATAAGGAAAGAACAAAAATTTGAGTGTCTACAAATGCCGGCTACTTCACTGATGTCATCTAATAACTCTGTGAAATGCTTTCAGTTCCAACTGAGCAATGAAGAGACTGAGGCTGGGTTGGGATCAGTTTATATCCCAGGTGGTAGCTATTAGCTGGGATTCAAAGCCCTGCAAACCCATGGTTCAAATTAGTCATTATCCCTCCTACATGCTTGGAAACATAATGATTATCCATACGGACCAGTGTCTATACATATGAATAGACGCTTAGCTCCCGCCTCATTGCCACTGGGTCAGGTGACAGAAGTGTTGGTTAGTGCATTCTGGCTTACCACTCATTCCTTAGCAAGTTTACATAACATGGCCTGCAAGATTCTGAATACACACACTGTAGAGGTCCACGAAAAGGAAAAAAAAACCCTTTTACATCAGTGTGCTGTATAGTGGGTTGTAAGCTATAACAGGTCATTGACGGATTGTGCAGCCAACAAGCCATGAAAAATAAGTAAAAAGAGGGTCGCAAAGCTCTTCACCAGTGGACCAAAGATAAGGTTACATCTTTGTCCTGTGTGTGGAGGAGACCTATCAGTCTAGCTGAAACTTCCCTTTTGCTTAACAATGAGGTCAGAGAAACATTTCTCTCTTTCTACTTAGAACTATATAGATGGACTGCAAATGCTTAATTTACTTAAAGATACATTTTCCACTAGCCTGCTGTGTGTAGATACTGTTTAAGATAACTACTCTGACCCGGCTCTGTGCAGGTCAGCTTGCTTCTAATCACACACATTTTTATTATGTCCTGTAAGTAAATGAGTGAAATATTTTATAGCAAGTATTACAGTGGAGTTCAGAACATCTGCCTTGAATGTACAGTGCATTTATTTTCTAAGATGGTCACTCAGCTATTATCCTTTTAACCCCCTACTAGGTCGACCATATCACACTTGCTCTTGCACACTAGCCTGTTCCCACCTTCACATAACTTGTGACCTACTGGGTAAGAACATTCATTATTAATTTTTTGTTATTCGGTTTCATTTAAAATAGGTTTATTATCTGCCAATTTTCAAGTGCAAAAACATTTTTCAAATGAATTTCTCTTCAACTGTTGTAGTTTACCTTTAAAAATTTTGTATAATAGCTATATAACATTATCTTCTTAAATGCTACCCATGCATTGCCACATAGAAACACATTAGCCATTTTTCTTTGCTGTATTTTAGTCCCTTTATGTTTTGATAGTCATTGAAAACAGATTAGGAGTATAAAGCTAAAACACATTAGGACTATGTTGGCTTATGCACTGCCCAGTTACTTGAAGCAAGAGGAGAAATTCTGCCTTTGAGTTTTGTAATTGGCTTTCTGGCCACCATGGAATTCATCAGATAATCTTTTAAAAATACTATGTAAATTATTTCTAATGACCTTGAATTCATTCAGCCACAAAGTCTATTTTCCTAAAGCCATTCCTCAAGTGAAGACTTATTTAAAATATGCCAAACGGAAGCACTTTTTTCCTTTCTAATATTTTACAGTTTAGGAATTAAAAAGTAACTGTTCTTTTAGTAAATACAAGTTAGTAAAGGATTTACTAAAAAAATTAATTTTGTGTTAATTTAGCAGATAAATGTTTTCTATGGTATGCCTTTAAAATTATTGAGTAAAAATGGAACCAGTATGTATTTCACATGAAATTTTTATCCCATTATAACAAACACTAACAAAATGGATTTTTCTAAATGAGAAAATTTATCTTCTGTGTTTTAAGCAGAACAAATTTGAATTTTGCCTCTGATAATAAAATTTTGTTCAGTAATGTGTAATTCATCACTGTCTTAATTTTCTGACATGTGCAGATAAGGCCAAGGTAAATAATGCCTTTTGCTTTCTTATTCTTCTGTTATCGCTGAGAACCCATTTTTAAAATTACGAGTATACACACTGTAGAGGTCCATGAAAAGAAATAAAAAATTACTTTTGACATGGACTTCCTCAAAACTATACAGTGCTGAAGCCAGAATAAAGAAGTATGTATTTATGCTATATCATAAAAAAGAAAAATACCAATCTGTCTCCTTTCTAATTATATGCTTTTGGAATAAATTAAATGATACGTGTTTTGGTAAAAATGATTTCACCTGAAATGCATTTCAGATTGCTCCTTAATAGGTTTCCTGCATTTCACAGACTGTCAGGATCCCTGAATTTCAAGAACAGTTTTCAGTAAGAACAGAACTATAAAACATATACAATCAGGGCACATAAGTAGTACTCAAAGTCTATTTTGCAATGTCTCTGGGTTTTTCCTTTTCTAACAATTGTTCAGAGAATGTTAGAATTTTACTCTGCATAGTTACCCAGGTGAGCCGTAATCACATTACTCACAGAGCTGTGGGAAATCCTCCGTAAGTGTGAAAATAAGAAATGGGAGACCCTCAAAGCCAGAATAAAAAATATTCCTATTATTATTATTGCCAGTGTAGACATGTATATGTGTGCATATATATACATATATATAGATGCACTGGAGATATATAGATGTATATCTCATATATATCTCATGTATACATACATACAGCCTATTCATTTCTCTGTCTAATGACAGTTGTGTTGAATAATCATGTATTATTCTGGCTATGGCAAAACATGAATTGGGGGAGTAGAGCATGGGTGCTAGTTTTACCTAAAGAACCTGTCAAAAGGATCATTAAGTTATATAGGCATGATGGCAGGAATTCCATCTAAAAGTCATGAAGGAGCTTATTAAGAAACAATTCTGCCAGGCCCCCAACCCTAGAGATTCTGCTTAGTAGGTGCTGGGGGGCGGTGGTCCTCTTCATTTTGAATAAGGATTGTAGGTGTTTCTGGTGGAGACAATCCAGCTAGACCACATTTTAAGAAACACTGGCTAGGCCTAGTGGTTCTCTGTCCTGACTTTACATTAGACTCACCTGAATAGTTTGTAAAATAGCCTGAGCCCTGGGCCACACCTGAATCCAATTAAAGAAGAATCTCTGGCATGGGGTATCAGCAGTTTTTTAAAAGTGACCAGATATTTTCAATACACAGTCACGGTTAAGAACAACCTCTGGGTGGCAGATACCAAACTGAGCATTAACTAGCTTAAGTAATAGTTTCAGAATGTTACCAAAAGTATGTATTTTTTTAAAGATCTAAGAATTTCTTACTACTGTTTGACATTCTTCACCAAATACAGAAGTAAAAGAAACTATGTTCTCGATTAGCTTAATAGTTAAAAGATATCCACCTAGATGCCCCATGTTCCGTGTTCTGACACTGACATTCTCTCATCACCCAGTTTGTCTGACATCCTTTTCTCTGTAAGTCTTAAGGAGTATGACTATATCTTTATCTCTATTATCAGAAATAACAATTTTTCAACTTTTATATTACCTTGCAATAAAGAAGGGAGCTGTTGGCAGGCAGGATGTTCCAGCAAATGCCTGAACCTTTGATGGATAGAACAATTCTTTCCTGCTGTTCATTCTGCAAGTGCCTGAAATTGGAGCTCAGCTGACACATGGGTTCCAATTTTTACATCAGGGGGATAAACACACCCTAAACTATTATTATAAACTGCTATCATCTGAAATATTCTTTTTTTCTAGTTTTTTTTTTTTTTTGCCAGTTTCCTGTACCCTACTCTCCCTTCCTTTTCTCTTTGGTGTGATCAGCCAGCAGGCACAGAGCCTTCTTCAGGAGCACTGTGTTTTCTCTTGATATTGCAAAAAGAGTAAGTGAAAGTTCTGAGCTGTTTATGTATCACTGTGCATCACAGAAAGTGACACGAGTCCTTGGGATTGTCAAACAAGACCCAGAGGGCCTCTGGCACAGTGAGACTGCTTGGTTGTGCTCTTGAGTGTCTGTGCTCATTGTCAATCCTTTAGTTCTTGGGCTCCCATGGGTTGTTAAGATTTGCTTTCCTTTCCTAAAATCTCTGGCGATTTGGAGATTTTGGAATACAAATGAACTCATTTTTTCACTAAAAATGAAACTAGAAACATTTCACCTCTGAAACATCTTAGCAAGCTGGTAGTGAGTGAATCATTTCACTAGAGAACTCTTGAGCCATATCTGACCAAAAAAAAAAATACCACCCACCCTAATCCTCTCTGTCCCACTTTTGCTTTTTCCTTCTCCATCTTTTGCCCTGTGTATAATTGTCTTCATACGATTTAATATTGGGCCAATTGTCATGCAGAAAGGACATTTTGCTGTAGAGTAAGATTTTTCGAATTAGTAGCTTCTTATTACGTTATCAGAATTCCTGAAATGACTGACTTCACTGAGACATGTTTGACAAATTCAGGTCTATGCAAGAGCTCCAGCTGCCTGCTGGATAAAGTAAAAGAGGGAACTGCTTAATGAGCAAAGATCTATGCAGAAGTCCTAAAGCTAAATCTTGGTAGGAATGGCTTCATTCCAACATTAGTAGGTAGGCAAAAGCCAAAATTTAGCACAAAAAAGGCACTGGAAAGAAGGCTTGCCATATTTAAGAGGGGGTGGACTTCAGCAGGTAGAGATACTGCCAAGATGCAAAAGGTGGCAAGAGGAATACAAAGTTTAAGGACATCATACATATATTACACAAACAACTGGTATTCTGGTTCTTGAATCATCTCAATATTTGCCAGTGATATTTGAATAAAAATAATTGAAATTAATGGAATTTTTTGTATAATAATTACAAGTTCAGATATTTTAACTGTGTGTGTGTGTGTGTGTGTGTGTGTGTGTACTGTGGATGGAGTAGGGGAGTGAGGAGAGTCGAGAGCAAATGAAGAGATGTTTAACCAAGCATAGTTCCACATGCAAAAAAAAAAATGGAATTACAGTCCCACATTAAACATGAAAATCATTTTCCAATCTTTTAGACTCAATTTATTCAATTTGCTAGTTTGAAAATTCTCATCTTGTTGCATATGAAAAAATACCTGGTGATTTAGAGGAGAGATTCAGACTGAAGTGTGGTATTACTACTTTTGGTTCCATAGAAAGTGACATGAGTTTCTAGCACCATCAAATAAGATTCCGTAGCTACCTGCGAACATAGAAATTGGGTGTTCTCTCTTGAGTGCAAAAGGAAATGCCAAAACCTAACTTTGGATAAATGAAACCAGAAAAAATCAAGTTGCCCTTTCTAGTAGCAAAACAGAAGTACACTAATGTTGGAGGTGAAATATGAGCATCTGCTTGTTTTGACACAAATTTACTTTAAGGATCCCTGTGTGTTGAGTTTCTAGTCATTTAGTTACTTGAACTTGAGTGATGGAAAATACTCTGTCTGAATTTTCTGTGCAACTGTTTCATTCCCTTTGACCAAGGATGCTTTATCATCACTTGAGAGATCTGATTTTGTAATACAGACTTTGTACATATCGGCTAAACTGCAAAAATCAAAATATCACTTGCCATGCACTAGGGACTATGCTTATAGTAATACTTTAGTGTGCAGTTTCCTTATAAAGATCAGCTTGACTTCATGTAGCTTTTAATTAATCAAAGACCCAAAGTTGAACTGCTAAGTTAACTCTTAGTTAAATGCTGGCATTTTATTGGAACCAAGCCAAGAAATTAATATTTTTGTACATGTTAAATTCTGTCATGTGAAAATTTGGGGATTCTGATTTTGTCATCCATTGTAACACCTTCTATCTATTTATAAGTATCAGGCCATCTTTATCCTTGTTGAAATCATGAACTGGGACTGTTTGTTTCCCAGATATTATTGTGCCAGAAGATCTGATAACAGTCAGCAGTTTCTCACTTGGTTAACTGTGCAAATCCAGTGTGTTTTTGTCGACTTGTCTGGGGAGAACTTCTCTGTTTATAGACTATGCACTGCCTCCTTCAGAAATTCATTAGAAAAGATAAAAAAATAATAACAGAACCTTACACTTTCATGTTCCAGATAACTTCACTTTACCTACCTCAGAAACATTGAAATGGCAGCTATCAACATACTATATGGCCAAGAAATGCTTTTGCTCTAATATCTTGCTAAAGCTTTTTAAAGAGGAGTAGGGTGGATTGTTTCTCTCTCAGTGTTTTCAAACACATTGAAATAAAACCAATTGGAAATTTTATCTACATTGGACATTGATTTATTCACAGGTACCTTTTCTCTTTGTTAGTTGGAAACCTCTCTCCTCTGAACAGATTCTCGTTTTAGTGTTGACTGTCCTTGCTGACTATACTGTCCATTTCATACTTTGATGTTTTATATCAGTATGTTTTATCTCCCAACTAGATTATAAATTCTTCAAGGGTAGAGATGATATCTTTTTCCATTTCTTGACAGCAACTTCAAATACAATAAATTCTCACTCCCATTTTCTTTATTGAGAACGACCTGAGTGCCAATATGGAAACCAATGGTTTAACAGTATGAGCAAAACAGCGCAGAACAAGAAGTGTTTTGGGGATTTAGAAGCATCACTAGAATAAAAAGAGTTTATCACTTTAAAATATTGCAAAGCTAAGGCTTTAAAACTCACTCCATTCCTTTAATTTGTTCAAAAATATCACTTTAGAGTAACACTTGTTATCGACTTTGACCTGCTTGGTGGAGAAAGTATAAGAAGAGGAGGGTAATAAGATGCTATTTCATGACACATCTATTACAGAAACTCGTTTATAGTATGGAACCTTCCAAAGATAAATTCATGTTACTGTAGTGCAATTATGAATGTACCGTGGCTTTTCAACAATAAAGCTGCCAAAAGATTGCAAAATGCACAAGGAAGAAAGAAATTTTAGTTGAAGAACTGAACTAACCAAGAAGTATAATTTTTTAAAAAGTAAGTCTATATTGTTTCTTTAAGGAGATTTTTGTCTATTGTTAATGGATATTCTGAGATAACAAAGCACACGTTCCATTTAATATTCAATGAACTTTACATACACTTTGCATGCATGCATACTAGCTTCTCAGATTATCTTGATACAGAGAACATTTGCAGTATTGTTTTAAATAATAATAATATCCTTATTACCACAAAACATAAATCTATCCAAGAAAATAATGCCATTTATGGCTTTGGAAGTCCTTGCAAGATCATTGATTGCCCTGGGAAAGGGAACCTAGCAGAGGCTGGGTGAGGACTATAGGAAAAATAATCATAAAATACTTCTCCTTGAGTCTAGCCCCTGCCTCTGCTGCTTAGCCATAAACCAACACAGATAAGGAGAGCTAGGATCCTTTCCTATTGGAAGAGGTGATCAAGAGGATGTGATCTCTGGTTGACTAGTGACCTGGACCCAAGCAATTAGAAGCTCCTCACCCCTCCTCTGGCCCTAGAATGTACATTCAGCCCACCATTCCCACACTAGGAGCTGTCCAAGGACACGGCTTTGAAGTAGTGATGTGGTGTTTAGACCATTTGGGCTGAACACGTGACTGGACCCAGTTAAGTCCTCGGTATATTCTCTTAAGCTTCTGGTGGTGGGTGGGCAGATCTACCTGTGCTTCTGCCTCCCGAGACAAGCCTCGTAAATAAGTTCCCTTGCTTTTTCTGGAGTGGTCTGCCTCTTTCTTTTGTCTCTCCTTGCCCTCCATGTAGGGGCAAATTTCGGATTTCACCTGAGGAACTCCCCAATTTGCAAATCAGCATTTTCTTCAGTAGAATGCTATGTAAGGGCAGACAATATGTAAAGTAAGATAAAGTGTGTGAGAGTAAAATGTAAATAAGTGAATCTGAGCTTATGACCAAATATATGGGACACAGGGATCTCCCAATCACTTGTAGTTGGATAAAGGAGAAACACAGTTGATGTCTCACATCCGTCATGAAAATCATTAACACATGTTTATAAGTCCTGCCCATTGATTGCAGGGATAAATTGAGCCAGGCTGGAACCAGCAAAACAGAGCAGTTACTCAGAGCAAATCCACAAAAAACAGTACCGCATTTTGTTCCAGAAAAAGTTCTTCCCTTTGCTGGTCTCCCTTCTGAGTTGCCTGTGATGTCTCCCCTTCAGGAATTCTGTACCATTTAAATGGGCTCACCTAGCAACATAAGGACTTCTTAATGGGTACTTCACATACACCATCAGCTTTGGGGCAACTCAGGAATAATTTAGGGGTAGTAATATTAAATCTGTTGTATTGCTGAATTCCAAGTCTCTCTGTTTTATAGAATTGCTCATGAGAAACCATTATTATTTTAATAGGCTAATTGGAGTGGGAGAACGGATTCCACAGAGATCAAATAGTACAGCAAACCTTACTATCTCCTTATTTATTCTATCATTCCTTTAATCTGCATCCTTTCTCCTTTCATCTCTGCCTTCTCAATGCTATTTATCTTTTAAGGTTCTAACTATGTGTTCTTAAAGCACAGTATTTGGGCCATTTCTATCTCAATCACCTGGGCTCCTCGTTAAAAATGCAGACCAACTGCATAAACCAGAATCTCTAGGGATAGTCCAGAAATCTAAATTTTGACAAGCTCTCAGGCATCTTTTATGCATGTAGAAAGTTTGAGAAATACTGTTCCATTCAAATACCATGAAGTCTTTCTCATTGCCCTAGAAAACCAATGTACTTTCTCTGTCTTTGCAATTTCTAAAAACATTTGCTTTTGTAGCCTTCCTATAGTATAATATTCTGTCTTATATTTTTCCATAACATAATGATCTGTGCACTTGTTTTATTCTCTCTATAACAGGGATAAGCTCCTTGCAGACTAGGCCCATGTATCTCCAGAGCATCTGGCATGGATCTTTGCTTCTAACAGGTTCTCAATTCTTATCTCTAAGAATGCATACAATGTTACCTCCAGGCCTTTCGCCTCTTCTTCTGTCAATGCACTGTGAACATAAGCTACAGTATAACTCCAAAATGCTTGTACCATATTAAAATAAATGAACTGCTTAGAAAACCTCTTGCTTGAACTGAGCTTAGTTCACAGAATTTGGTCCCAGATAAATAGTTGACTCAGGCTTTTTTGTTCTCTGTAAATCTTCTTATCAGCAGAAGGTTTATTTTTGAAACTCATGGCTCGATAGAATGAAAAGTAGTCACTCGAATCAAGAACTAAAGAACAGTTCATGTTTGAGGTCATAAAAATTATCTGCATATCTGTCACTGGTGAATCGTTTATGATGTCCTCAGTATGGCTTGAATTTTCAAAAGGTTAATTTCGGATATGCATTTTTAGAGTGTGTATGTTTGCTTAGAATATGTCGTTACAAAAATGGCATTTTCTTAAAATACCACTGTTTAATTTCTATAAAATCCAAGTGAATGAAGAAAGCAAGCTCAATAAAAGGAACCATGGCTCAAACTTCAGTTGTTCAGCTGCAATTCTGATGAGCGTGTTCCCTGATATTTGGTTTTCATGAAACCAGAATATAACCTAATCACTTCAAACATGTGTTGCTATGGATTTAAGTGATATGAATGATTTGTTTTGCTTTCTAATATTGAAAGACATGATATTTTTTTCTTCTTTACCAGTCCAATAAAATCCAGTTAAACAGATACACACAAAGTATAGTTGAATTACTGACTTAAAAAGAACTTACATAACTAACCTTATTGTGATAATCACTTTGCAATATATAGGTATAACAAATAATCACTATCTTAAAATCACACAATATTATATGTCAATTATATTTCAGTAAAGCTGGGAAGAAAAGCTTACAGAAATGTTGGCTTTCTCTAAGCCTATTGTATTGTATGAGCTTTAATTAGCAACCAAGACTGTACTTAAAAAAGGCATTAAATAAATATCACTGAAAACCTATTAATAAATTACAGTAGAGTTAACTTCTAAATAACATCCATCACAGAACTGATACCACATGTGCTTTTACAGAGCTGTAGTAGTTACACTTGAATATTTTATAGATGAAGGCCTTTCTCAAATGATAGGGGAGGAAAACAGTTTAGGCAAGAAAACTGTACAGCAGTCCAAGGCTGAAATCAAAGGCAAATGCTGTATCTTGAAAACAAAAGGTACTTATTAGCATTCAGTCAAAAAGTAAAGAAATGCAGAGAAATAAACTGTCAAATGTTATTAATAACTGCACATTTTAGAAATATAAGGATTCCCACAATGAGGTATCCTCTGAAAATTTGGAAGGAAGCTGACTCTCCAGGTCGACTCAGTCGGTTCCTTTCTCCATCCCAAAGCCCAGTGCCCTCCTCCCAACCTTGTCTGGATCGTTTGCCTGACCCGGCCTCCATCAGGGTTGAATTCCTACAGAACATTTTTCTAAGTGTATCTTCTTGCTTCCTGTCTTCTCTCTGCCTCGCCTCCAACTTTAAAATTCCATCCCACACACCGCTGCTAAAATGATCCTTTCCCAACCTTGTTTTCATCATCACTCCTCTGCTTGTGAATTTAGAGTGATTTTCCCTAACTTGTTACGTAAAATTATCTTGTGATAACAACCTTCGCCAAGTGGACTACCCTTTCCTCTAACCAGATATTCATCACTTTTGGAAACATGTGAGCCTCTATACCTTGCGTAACCTGCCTGGTATTTTTAGGGAAATTCTGAGAGATTTTTGAGAAAGATTATTGGATGCCCTTTTCATGGAATGCTGGATATTATCTACAATGCTCTTCAGGTATTATTTTATGGGGTCTGTATTTTTTATTGTTTTTGGTTGGTCTTTTTTGTGCCTTTCCAGAGATAAAGATTAACATTTAGAGGGCTGATGACAGTGCAACGGCGATGCCTCAGTGACGTTTCCTGTCCTCAGCAATGCAAGCAATTCTTGTGCATGGCAGTTGAAGAATGGGATTTATGAGAATTAAGACTCCATGTTTTTTTCATCTTACTAGTTCCCTTGTTAATTAATGAGCTACATAAAACGTTGAAAGCCACTATTTTACTTTTTTGAAAACTGAGTTAACATGGATTACTACACATAAAGCCTCATAGCCTTCTTTGCCTTGTAAATCCCCAAGTGTTTTGTGTCCTCTTCTTTTCCAGGACCCACTTACACTCTCTTAGAAACTCAATTCACATCCATCTTTATCAATGTAAATGTTGCTAAAAGATAATCTACAAGGGAACTAGTAAGGTATTATAAGGGGTTCAAAGGCATGCAAAGAAACATGCATAGCTAAGGCCATCAGGAATACTGGTATGGATTTTAGATTAGTAACTTCAAATCGGTCAATATCCACAGGGAAATAACCAGATCTCCATCAAACACGAATTGCATTTCTATGGACAAGCGCCACTGGTATTACGGATGGACACTGTGCGATTAGTAGGACACTGTTCCAGACACGGGACACTCGGGGGTAAACGACACAGAGTCCCTGCGTCCGGGCCTCCACTCTCGGGCGTGTGCGGGGGCGGGCAGGGCTGAGGGTGGAATCAAGCAGATAAATCTGTGACATGACCCTTGGAGACCCGTGCTTTCTGTGAAGAGCTACAAACCAGGATACTGATGCTAAGGAATGTGGGAGAGGAGAGCGCATTATCAGGAAAAGTCTCTGCTAAGGTGATCATTTCAGGAGACACCTGAAGGAAGAAAGGGGGCAAATCATGAACCTCTGGGAGCTGAGAAGGAGAGAAAAGTGCAGACACAGGGAACACGAGGTGTGAGGGCCCCAAGGCAGGAGCCCCAGAATGGAGAGGGCGCCTCCTGTCGCGGGAACAGGAGTCCCGGGGAGGAGTCTGAGAAACGGCCCTGGGATGGATGCAGGGCCCGCATGCACAGGGAGAGAGTCTTTTGTCCTTTTTCAGGACTTCCTGATTTTTCTTTTTAAGTCCAAGAGAAACTGCGTGACTGGAGGATTCGAGCAAAGGTGGAACAAGACCTGACATGGAAGATATTCTGGATGAGATGGAGTGAATAGCTGAGAGGAATCGAGGCTGAAGGCAGGGAAACCAGAGGGGGGAGTTAGAGTGTGTCCCCTAAGAAGATATGTTTAAGTCCTAAACCTGTGACCCCTGATCTGAAATAAATGTATGACCTCATCTGGAAATAGGCTTGGCAGATGTAATCAAGTTAGGATGCGGTCATACTGGATTAGGGCAGTCTCTAATCCAATGACAGGATTCTTTTTTTTTTTTATTTACAATTTTTTTATTAAGGTATTATTGGTATACACTCTTATGAAGGTTTCACATGAAAAACAATGTGGTTACTACACTGACCCATATTATCGAGTCTCCCCCCTCATGCCCCACTGCAGTCACTGCCCATCAGTGTAGTAAGATGCCACAGTCACTACTTCTCTGTGCTACCCTGTCTTCCCCGTGATCCCCTACACCATGTGTACTGATCATAATACCCCTCAATCCCCTTCTCCCTCCCTCCCCACCTGCCCTCCCCTACCCGTCCCCTTTGGTAACCCCTAGTCCCCTCTTGGAGTTTGTGAGTCTGCTGCTGTTTTGTTCCTTCAGTTTTGCTTTGTTGTTACACTCCACAAATGAGGAAAATCATTTGGCACTTGTCTTTCTCTGCCTGGCTTATTTCACTGAGCATAATACACTCCAGCTCCATCCATGTTGTTGCAGATGATAAGATTTGTTCTTCCTTATCTTGACTATTGTAAATAGTGCTGTGATAAACATAGGGGTGCATATGTCTTTTTGAATCTGAGAACTTGTATTCTTTGGGTAAATTCCTAGGACTGGAATTCCTGGGTCAAATGGTATTTCTATTTTTAGTTTTTTAAGGAACCTCGATATTGCTTTCCACAATGGTTGAACTAGTTTACTTCCCACCAGCAGTGTAGGAGGGTCCCCCTTTCTCCACATCTTTGCCAGCATTTGTTATTCTTAGTTTTTTCAATGGTGGCCATCCTAACTGGTGTGAGGTGATAGCTCATTGTGGTTTTAATTTCCCTAATAATTAGTAATGTGGAGCATCTTTTCATGTGCCTGTTGGCCATCTAAATTTCTTCTTTGGAGATTTGTCTGTTTATATCCTCCACCCATTTTTTAATCAGGTTATTCACTTTATGGTTGTTGAGTCATGTGAGTTCTTTATATATTTTGGATGTTAACCCCTTGTTGGATATGTCATTTATAAATATATTCTCCCATACTGTAGGATGCCTTTTTGTTCTGCTGATGGTGTCCTTCACTGTACAGAAGCTTTTTAGCTTGATGTAGTCCCATTTGTTCATTTTTTCTTTTTTTTTTTTGCCCTTGCCCAAGGAGATGCATTCAGGAAAAAGTTGCTCATTTTTATATTGAAGAGATTTTTGCCTATGTTGTCTTCTAAGAGTTTTATGGTTTCATGACTTACATTCAGGTCTTTGATCCATTTCGAGTTTACTTTTGTTTATGGGGCTAGACAATAATCTAGTTTCATTCTCTTCCATGTAGCTGCCCAGTTTTATCAATACCAGTTGTTGAAGAGGCTGTCATTTTCCCATTGTATGTCCATGGCTCCTTTATCATATATTAATTGACCATATATGGTTGGGTTTATATCTGGGCTCTTTAGTCTTTTCCACTGGTCTGTTCTTGTTGCAGTACCAAACTGCAATGACAGTATTCTTATAAGAGGAAAATTTGAGCATATACGGGGAGAAAGCCATGTGAAGACAGAGTGAGAGATTGGAGTTATGTCACTACAGTTCAGGGAATGCCAAAGGATTGCCAGCAACCACCAGACACTAGGAAGAGGTGAGAGTCTAGATCTTCTCCTAGAAACTTCAGATGGAGCATGGCTCTGATGACACCTTGATTTTGGACTTCAAGATTACATAATATGAGAATATAAATTTCTGTTGTTTTAAACCACTCAGTTTGTGGCATTTTAAAAAACTAAAATCAACAGGATTTGCTCATATATGTGTGGCGTGATAGAGAAGAGTTAGAAATAATTTAAGAGCAAATGCAGCCAAAATGGAACTTCAGAAAACTTGGTAGCCATGTTTCTGAAATATGATGACAGATATGTAGAATTTTTTTTACTGTGAATTTGCAATGAATACCAAGCTTAGAAAGGTCAGTTAAAATGAGAACTGCCCATTACAGAACTCTTTTTATGGACTAGGCTCTTAATAGACATTGTGTTGTGTAATCCTCCCAAGACTCTTGCATAGTGGATATTAATACCCTCATTTCACAGACAGGAATCTTTCACTCAGAGATGTTATGTATGCACTCAAGGAAGTATTCAAAAAAATCTGAAATCCAGATTTTTCCAACATCAATACCAACTTCTTATCAAGAAGTGAACTTTAGTGAATAAAACAATGTTTCTGAGAAATTTGGATGCTAAATAGAATATGTCCTTTCATTTGTTGCTTAGTTTTAAGACCCTTTTAGTATATTCTTCAAATGTGTGGCATACTCCTACTCTTACTGCTTTTGATGTGTTTATTCATTTGTCTCCCTAATAGAATGTCAACTTATGGAAGAAAAGATTATTCTTACTCTTCTTTGATTCTTTGTGACTTGCACAGAATCTGGTATACAGTAGGAGTTCATTATATTAGTCAAATAGATATTTAGCAGGTCAATACATTGGACTGAAAAACAGAAGTGAGGGAAAGGCTTTGCTTTCTGTGTATTTTCCTTTATGGACTTGTGGGTTTATCCTATTCTGGAAATTTCAGGGAAAGGACAGGGGAGGGAAGTACAGAGTGGAATAATAACCAAACACCGCAATGACTTCAATATTCATTCATTTACTTATTCAATCACTTATTCACCACACAGAATTAAGTTCTTTATATCCTTGCACAACAGTACTCATTTTCAATTACTTTTATTTTATACATAATTTATTATGTATTGTGCAGTCTCCCCACTCTGGTTTAGGATAGGCCTCAGCAATATGTTTATACTCCAGAGAAAATGCCTTATCTTCTGAATTCATTATCAAGTCTGGTAAATGTTATAAGCCACAGTCATGTTTACTGACAATACACTGAGAGAACTAAAGAGATTTCCTGCTCTAAGCATTTAGTGATTTAAATGTATTTTTAATTTATATTTTATTTTAATTAATAAAGGCCATTCTAGTTCCCATGATGTGGTTAGTCCCTTAAGAGATAGCAGAGTGATTTGGAATTCTAATCTCTAGTGTCACTATGAGAAAAGAAAATGTAATAAGCCTTTAAAATTCCCTAATTGAATGAATAAGGTTTTGATGCAAAGATACATCTGTTGACACATTTCGGGGCTGCCCTTTTTGGATGTGTGGGAGAGTCCTGTTTTGTCGCATATTACATAAGGTGGACATTAAATGCAGATTATTTTTCAAAGGAGAGGCAGAGACTAATGAGTAAAACTATAGTGAGGCATTAAATGAGTCTGATAGGACAGCTTAAATAAAGAATGAGCAAAAAATTCATGAAATAAAAATAATTGCAAAGTGATTACTGAATGATAAATGTGAGAAGGGCCTTGACTAAAGACAGATATTATTGTAGTGAAGAATTTTTAAAAATACTTTAAGCAATTTTTTGACAATTGGGTTTGGGTTGTAAACACTGAAAATGTTTGCGTGGGTATTTTCTTAATGTATTTTGTGTTTCCATCAACTTTTCTGTCTGTAGTCAGCAAGTTCTAGATCACAGTTAAGAGAAAAAAAATTAAGAAAATATCTTTACTTCTGGCTATTTTACATTGCCTGCTTTCCATCCCACCCACACTGAAGATATAAGGAAAGCTCCACGCTAAGGATCTGTTCTTGCGTTAGTCCAGTGTAGTTTTTTTCCTTCTGTGAGTAAATACTTGGTCCTCTAGGGGTTTAAAATCTCTCATAAGAAAAATTATTCAATTACTCCATGAATCAGTTAATGTTATTAGAAAGAGAGCACTGACCAGCTGTTCTCCTCAGGGGGCAGAATTGGAAGAAATAGACTTATATAGGAAATGGAAAGTTATAAGGAAGAAAACCTTCGTGAAAAAAGGTTGAGAGAAGCCTAGTGTATTCAAGTTTTCTCAGCAGAGTAAGTATGACCCAGGGGATGGCAGTTAGGCTGGAACCTAGGATTGATTCATGACCTTGCACATTCTTAGCCAAGTCTATGTCCTTGGACCACTTGAACTTTCCTGGTCTCTGTTTAATCAGTTGTACAAAGAGGGAATAATAATATTTAACTCCTAGAGCTATACTCTGGATTTTGAAACAATCTATATAAAATTCTTGGCACATAATCAATAGTCAATAAATGGTAGCTACGATTATTATTACTGCCACTGTTTGGGGACATGGAATCTCATGTCCATTCAAGGTGATTTCAGTTGCAATGGTTTGCCCAGTCTTCGTTTAGAGGAAAGGAAGCTTGGCAAATAATATACTTGTGGTTCTTAAAAAATCATAACTGATAAAGATTATTTCCCCTTTAAATATAGAAGGGAGAACTCTCAATATTTTCTGGAGGAGGAAACCCATTTTTCTTTAATGGCATCTCATAATATGCTGCTGCCCATATCCTTGCTGTTCTAATTTACAATAATAATATGCTAATTTTATGCTTGTAATCTTAGATTGAGTTAAGTGCCAGATTTTAGATAAATAAATGACAAAATATATTTCTTTCAGAATATGTTTACATAGAAACCTACTTAAATATTTCCAATGATTGTATTTGGCAATTACATCTAAACCTTGATCATATTTTTCTCAGCTTGGTTTTCTTGCATACACTTTTGCTGGTAATACAGAGGTTTAAAAGAAAGCATTTTTTGCTTTTTTAAAAATATTATCAGTTCATTAGAAGAGCAATAAAGAACAGCAATTCTCACTTTTTTGTCTTATACTGGGATTAGGAATAATTCTATTCTTTAAGTTTTGCTTATAATTTTTCTGTAATTTAAATGACATAAGTTATATCAACATGCATTGTTGCAGAGCCCAGAGCTAATGATTTGAAATCAATGTACATGCCAACAATATGTATTTCCAAGCATGGAAAAATAAAAGCCTGAAGTATATTAATCTATAAAAAGATATAATGACTCCCACTGGCTTCTTCTACAAGATGCAAACAGCTGTGGGCTTCTTGTCACAAAGATATTCTTGCTTAAACTGGGTACTCAGTACTTTTTTAGAGATATTAAGGAAAGAGGCAAATCCTCCATCCCCTGGGTAGATGTTGGCTTTTATTTGCCCCAATTTTCTTCTGTGAGGCACTCTCTAGCTTTTCTATTGGAGAAGTTAAATGGTGTGTGTTTTAGATTGCTCTTGCTGACAATATTTAATCAATTAAGAAGTATTTACAATGTGTTATGTACTGTGTTAAGTACTCAAGAGACTAATACAGAAGGAAAAGACGTGACACTTGTCAATGACACCCTTACTGAAATATTTCTTGGGAGGGCAAGATCTGTTCATAAGACGCCACTTCTAGGCAAGCATTTCTTTAACTTTCTTCTTTTATTCCATTCCTTCAGTTATTCATTCACCAAAAATCTATTGAAACATATGATACGCTAGAAATGTGGTCGCTCAGGACTTAGAATGAATAAAATAAATGCTTCCTGCTCTTGAAGAGAATGTAGCGATGGTTATGAAGGAGTTATGTACAAAACACAATGAGTGTACAAAGAAAAGAATGCCGAACTTCCAGGGTGCTGTCAAAAAAGTTCTTAATATAAGCCATTTACAAAAAACTGACCCTTGAAAGATGACTTGGAATTTACCATATTATGGTCAACAGGGAGTAAAGTGGTGGAGTTAAGGCCCTTTGTAGTAGGTTCCCTTACTCTTTCTAATTTGCAGATAAGGAAAGTGAAGCACAGAGGAATTCAATAACTTTCCCAAGAAGTTCGTAAACTGTAGGGCTAAGGCTTGGAGCTCAGCAGCCTGCTTCCAGAACCTGTACTCTTTACTGTTGGGTCTCTGTATTGCTTTTTATGAATTTATTCATGTTATGTATTTGTCAGCATGATAGGTGCCAATCACACAGATCTTTGTTTGTAGGCATTTTAGTGACCAGGTAAGAAATGAGCTTACGATGTAAGATTAGTAGGAGTAGGAACCATACTATATACTAGTGCAAACCTTTCCTTTCTGTCCTCCTGTGTATGCTCCTAATTTCTTTCTAGAGAAGAAAAGTATTGGGGGAATTCATGATGGAATCATATAAGAGAAGCTGCTCTGGAGAATACCCTACAAAGCATGTTCTGTTAGCCCCTTCAAGTCCCCACAGGACAGGATGGCTAGAATTATGGCCCTTCTGTTTTCCACTGACCAAATACACACTTGGCTGCCGTACTCCTTTCTTTCCCCTTCAGGTGTCTTCTGGGGAACCTCACTTTAAGGCGACTTTGCAAACACAGGTGCTTTCAGAGGCCAGGGATGTAAGGTCATTGTGGGAAGCAGGGCAGAGTAAAACTGTGAGGAACAGTGGGAAATGTGGAACTAGTAAGTATATGTCCCTAAAGGAATTCAATACTATTTAAAAAATAAAATATACAGCAAACACCCTGCTAACCAGAAAAAACCCCCAACCAGATGCAGCTTCTTCATCTCTAGTCAATCACTGTTTGTCAGGCCCTTTCTACCTGTGTCTCCTCTTCCCCTTTCTCATAGTCAAAACATTCCCTCCAGCTCCCAGAGTGAAACCAAACTGATTTAGGCAGAATAAGAGCCTCCCCAGATGTCCATGCCCTAATCCCTCAGAAACAGAATATTTTACTTGTTTTGCTCATGAACTAAGGTTAGGGACCTTAAATAAAGAGATTATCCTGGATTATCTGAGTGCCCACTCTAATGACATGAGCTTTAAGAGCAGAGGACCACCTACAGGTGGAAGAAGCAGAAAGAGAAGTCAGACATATCCAAAGCTAAGCAGAAAGCGATACCCCACTGCCAGCACAAAGATGGAAGGGGCCCCACCAGGAGGAAGGCACATGACCTCAGGTTGCTGAGGGAGGCTCCCAGTTGACAATCAACAAGGAAAAGGATACCTCAGGCTTGCAACCATGAGGAACTGGATTCCGCCAATAACCCGGAAGAGCGTGGAGCAACTTTTCCCTCAAGCCTTCAGAAAGGAACACAACTTGCGGGTATCTTGATTTCCTCCTTGTGAAACGAATCAGGGTACCACCAGAGATGCACTGTGCCTGGACTTTGCCCCACAGAAAATTTAGTTAACAAATGGGTGTTTGAAACTCCTGGCGTTTTGGTAATTTGTTATAGCAGCAATAGAAGGCGAATACAAAAGTCACAATTCCTACTTCTCCTTTTATCATACCAAATGACATCTTAGACTTGAGCAAAATATGAATGGAATGAATTAATGTCTGCTGGTCCCAAAGGGCAAGTGGGAACCAGGACTCTCTGGTCCTGAGGCCAGGTAGGCATCTCAGACAATAGATTGGGAATCTCGAGTTATGTCTCTGTGCTTACAGTGTCTGAAACCAGTCTTTTTTCCTAGATTATGCAAAAATAAATACACCTCACCAAGGATAAAATTCGTCTTGTTTTTAAAAGCACATAGTTTATTTTGTGCTATGCATTTTTTATTTTCTCATTTAATGCTTCCTTGTTGACAAGAATTATCTATCCTCATTTTTCACAATGACTCTTCCAGAAAAGCCCAGTCCAAGTAACGTGGTGGAATTCACATCCAACTCTTTTGGATTCTAGCAGTGGCAGGAAAAGGATGGACTTCTTCATTACAAAGCATTAGAAAGTTGGGATAAAGCAGAATTGGCTTTCAGCTCAGGTGTGATATCTTTCTGCCCTTCTGTGTAACCATGTTTACATTTTCATAAGAAAATGATTCCTCCCTAGTGTCTATAACTAGGTATCTTCCTGTCAATTGAAAATTCGGAGCATAGGAACATTTATCTAATTTCTATAGGGCATTTGTTATTTTATTAAAGTGTTTATAATTCAAAGCCATGTGCTAATATTATATGAAATGAAATGTCTTTATACCTTTCCATGGAATCTAATGTCATCTACTACTGCACAGAGGCTGAACGACCTATACCGTCACATTCCCTCCCCCCAAACCAGTTTCCATTGTTAAATATTTCCAAATCATCCTTTTTACTTGTTTAGACTGCAAAGCCCATCTCAGTGGGATCACTGATTTTTTTTTTCCCCACTAGACTGCAAACTCCACAAGAGCAAAGGCCATTATATTATCTGGAATACTCCCTGGAATATACACAGTAGGAGCATAATACATATTTGTAGAAGTTAAATGATGAAATCCCATCATTAAAAAAATAGAATAATAATATTGTATTGTTTCATTGGCATGGGATCTTGCCTGAACATTACTTACCTGATTTTTTTTGTAATTGTCTGGGAAAGTAGGTAGCAGAAATCCTGATGCATATTCAAGCCAGTAGCCACTTTTTGTTCTACAACCTTAGATTTGCCCTCTTTTGCCTCATTTCTTTTGTTGTTTTTATTTTTCTGTGGTTTTGTTGGGTATTTTTATGCACTTGCTGCTTGGCTGAGGACAGACTGTTACAGGTTAGAGAAGGGAATATAAACCAATGCCACAGTGCAGCCAGGTGGAAGCTTGGCTACTTAATGTGAGCCCCACCAGCCTATACGGAGCCTTTGGGCAGATGAGATCTAAAGGGGCAGCTCAACTTGCATCTTCTGCCATTTTTACGCACTGTAGAAGTTGAAGAGTTGCACACAGTGGCTCTCCCTCAGGGGGCAATGTCACAGGTAACAATCTAATACTTATAGTCTAGGTAATTGCCTAAGACCACCGGTGGGCTTTTTGTCCAATTTTCTTTTTCTTGTACTGATTTCCAAGCTTTATACCCTTCTGTCTCCATACTTCTACTCTGAGGTCTGCTTCTGTTAGCCTCAGATTATATGGTGATCTGAATCACTTGCTGCCATTCTGATTTTTGTCATGTTTGCTATGTTTTTTTTTAGCTATGTTGCGTCTTTTGGCCTCCATGGATGGCCCTGATAGCTAAGAGTGGAGTTCTTAGATACGTGGGAAGAATCCACATTGACATTCAACAACAAGCCTATCCTACCATCCTAGGCTAACAGTGGGAATTCAGCCATCACTGTGCTTATAAATGACTTAAATAAATATATCAAAGAACAACTTAGAATGCATCCATACAATTAGAAGCATCAGTCAGAGAATCAGTGTGATGTTTAAACTGCCACAGGAATGTAACTGCATAAACTATATGGCAAATTTGATCACTTTTGGAGAAAAAAATGGATTGAGACGGCTGAAAAGTAAAAATGATCACATCATACAAGGTTTCATTGTGTGGGAACTGAAGCTTGACCTTATGTTGAAAATGTAACTCATGAATGCATATTATTCTGAGAGCAGTCATTATCTCTCTTTGGTTGTACAATGGAGGAGCAGGTTAGCAGATTTGTCAGGGCATCTGCCATACTTAATAATCACACTCAATAAACTGCTCTAGGAAAGGAATTATTATTAATAAAACCTCCCCCTCTTTCTATTTACCTCGAGAGGGCTGTTATTTCCAAAGGTATTGTGATGAAAAAGAATAAAACCTTTTGGACATAAAAGAGATTTAAGATGGTGGTGTGAGAGGTGAGACAGAGAACTACTCCCCAAACCAGATAGCATGAAAATATACTTAATACAACTAACCCTAAAACAGCAATAGGAAAGAAGGCTGCACCAGACTGCAAACAGACCTCACGAACAGAGCAGACCTCACAAAACAGGGTAACGGAGGAAAGTCTGGATCCAGCGGGACCTGAGCCCTTCCCCCACCCCAGCTCACCTGCAGGAGGAAGAGAAACAGAGCAGGGCAGGGGGTGGAAGCCTGGGACTGCTGGACACCTAGCCCTGGAGATCTGCTTTGTGAGCAACCTACATTGTGTGGTGCTCTGGAGGATGGGACAGGTAGAGTGCTTGAGAGACAGACTGTGGCCATTTGTGGAGGAGGGGGTCCACACCTGGCCGTTCTGTGTCAGAGGAAAGGCAGGGAGTCTGAGAGGCTTCCTAGCAGCGAGAGGGATGCTTAAGGGACGGGGTTTGCACGGAGCTTGCTGCGCGGGAGAAGGGATAAGGGAACAAGGTTGTCTGGGCATGCTCTGCCCAGCAAATTGGGAACTTTGGGAAGCTTCAGGCGCTGGATCCTCCTGCTGGCCACTCGGCTCAAGGCCCTCCCCCCACTTTGTGACATGCAGCCTCCTGGCCTGACAGCACTGGCTCTCAAACCTGCAGCCACTCTGCTGGTGTCAGTCCAGACAGAGGGAGGCCCTACCTAAAACAGCTAGAGATGCAAAGCACAGAGGCTTACACCTGTGTACTCAGCAGACAGGCTCTGATATGGGAGACAGGAACTGCAGACGGTAAGCAGGAAACAGACCTTTCCTCCCCCCAGGCTCCAGATCCACTCTCCTATGACCCCAACATCACTCTAGAGGCTGAGCAGCTCCAGAGACTGAACCTTCTGGGCAATAGAGGGGACCACACAGAAATATGAAATGTCAAAAGAATATGGTTCAGACCAAAATCTCACAAAAAAAGAAAAGGGCCAAATGAAACTGAACTCGCTAATATTCCTGAAAGAGAGTTCAAAATAAAAATCATAAACATGCTTACGGGGGAGCAGAAAAATATTCAAGAACTCAGGAATGAATTTAAGATGGAGATTCAATCATTAAGATATTCCATATCTGAAATGAAACATACAATGGAGAGATTTAAAAGCAGATTAGATGTAGGAGAAGAGATGGTAAATGGAATAGAAATTAGAGAAGAGGAATACAAAGAAGCTGAGGCACAGAGAGAAAAAAGAATCTCTAAGAATGAAAGAATATTGAGAGAACTGTGTGACCAATCCAAATGAAAACATATTTGCATAATAGGGGTACCAGAAGAGGAAGAGAGAGAAAAAGGGATAGAAAGTGTCATAGAGGAGGTAATTGCTGAAAACTTCCCCAATGTGGGGAAGAAGATAGTCTCTCAAGCCATCGAGATGCACAGATCTCCTATCACAAGGGACCCAAGGAAGACAACATCAAGACATATAATAATTAAAATGGCAAATATCAAGGATAAAGACAGACTTTTAAAAGCAGCTAGAGAGAGAAAAAGATACATACAAAGGAAAACCCATCAGGCTATCATAAGATTTCTCAATAGAAACCTTAAAGGCCAGAAGGGAGTGGCATGATATATTTAATGCAATGAAGCATAAGGGCCTTGAACCAAGAATACTCTACCCAGCAAGGTTATCATTTAAATTTGAAGGAGGGATTAAACAATTTTCAGATAAGCAAAAGCTGAGATAATTTACCTCCCACAAACCACCTCTGCAGTGCATTTTGGAGGGACTCCTATAGATGGAAGTATTCCTAAGACTAAATAGATGTCACCCAAGGGATAGATAAAGAGTACAGAATACGATTCATAACATTTAAAGAATGGAGGAGGAAGAAAAAGGAGGAAGAAAAAAAAGAACCTTTAGGTTGTGTTTGTAATAGCATATGAAGTGAGTTAAATTAGACTGTTAGATAGTAAGGGAAATACCCTTGAACCTTTGGTAACCACAAATCTAAAGCCTGCAATGGCAATAAGTACATACCTATCGATAATCACCCTAAATGTAAATGGTCTGAATGCACCAATCAAAAGACTTAGAGTCACTGAATGGATGAAAAAACAAGCCCATCTATATGCTGCCTACAAGAGACTCACTTCAAACCCAAAGATACACAGACTAAACCGAAGGGATGGAAAAAGATATTTCATGCAACTAATAGGGAGAAAAAAGCAGGAGTTGCAGTACTTGTATCAGACAAATTAGACTTCAAAGCAAAGAAAGTAACAAGAGACAAAGAAGGACATTAGATAATGATAAAAAGGTCAGTTCAACAAGAGGATGTAACTATTATAAATACCTATGCACCCAACACAGGATCACCTACATATGTGAAACAAATACTAACAGAATTAAAGGGGGAAATAGAATGCAATGCATTCATTTTGGGAGACGTCAACACACCACTCACTCCAAAGGACAGATTAACTGACAGAAATAAATAAAGAGACAGAGGCACTGAAAAACGCATTAGAACAGATGGAGCTAACAGACATCTACAGAACACTCCATCCAAAAGCAACAGGATACACATTCGTCTCAAGTGCACATGGAATATTTTCAAGAATAGATCATATACTAGGTCACAAAAACAACCTCAGTAAATTAAAAAAGACTGAAATTGTACCAACCAGCTTCTCAGTTCACAAAGGTATGAAACTAGAAATAAATATGCAAAGAAAATAAAAAAGCCCACAAACACATGGAGGCTTAATAACATGCTCCTAAATAATCAATGGATCAATGACCAAATAAAAACAGAGATCAAGCAATATTGGAGACAAATGACAACAATAATTCAACAGCACAAACTCTGTGGGACACAGCGAAGGCCATGCTAAAAGGGACACATATTGCACTGCAGGCCTACCTCAGGAAAGTAGAACAATCCCAACTGAACAGTCTAAACTCCCAATTAATGAAACTAAAAAAGGAAGAGCAAATGAGGCCCAAAGTCAGTAGAAGGAGGAACATAATAAAGGTTAAAGAAGAAATAAATAAAATTAAGAAGAATAAAACAATAGAAAGAATCAATGAAAGCAGGAGCTGGTTCTTCAAGAAAATAAACAAAATGGATAACGCCCTAGCCAGACTTATCAAGAAAAAAATAGAGTCTACACACATAAACAGAATCATTAATGAGAAAGGAAAAATCACTACGAACGCCACAGAAATACAAAGAATTATGAGAGAATACTATGGAAACTTATATGCTAACAAACGGGATAAGCAAGAAGAAATGTACAACTTTCTAGAAAAACACAAACTTCCAGGGCTGACCGAGGAAGAAACAGAAAATCTGAATAGAGCAATTACCAGCAAAGAAATTAAATCAATAATCAAAAAACTACCTAAGAACAAAACCTCTGACCCAGATGGTTTCACAGCTGAATTTTACCAAACATTTAGTGAAGACCTATACCCATCCTCCTTAAAGTTTTCCAAAAAGTAGAACAGGAGGGAGTACTCCCAAACTCATTCTTTGTGGCCAATATCACTCTAATACCAAAACTAAGCAAAGACACCACAAAAAAAGAAAATTACAGACCAATATCCCTGATGAACACAGATGCAAAAATACTCAACAAAATATTAGCTAACCGAATTCAAAAATACATCAAAAATATAATCTAACATGATCAAGTGGGATTCATCCCAGGCATGCAAGGATGGTACAACATTAAAAAATCCATCAAAATAATCTACAACATCAACAAAAAGGACAAAAACCATGTGATCATCTCCATAGATGCTGAAAAAGCATTCGACAAAATTCAACATCCATTCATGATTAAAAACTCTCAACAAAATGGGTATAGAGGGCAAGTACCTCAACATAATAAAGGCCATATATAACAAACCCACAGCCAACATTATACTTAACAGTGAGAAACTGAGAGCTTTTCCTTGAAGATCGGGAACAAGACAAGTTTGCTCACTCTCCCCACTTTTATTCAACATACTTCTAGAGGTCTGAGCCACGGCAATCAGACACCACAAAGAAATAAAAGGCATCCAGATTGGTAAGGAAGAAGTCAAACTGTCCCTGTTTTCAGATGACATGATATTGTACTTAAAAACCCTAAAGAATCCACTCCCAAACTACTAGATCTAATATCTCAATTCAGAAAAGTTGTGGGATACAAAATTAATACACAGAAATCTGTTGCATTTCTATACACTAACAATGAACTAGCAGAGAGAGAAATCAGGAAAACAATTCCATTCTCAGTAGCATCCAAAAGAATAAAATACCTAGGAATAAACCTAACCAAGGAAGTGAAAGACCTATATTCTGAAAACTACAAGTCACTCATGAGAGAAGTTAAAGAAGATACCAATAAATGGAAACACATCCTGTGCTCATGGATAGGAAGAATTAATATTGTCAGAATGGCCATCCTGCCTAAAGCAATCTACAGATTCAATGCAACTCCTATCAAAATACCAACAGCATTCTTCAATGTACTAGAGCAAATTATTCTTAAATTCATATGGAATGACAATAGACCCCGAATAGCCAAAGCAATCCTGATAAGGAGGAATAAAGCGAGGCGAATTACACTCCCTGACTTCAAGCTCTACTCCAAAGCCACAATAATCAAGACAATTTGGTACTGACACAAGAACAGACCCATAGACCAGTGGAACAGACTAGAGAGCCCAGATATAACCCCAACATACATGGACAATTAATATATGATAAAGGAGCCATGGATATACAATGGGGAAATGACAGCCTCTTCAACAATTGGTGTTAGCAAAACTGGACAGCTACATGTAAGGGAATGAAACTGGATTATTGTCGAACCCCATACACAAAAGTAGACTCAAAATGGATGAAAGACCTGAATGAAACCATAAAACTGTTAGACGACAACATAGGCAAAAGTCTCTTGGACCTAAACATAAGCAACTTCTTCTAGAACATATCTCCCCAGGCAATGGAAACAAAAGCAAAAGTGAACAAGTGATACTTTATCAAACTAAAAAGCTTCTGTACAATAAAGGACACCATCAGTAGAACAAAAAGATATCCTATAGTATAGGCGAATATATTCATAAATACCATATCTGATAAGGGGTTTACATCCAAATTACATAAAGAACTTACACACCTCAACAAACAAAAAGCAAATAAGCCAATTGAAAAATGGGCATAGGAGCTGAACAGACACTTTTCCAAAGAAGAAATTCAGATGGCCAACAGGCACCTGAAAAGATGCTCCTCATCACTAATCATCAGAGAAATACAAATTAAAACCACAATGAGATATCACCTCACACCATCCAAAAGACAAACAACCACAAATGTTGGCGAGGGTATAGAGAATGGGGAACCCTCTTACACTGCTGGTGGGAATGTAAATTAGTTCAACATTCTGGAAAGCAGTATGGAGGTTCCTCAAAAAACTCAAAATAAAAATACCATTTGACCCAGGAATTCTACTCCTAGGAATTTACCCTAAGAATGCAGCAGCCCAGTTTGAAAAAGACATATGCACCCTATGTTTATAGCAGCACTCTTTACAATAGCCAAGAAATGGAAGTAACCTAAATGTCCATCAGTAGATGAATGGATAAAGAAGAGGTGGTACATATACACAATGGAATATTATTCAGCCATAAGAAGAAAACAAATCCTTCCATTTTCAACAACATGGATGGAGCTAGAGGGTATTATGATCAGTGAAATAAGCCAGGTGGAGAAAGACAAGTATCAAATGATTTCACTCATCTGTGGAGTCTAAGAACAAAGAAAAAACTGAAGTAACAAAACAGCAGCAGACTCACAGAACCCAAGAATGGACTAACAGTTACCAAAGGGAAAGGGACTGGGGAAGAGGGGTGGTAATGGAGAGATAGGGGGAAAAAGGGGTATTAAGATTAGCACACATAATGTAGCTGGCGGGGGGGATATGAGAAAGGCAGTATAATACAGAGAAGGAAAGTAGTGATTTTATAGCATCTTACTATGCTGATGTGACTATAATGGGGTATGTGGTTGGGACTTGATAATAAGAGGAGTCTTGTAATCATAATGTTGCCCATGTAATTGTACATTAATAATACCAAAAAAAAAAACCTTTTGGACAAGACTAAGACTAGGTCTTCCACCTTTGGCCACAGCTAGTAGACCTTCCTTAAATGATGCAATACCTGTTCTGAAACATTGCTGCCTCCAGAAATTCTTTCACCATCCATCATTATCATGATGTTTTCATCAGATGCCTCTAATGATTTTGTTGGTGCCTCTGACTTTAAATTTTAAGGAGATGAATGAATTGATAAATGGTTGAATGAAAGCATGCTAACTTAGAACTGTCTTGTTCTGAGTGGATGGAAGTCAATCAGATAGCACTGATGGGGAATGTGAGGAAGGACATTTGCTCTTTGCCCATATTAATGAAACTCTCTACTGTTATAACTCAGTGATTCCACTAGCTGATGGGAAATGGATGACTGCAGACAACAGTGAGGAATTTAAAAATATTTTACAGCTTAAATTACCTGGCTAGAAGATGTAGTTAAAAGTCTTTGACATTTTAGTCAAGTGGATTTATTTTCCTTGTAAATATATTTTTTAAATTTATGTGAACAAAAGTAATAAGGTGGCAAAAAAAATCAGAAAAATTGAAATCTTCCTTTTTCTAGTTCGAACTTCTGACCATCAGTTTCACTCTTTGATGATAACCATTCTAAATGATATTTTGCGCATCTTTCTAAAACTACCTGTAAGCATAAACAAGCATTTTTGTTTATTTTGTATGTGTATATTCTTCCTCATTTACATTAATGGAATTGTATTAAATATACTGTTATAGACATTACTTTTATCAGTTATAAACACATTTTAGAAATTATTTATATCAGCTAATCAAGACCTATTTTGTCATATTTTTAAAATGTATTTTATTTATACGCAAAAACAATAGAAGTTAAAGTTTACTTGCTCCCCCACTCATATCCAGAAGCAACTATTTTAAAACCTTTTTTGTTTGCTCTAAATTCCTCTGGTGGTTACTTTCAAGCCAATAAATCATATGACCAAACTTCTATCATTGTCTCTAGACAATCACTATTGACTTCCTTTCATGAAACATGAGTATTTAGCTTATTTACATGTATTCCTCTCTCCCCCTTTTTTTTCACTGTCTAGAGGAGATGCACTTCATTTTTTTTACTTTATTGAGATATAACGGACATATGACATTGTGAAAGTTTAAAGTGTACAACACATTGATTTAATACACTTGTATGTTGCAATATGATTACACTCTTTGTGTCACCTAATACCTGCATCACATAATAAATTACTGTTACTTTTTTGGTGAGAATATTTAAGTTCTACTGTCTTAACCTTTTTCAAGTATACAGTACAGTATTGTTAGCTATAATACAATATTGTGCATTAGATCCCCAGAACTCATTCATCTTGTAAGTGGAAGTTGTACCCTTTGGCCGGCATCTCCCCAGTTCTCCAGCTCCCAATCCCCAGTAACCACCATTCTACTTTCTATTTGTATGGGTTGAGCTTTTGTAGATTCCACACATAAGTGATATCACACAGTATTTGTCTTTCTCTGTCTGAATTATTTTGCTCAGCATAATGCCCTCAGGGTCCATCCATGCAATCTCAAAATGACAGGGTTTCCTTCTTCCTATGGCTGAATAACATCCCATTGTATGTATACCATGGCATCTTCTTTATGATTTCATCTACTGATGGCCATGTAAGGTGTTTCCATGTCTTGGATATTGTGAATAATGTTGCTGTGAACATGGGATTGTAGGTATCTATTTGATGTCTGGTGTTAATTTCCTTTGGATATATGGCCGGAAGTGGGATTGCAAAAGAAACAAATAAACAAAATGAAAAGACAATTTATGGAATGGAAGGAAATACTTGCAAATCATTTATCTGAAAAGTGGTTAATATCCAAAATATATAAAGAACTCATACCTCTAGCAATGAAATAGAATTTGTAATTAAAAAACTACCTAAGAAGAAAACCCCTGGACCAGATGGCTTCACTGCTGAATTTTATCAAACATTTAGTGAAGACCTAATACACAACCTCCTTAAAGTTTTCCAAAAAGTAGAGGAGGACGGAATACTTCCAAACTCATTCTATGAGGCCAGCATCACCCTAATACCAAAACCAGGCAAAGACACCATAAAAAAAAGAAAATTACAGACCAATATCCCTGATGAAAATAGATACAAAAATTCTCAACAAAATATTAGCAAACCGAATTCAAAAATACATCAAGAGGATCATACACCATGATCAAGTAGGATTCATCCCAGGGATGCAAGGATGGTACAACATTCGAAAATCCATCAAAATCATCCACCACATCAACAAAAAGAAGGACAAAACCACATGATCATCTCCATAGATGCTGAAAAGCATTTGACAAAATTCAACATCCATTCATGATAAAAACTCTCAACAAAATGGGTATAGAGGGCAAGTACCTCAACATCATAAAGGCCATATATGACAAACCCACAGTCAACATTATACTTAACAGTGAGAAGCTGAAAGCCTGTCCTATAAAACTGAGAATAAGACAAGGATTCCCACTCTCTCCACTTTTATTCAACATAGTTCTGGAGGTCCTCGCCATGGCAAACAAAGAAATAAAAAGCATCCAGATTGGTAAAGAAGAAGTTAAACTGTCACTGTTTGCAGATGACTTGATATTGTACATAAAAACCCTAAAGAATTCACTTGAAAACTACTAGATCTAATATCTGAATTGAGCAAAGTTGCAGGATACAAAATTAATAGACATAAATCTGTTGCATTCCTATACACTAATGATGAACTAGCAGAAAGAGAAATCAGCAAAAAAATTCCATTCACAATTGCATCAAAAAGAATAAAATACCTAGGAATAAAACTAACCAAGGAAGTGAAAGATCTATACTCTGAAAACTATAAGACACTCCTGAGAGAAATTAAAGAAGATACCAATTAATGGAAACACATCCCATGCACATGGATGAGAAGAACTAATACTGTCAAAATGGCCATCCTGACTAAAGCAATCTACAGATTTAATGCAATCCCTATCAAAATACCAACAGCATTCTTCAATGAACTAAAGCAAATCATTCTAAAATTCATATGGAACAAAAGACCCCAAATAGCCATAGCAATCTTGAGAAAGAAGAATAAAGCTGGCGGGATTACACCCCCTGACTTCAAGCTCTACTACAAACCACAATAATCAAAACAATTTGGTACTGGCACAAGAACAGACACACAGACCAGTGGAACAGAATAGAGAGCCCAGATATAAACCCAACCATATATGGTCAATTAATATATGATAAAGGAGCCATGGACATACAATGGGGAAATGACAGCCCCTTCAACAGCTGGTGTTGGCAAAACTGGATAGCTACATGTAAGAGAATGAAACTGGATTATTGTTTAACCCCATACACAAAAGTAAACTCAAAATGGATCAAAGACCGGAATGTAAGTCATGAAACCATAAAACTCTCAGAAGACAACATAGGCAAAAATCTCCTGAACATAAATATGAGCAACTTTTTTCTGAATGCATCTTCTTAAGCAAGGGAAACAAAAGAAAAATTAACACATGGGACTACATCAAACTAAAAAGTTTCTGTACAGCAAAGGACACCATCAACAGACAAAAAGGCATACTACAGTATGAGAGAATATATTTGTAAATAACATATTCGACAAGGCGTTAACATCCAAAATATATAAAGAACTCACATGCCTCAACACAGAAAAAGCAAATAACCCGATTAAAAAATGGGTGGAGGATATGAATGGACAATTCTCCAAAGAAGAAATTCAGATGGCCAACCAGCACATGAAAAGATGCTCCACATCACTAATCATCAGGGAAATGCAAATAAAAACCACAATGAGATATCACCTCACACCATTAAGGATGGCCAGTATCAAAAAGACTAAGAACAACAAATGCTGGTGAGGATGTGCAGAAAGGGGAACCCTCCTACGCTGCTCGCGGGAATGTAAGCTAGTTCAACCATTGTGGAAAACAATATGGAGGTTCCTCAAAAACCTAAAAATAGAAATACCATTTGACCTGGGAATCCCACTCCTTGGAATTTACCCAAAGAATACAATTTCTCAAATTCAAAAAGACATGTACCCCTATGTTTATTGCAGCACTATTTACAATAGCCAAGGTACGGAAACAACCTAAGTGTCCATCAGTAGATGAATGGATAAAGAAGAGGTAGTACATATACACAATGAGATACTATTCAGCCATAAAAAAGAAACAAATTCTACCATTTGCAACAACATGGATGGAGCTGGAGGATATTATGCTCAGGGAAATAAGCCAGGAGGAGAAAGACAAGTGCCAAATGATTCCCCTCATTTGTGGAGTATAACAACAAAGCAAAACTGAAGGAACAAAATAGCAGCAGACTCACAGACTCCAAGAAGGGACTAGCAGTTGCCAAAAGGGAGGGGTTGGGGAGGGTTGGTGGAGAGGGAGGGTGAAGGGGATTGAGGGGTATTATGATTGATGCACATGGTGTGTGTGGGGTCATGGGGAAGACAGTGTAGCACAGAGAAGGCAAATAGTGACTCTGTAGCATCTTAGTATCCTGATGGGCAGTGACTGCAATGAGGTATGGGGGGGACACGATAACATGGGTGAATGTAGTAACCACATTGTCTTTCATGTGAAACCTTCATAAGAGTGTATATCAATAATACGTTAATAAAAAAAAGAGCTCATATGTCAAAAAAAATCTGGTTAAAAAATGTGTCAAGTAACTTAAAAGAAGTTTTCTTCCAAAGAAAAAAAGAAAGATATATAAATGGCCTAGAAGAATAAGAGAAGGTGTTCAACATCATTAATTATCAGGAAAATGCAAATCAAAGCCACAATGAGATATTACCCTCACACCTATTAGAATGGAAATCATCAAAAAAATAAGAAATAACAAATGTCAAAGATGTGGAGAAAAGGGAACCCTTGTGCACTGTTGGTGGGAATGCAAACTGGTATAGTCACTGTGGAAAAAAGTATGGAGGTTCTTCAACAAATTGAAAACAGAGCTATCATATTAAAAGGAAAAGAAGGGACATGAACTCAACCGTCCAAGCAGGTTTATTGCTAAACTGAGAGGCACCTCTCTGCTCTGGCGAGCAGAACAAAGAAGGCATCTCTTACAGGCTAAGAGGCCTTTTATGGCCAGGTGTTTTTGTGGGCCTTTGAGGGGGTGGGCCAGGGAAAAGGTGGGCCTGTGGCTTGCTGACGTGTCCTCTGGAGAATGCTTGAAGCCTAAATAAGATGAAACCTAAGTCTCTCTGAGATGGTGTTGGGCCTATAAAAAAGGTGGTACTCCTGTCTGGGCTCTATGCTATATGACCATCTTTTTTTTCTGGTTTTTGATACTTGTATTGATTATCTTCACAATTTTGAAAAATATATTTATAATTATTTCTTGTTTTCATGAACTTTAATTAGCATCCAGAATCCTTTTTAGTGCTTTCACCTTTTGAGGCAGAAACTATCCCCAAAACCACTGTTCCTCCCTTTCATGGTAAAGCAAGCTTTCTTGGGATGGGCTTCCTCGCAAAGAACAGCAGTTGCCAGACAGCTTTGTTGCTAAACGTGATCATGTGACAAAGATGTCGCTAATATTACCTGAGCGGAAATGTTATCTCTTAGCTTCAATGCTCTTGCTTAAGAGGGAATCTCTACCTGCTCTTCTTGTCCCCTCTCCCTAGCCTAAAGGGTGACGTTCAGTGTGGCCTGAGATGCCACAAACTGCAGAACTGCCGCAGCCTTGGCCTCTGAAGGACGACATGGAAGTGTCACTCACTCACCAGGGTACTGGCGTGCAACATGAGAGGAACATAAGCTTCTGTCTCTTCTGAGCCAAAGTGTTTGGGAGTATGTATGTTACGATATCTTAGCTTTTTAGTCGAAGAAATAAAATCTATCTTTCCTCTTCCCATTATTTCTTACTTTCCATCAGCTCCACCGTATGAACTGTATGTAACTGAAACCCTTCTCCATATCCCTGGCACCTGCTGTCTGGGTCCTGCCCACGGTACCCACGGCAGGTCCCTGCCACTTTCGGTTTCAGCACTTTGCTCAGTTTACATTCAGAGCATCGAGAAGGACCAGGAAGTTCCTACCCCAGGAGCAATCTCCAGCCAATGATGGATGGGAATTTGAAGACAGATACTTCATGTTCCTGGCCCTTGGGAAGGAAACTGAGGCATGTTTTACATCATCTCCACGAGTTCCCCAGCAAGACTGCACTGTGGTTGTGCCTATCGGTTCCTTGCTTGATCGCACACTCTTTACGGGGCTTCTTTTCCTTATTTGTCTTACTTCCTCTTTCCTTTGCCAGTATACTTCTTGGGAATAACTCAAAATAAGCTGTGTTTCCTCAAACCCTTTCCTCAGGGTATGCTTGTTGAGGAACTCAAATTGAGATAGTACCAAAAGTTGTCCCCTTGGTGTGAGATTCTGGCATTTAGAGTTTCTCAGTCAGCTCTCCCTAAGCTCACAGTGGTGGCCTCTCGGGGTACTGCTCAGGAACAGTTAACAGAAGAGCAAACCCCTGGGCCTGGATCATGGATGGTTTGCCTGCCATGTTGGTACAAGTGGAAAGAGGATCGCGGCCACACTGCTGCCACTGAGAGGTAGCTCTGAGAGATAGCAGAGAGGGAACCCCCCCACCAGAGGGCAAAATTTCACTCAGTACACCTTGTCATCAACTTTCTGAAAGGAAGAATGAGTGACCAGGGATAAGCAGACTCCTAGGAAATGGTCCATAGCTTGATAATTGGTGGATGTATACCTTGGTGTGCAAAACTCCACATTTACTAAAGCTCTTACCTGCGATGAATTGTGATGAGATACAGATGAAAGGGGACACACTGCCTTATGTTATAGTTCTAGCCTTGAGAGACATGGGAGGAATAGTTTTATATGAATCCTGGTGTTTATTTGCTATTGCTAACTGCCATAGAAATCCTGAAGGAAGAATATGAAAGGCCCAGGTCACATACCATATAACAAAAGTATTGTACAAAAGCTAGAAGAGCTCCATGGTAATAATAAAGAGAATCTAATATCTTGCAGCTAAGGGGATAGGGCCTGCTATCTGGTCCAGTACTTGACTTCAGAGTGGCACCATTACATAGGACATTTAATTCACAGTTCTCTAACATCAAAGTCAGGACCCTGAGAGGAAAGCAGTGGGACCCTTAGAGCCAGATGGAGATACTTGGATAAATGCACTTGAGAAGCTTGAATTCCCATATTTCCCTGGATCTTCTAGGTCAGCAGTAGCTCCTCCCATGTTCTTCTCATTGCAAAAGAGAAGCCTCTCCTTGTTGGCTTGCTTGCCTTTCTCAAGACCTCCCCGTTCCTTCCCTCACTGCCTTAGACCAATAAGTAAGGTTGTCTCAGCTTGGCCTAAGTAGTAAAGTACAGATCTTCCTTGATTTACGATGGGATTACATCCCAATAAATCCATCATAAATTGAGAATACACTAAGTCAAAAATGCACTGAATACACCTAACACATCGAACATCATAGCGTCACCTAGCCTGCCCTAAGTGTGGCCAAAGCACTTACCTTACCCAACAGTTGGGCAAACGTCATCTAACACAGAGCGTATTTTTTAAAATAACGTATCGAATATCTTGTGTAATTTATTAAGTACTGCACGGAAAGTGAACAAGAGAGTGGTTGTGTGGGGACAGAATGGTTCACTCTTGTGATCACATGGCTCGCTGCCTGCCCGGCATCATGACAAGGATCCTACTGCATATCGAGACCCCGAAAAAGATAAAAATCCAAACATTCCAAGTCATGAAGGAGACACATTGCATTTTGTTTATCGTTAAAGGTAAGAACAGGGAGCTGTGAAAATCTAGTGCTTTTCTAGAGGCAGGTTTGCCCCCTGGACCATTTGCCAGTGTCGGAGAGACTTCTGGTTTTCACACCTGGTGTCCAGGGACGCTAGTGGCATCAGGTATGTAGGGGCTGTGGTATGGCTAAACATCTTACAATTTGGCCCAAATTGTGTAAGTTTGAGTGGTGTGTGGTATGTGTGTGTGGTGTGGTGTGTATGTGGTGTGTGTGTGTGTGTGTGTTGTGTGTGTGTGGTGTGGTGTGTGTGTGTGTGTGTTGTGTTTGTGATGTGGTGTTTGTGTGTGGGCTGTGTCTGTGTGTGGTGTGGTGTGTATGTGTTGTTTGTGTGTGCGTGTTGTGTGTGTAGATGCATGCTGGAAACTGAATCTCAGAAACATCCCACTTCAGTATAAAAGAAGGAGCAGGGGGTAATTTGGTGAAGCAAATGAGGGGATATGAGGGAAGGAGTATTCTCTGTGAGGAGCATATTCCAAGATAAGAAAGAATAGCATGTTGCACTTGGGGAACTATGTAGTTCAAGAGATTGTTATGATGGGGTTGTGATACTGGGATGGAGATTGACACCAACCAGAGGTCAGCTGGCCTCAGATAATGAAAGACCTCATATCCAGTGGCTGAAAGCCTGGCAGGAGGTACAAGGCCCAGGCAGCACATTGGAAGGTTTATAAGCAGGACAGTGACATGATGAATATTGGCTTTTTAATTGAAGTATAATTGACATACAATATCCTATTAGTTTCCATTGTACATCATAGTGATTCAGTGTTGTTATATGTTACAAAATGGTCCCCATGATAAGTCTAGTTACCATCTGTCACCATACAAAGTTATTACAAGCAACAAAAGCTAAAATAAACAAATGGGATTACATCAAACTAAAAAGCTTTTGCGCAGCAAAGGACACCATCAACAAAACAAAAAGGTGACCTACTGGATGAGAGCTGGCTTTTAAAAAGATTACTGTAATTAAAGGGCAGAGACAGAATTGGAGGTAAGAAAGACCAGAATCAAGGAAAAAAAGGCTGTTGAAGTAATGTAGATGAAAGAAGAGGAGATGTGCTAAAGAGAGAGGAACTGAAAATGTTTGCACATATTAAAGTTGCACATAATAAAATTAATATGAATTCAGTTTCTTTCAAGTTTGGTGGGTGTTGGAAGAGAGGCCGAAGTTAAGGACCACTCCCAGATTTGGAAAGGAAAACAGCATGAATAATCATGATATTGGTTAAAATACAGAACACAGGAGAAAGAGCAGATTGTCTGGCAGGATGATAGGTCTCCTTCTAATTATGTTGATATGGAGCTCAACTGGAATTATCCAATGTGCTGTCTGATTAAAAGTCTATAGTTAATCAAAGAAGTCAAGAACTGAAATATAATTTTTGAAATAGTAATTAAAAGTGGATAAGATCACAAAAATAGAATTATAGAGGAGAGTTGAGAAATAGATCGGGTTGGACACCAACACAACATTGACAAAGGGGTGAAGCCTCAAGAGATTTTGGGGAGGAGTGGTCAGACGGGTAAGAAGAAAACCAGAGAATGTTGACTCAGAGCTCAAAGGAGGAGAATTTAAAAAAGAAGTCAATGGTCAATAATAAATTCTTCAGCGATATTGCATTAGGTAAGAACTGTCAAGTACTCTTTCAATAAGTAGCACCTAGAAATTCTGGGAGAACAGTCACCAAGGTGGGAGAATCAAACTGTAGTGGGTTGAGTGGGAGGTGAGAGTTAACACTGCTATAGAGGAAGGGCTGAGGTTAATGAACGGTTCTGCTAAAGAATATGCCAGTCAACCAGAGGAGATGAATATTGAGCAGAAACAATTGCACATCTTTGTTAGATATGTTAGTGTTTTACAAAAAAACAATTTTCAGATAAAATGTTACCAATCCTGTCAAGGTGTAAGAGAAATATATCTTATTTCCTCGTTACTTTTAAAATTTACATCTTTAAACTGTGTGTAAAATTTGGCGTTTTGATTGTATTTATTTTGGGCTTTGCCAGAGAAATGTGCTTGGAAGTAGATGCTGTTGATTTAGATGCTACATTCCTAGCTTCTCTCAGAGACAGCACATTGTTTTTAATCCATTACACACTGGGAAAGGGAGTGAAAGGGTGAGATGTAAACTAATGTATTTTTTACAGCTTTTAAAAAAAATTTACAAAGACTGGTCTGACAGCACCTAGCTGCAGTTATCTTCACAATAGAATTCAAGTTTACATTTATAGGATTTTTTAAATGATTATAAGCATGAAGAAAATTCCAATGAGAAGTTTATCATCAGTATGCATTTAACACAAAATGATCTACTGGTTTGATAAAAAAGAAAAAGAAAGAAAAATGCAATCTTGGTTCAAGTAGTCTTGTATAGATTGTTCTGTAGTTTATTTTCACAAATATTCATTCCTATCAGCCAACATCTTTACACTCCTGACTTCCTTCAATTGCTTGGAATATGGTAAATATGCTGCTAGGCAAAAAAAAAAAAAAAAAGGATAGTAATATTAACATAAGAGATCTAATTAGCAAATAGATCAGTTCACTATATATGTTTTAAAGGCAGCCTCTGGGAAAGATCATGGGCTATGAAATTAGGTCGTTATTTGATGTTTGTCTGTACCCCTTACTGGATTGTGATTTAAATCACTTGGGGAAAGTGCTATAACCTCTTTGGGATTCATTATTCTCAGTTGTGAAATTGAGAGCATTGATAATATCAGGTATCTTTGTGAACTGAAAATCAGATAAATGATTCATGTAAAATGCTTATCAGGGTGTCTGGAACACAGTAACAACAAATTGAATTTCATCTGCTCTTTTCTTTCATGATCTTATAGTATGTCCAGTTTTTCCCACCCAGAGGGTAGATGCACAGCTTCTCTTCAAAAATCTACAGTGAGTTATGCTCCAGAATCACAGGGATTTCTCTGAAAGCTCTGCCTCTTATCCTTTATTCTGAGTCTTTGCCCTTTTCCTTGGTGACTCGGTCTTGTCCTGTCGCCTGGTTCCTGTTTTCTGCCTATTACCTAGTTTCGTGGAATTGATGCTTCAGTTTTAATATAATTTTTAATATATCCCTGGCTGTCCTCATTTAGATCAGCCTCAGTTCATGCTCTGTGATTCCCATGTCAGCCCTATCCTCACTGCCAGATTTGGGTCCAGCCTTAGGCTAACACCATACCTCATTTCTCCAAGAGGGGAGCTTGGAACACCGTTTAGTCAGTGAGATGCTTTAAGCAGCTTTCACCAGCAGAAGACAGCCTCATTGTACTGGCTGACTTAATATGTGAGTTTTCAGGAATATTGTACCTACTTATTATACAACTCTCAGACCACCACCTCCATTGCCATTAGTTGTGCCTGTCTGTATTATTCATAATCTTATGAGTGGGTGCTGATTAATAGGAGAAACTTTGAGGAGGACATATTCATTTTGCCTTCTCAATAAATATTTATTGTGCAATTTACATTATGTCAAGGGCACTGGGTAGTTGTTTATTGGTTCCTAGCTCCACATTTGCTCACCTATTCTCTTCTCTGCACTGCTAAAATGAGAAGACCTCCAGCAGTTTTTCCTAGACTTCCTTACCAACTGAGTTTTGGTTAAGTTTTGCCAATGGACGCACTGACCAAAGACTAGATGACAGAAGGAAGGGAGATGGCATTTTTTTTTCTGGCCCCAGCAGGAGTACAGTAGACATATTTGAGACTTAAAGAGGTCCATGTAGCTGGAGCAGAGAATGAGTGAGGAAGAAGAGGTATGAAGAGGCTTCAGACAGGTAGAAACCAGTCATGTACACAGGGTTGCAGGGGTGTCTGTAATGGCTTTGGATTTTATTCAAAGCATGATGGGAAGTCATCGGAAGGTCTTGAGCAGAGGACCAATGAAATCTTTTATGCTCTGAGAACCACTGGTGGCTTTGTGAAAAATCTGTAGGGAGGTGGAAGCAGGTGCATATCAAGGATGGAGGGCTAGATAACAACACATGCAAAGTGTGCTGTGGTCGGAGGCAGCCCTCCGTGCAGTGTCGGCTGCTTCCATCCACGGTGCCTCCACCTCCACCAGGGCTTCTACAATCGCTAAAGGAAGGAAGACAAAATCTAAAAGAGTCAGAATGGCTATTAAGTGACTTCACCTGAAAACGAAACAGATGTGTCCATTCGACGCCTGTCTGTGGTTTTTGTCAGGTCAACTGCGGGTATATTTTCACCCTCAACTGTTTCCTCATTCACAGTATTAACATATTCAGCAAATCATTCTGTTGTGGGAATTCATGAGGATGTTGATATTAAATAAATTTATTGATCTGAACATATGAATTTATGTAGCTGCATATATCTCACTTGCTAAGGCAAATCACAAGTCAAAAGGGGAGAGAAGAGCATGATTTCTTTGTAGGGGAGAAACAGGTATTGGTCAACAGAGGGACATTTCAGTAATCTAGAGGAAAGATAGGAAAGTGTTAGTGGAAGTGGTGGGAAGTGGTCATCTTAGAGATGCATTTAGGATGCATTTTGACAATAGAATCGAAACATATGCTGATGATCAGAGACGGGGCCCCAGAGATCAAGGCTAGTGTAGTGAATGGACAGAGGTAGCTTTTACTAGGACGGGGCATCTTGAGGAACTTTAAGTTTGGATATGTCGAATCTGAGTTGGTCACCAGGCATTCAAGTGGAGATGTCCTGAGTACAGCCTTCCTGGGAGAGGATCAGGCTCGAAACATACATCTGGGAGTCCACAGTAGGACAGGGCATTTAAACACACAGACGAGAGGGTGACAACTACAGGACCAGACAAGTGACTGGATTTGAGAGGAAAGTGAAAAAGAGACTTGAAAATGATAGATTGTAGCCATTAGATAAGACGAAAATGGTTTCAGTTTCAACGATTAAAAATAGGAAGAGACAACGTAGGGTTAAGAAAATCATTCATGTTTGAACATATTCATAATGAAGCACCTCTAGATGTTGAGATCATTGAGGGAGAGACAAGAGATCAACGGCGAGGACAGAATCTGGGGGAAAAATCTACACTTAGAGAGGAAGAAGAATATTTAGAGAAGTGTTCAGTGCTGCATAAAAAGCAGTAACAAGTTGCCACAGAAATCAAGATAGCTTCATGAAGGAGGAGGTGGTTAACAGTGTCAAATGCAGAAAAGTTAGAAAAATACGGCAAAAATATAAAGTTCGGATTATCTGATAACTCATGGTTTTAAGTCATCTATATTTCCTTGTCTCCAAACCAGATGACTTTAGTTAATCTCAAGTCAAGGTGATTTCTCTGTTTTCTGTGATCCCAGAACTGCTTGGTTATTCAGAGATTGAGAAGGAAAGGATAGAAAGAGTTGATTTTTTTCTCTCTTGGTGTACAATAATAATAATAAATCTTTATAGTGTAAAATAATAACAGTCATAGCTAATATTTATCAAGCTCATATTTTATGCTATGCCTTATATATACTATCTCATTTAATATTAACAACAGTCTCTGAGTTAAAAAAATTCTTGATCACACATTCTTCTCTGGCTACTATCCTATTTCCTTCTTTCCTTTGTAACAAATTTTTTGAAATGTTGGCTAAGAGTTACTGTCTTTTTCAGTAAAAGAAGAAAAGGTTCCTCCTTTTCCATTCTATCTTGGACACACTCAGGTAGGGCTTTCCTCCCCACCGTTTTACAAAACTCCTGTTATGTAAACCAACACTCATCTCCTTCTGATTTCTCATCTACCAAATAGTGTTTAAATAATTTCCTCCCTGATCTTCTGGAGTTTTCTAAGTGTTCCTCCTTCCACTAGCCATTTCTTCTCAGTGTCCTTTGCTGGTTTCTACTAATCTTCTTTAACTTCAGATGTTTGAGTGTCTAGAGCTCAGTTCTTAAGCCTTTTCTATATTAACACTAACTACCCAGAGGATATGCTATTCAGCATCCTGACCTCAGAAAAGAGCTATCCAGGGATGGATTCCAAAACTACATCTCCATCTCTGGCGGAACTTCAGGCTCCTGTAGGCAACTGCCTGCCATTGGGCATCTTCAGTATATCATGCTCCTAACCTCCCTTCTCCACCATCAGTGTTCCTCTTCTGATCTTTACCATTTCAGTAGATGGCAGTTACTCTCTTCTACATGCGGAGGCAAAAAAAAATCCCTTCTCTTTCTCTTCTACCCCTCAGTCAATATGTTAATAAATTCATTTAGGTCTGCTTTCTAATTATATTAGACTCTCATAATTTTTCACCATGTCTACTGGGTTACTGAATTAGTTGGAACTACAATTATTTTATTTACTAGTCTCCCTTATATTTCCACTCATTCTTTCCTATAGTCTTTTTCAACACAATAGTCGTGGCTGTTCTATAAAACATAATCAAGCTTATGACATTGCTTTGCACAAAATCCTCCAGTTCTCATCTCGTTCAAGGTAATAATCAAAGTCCTTACCTTGACTCAAGGCCCTGCATAATTTATTCCCTTCCTATCTGCTGCTTCCTACCACTTGAAATTTACCTTCGGTCACCTTCCCTATGTCTCACTTTGTTAAATCCTCATTGGTTTCTTTGCTATTACTTGTATGCACCACGCGTGTTCTTGGCTCAGGTCTTTCCTCTTCTTATTCTCTGCCTAAAATGACTTTTTTTAAACAGAATATGTATTTGGCTTGTTCTCTGACTTCCTTCAGATCCCACCTTCCTAGTGAGATCTTCCCTAGCCACCTTTTCTTAAAGCCTCCCCATCTCCTGTGCTTTCACTCCATTCTTTATCCTATGTTACTTCTTTTTATAGAATCCCTTGAAAAATTATCTTGAGTTCTTTATAACCCCTTTCCCCATGTGATTTCCATGAAGTCAGAAATTATGTTTTGTTACTGCTCCATCTCTGGTGCCTACAATAGTGCACAGTACCTAATATTATCCTCGCTTACTGCTTAGGCTCAGAAAGCTTTAAGAGCCTTGCTCAATTTAGAAGCGGTGGAACAGAACTCAAGTCCACAAAGTTTGAGTCCAGAGCCCAGTATTTCATTAAGTACACTGAATATTCATAGACCTTTCCAACCTTGTGCCCTGCTCTCCGAATCTGCCTACTATATTCCTAGTAATTTGTGTTACCCTTAATACCACCCATCAGGCATTAATTTTACTTGATTTTTATTTATACAAATGCACTCATGGCAGCAAGAGGTACAATGAAATTGTCTCCTGTTCTCAGAAGCCACTCCAATCATTCCTGAACAGTATTTTCACTGTCTGTAAGGAAGGCTGTGTGACCATCATCAATGAAGAGTTGACAAATTTCCAATAGACCACAGGGCAGATGCTCTTATCAATTTGGTTCATAAAAATGAGGAGTAATTAGATAATTGGACGTAACTATGATGTATAGTGGCATTTGAATAAAAACTAGGAAAACCGATAATAAACCATTTTGACACTTTGGTTTTGAGGATTCCAGGAGAAGAAAAAGGATCATAAAGGACCTGGAAATAGACACAATCATCTCCTTAAATTTAGCTATAAATTTGCTTAACCAGATTTTTTTAAACCAAAATTATCTTGAAAGACCAGCATTCATCAGATACTTTGCTAGTGAATATTTTCTGTGTATCAGCTTACTTGAAGAATTGAAAGGTTGTATGAGAAATGCCAATATAATGTACCTTAATAAAAAAGATAATGCCATCTTTTCACTTATATACACAAATAGCAAAGTTGGCATATTCACGTCAGTATATATCCAAGAACCTATATTATTCTAAAGAAAAATCGCTAAAATTTTATGTCCTGTTTTTGCAACTAAAGCAAAGCTGTATTTGAATTGCACACTTAGAAAATTCTGAGTTACTTTTTCTGTGGCAATAGAATGAACTAGAAGTCAATTGCTTTGGATTTTATATAAATTCCAGGAACTGATAACAAGATTAATACAATATGGCTCAATATTAACAAGAAAATTTTTTATACTTCTCACTGTTACAAGCCCCTCCTGTCCTGCACTTTAACAAGTATTTTCCAAATGCCCTCCATTTTTAAAAAGCAAACCATCACTGCTATTCTAATGTATGTTTTCAACTGTAACGAGTTTTTAAAAAATTGCTTGGGTATCCAAATGAAAATAGAAAGGAACGCTTTTTGTTGCACATTTATCATATTCTTTGCATATAACAATTCTTATGCCTTAGAATAATAAGAATGGGGGACAAAATCAGTCAGAAAATAAATTCCATTTACAGAATGGAGGGAAAACACTTCAAACAGATTTATCAGAATTGCATTCAAAAATATAATATCACCATTAAAATTGAGACAAAAATTATCTTTAAAAATTAATTTTATTTTATTTTCACCAGTTAATATACTTTAAATTTATTTACTTGTAAATATGGAGCTACCACTGAAAAAAATTCCCATTTCTATATTTACAAAGGAATTTCTGAAGATGAATGTTAGGTCTACTTTTTTTTAACCTATGTATATGCATTTATAAAGATACAGAGATAACCTGCTTTCAGAGCAAGAGAAGTTAGTTTGGAAATATTATTACACCATTTACTGTGTTCTAATGCTGCAATATCACTTAAAGACTCATTTCTATTTGGAATTACATAGCTGCTCGGTTAGAGCACTTTTCTCAGCCGAGGCATATAAGGCATCTGCATACTTGTGCTTTTTTGTTTGTTTTATTTATTTATTTATTTATTTTTAATATAATTTATTTTATTATCATTAATCTACAATTACATGTGCAATATTATGGTTATTAAACTACCCCTTCATCAGGTCCCCCCCACCAACCCCATTACAGTCACTGTCCATCAGCGTAGTGAGATGCTATAGAATCACTATTTGTCTTCTTGTACTTTTAATAGCATTTCTTTTTCATGGAAGTCTGATCATTAGAAGGTTAGCCAGAAAATGCATACTACCTGCTGTTTAAGAAGCCTAAATTGCCTTGTCATGCTATTATATGACAAAAAGAAAAGCAAAAAAAAAAAAAAGGAAAAAGTAGACCAATTACAAAAAATAGGTTAAAGTATATAACATAAAGAAAATTCAAATCATCTGTGGGAAGTGAATGTCAATGTGCTTTTAATTAGAGTCTGGAAGTAGAGGAGATTTTTTCATATTCATATACAAATACTAGGTAAATCCAGAAGATTTTACAAGAGGAAATTATTTTACTATTGCCAACATTATGATTAGAGAAAGGAAAACAATTTTTTACAAATGCGTTGTCTTTGGCTAATAATCCAATTTACTTCTGACCAAGTCCAATTCAAACAGTATTACTTAATAACATAAATTTCTTTTTAATTAATTTTCTGTAACTAATTTTAAGGCTGTGTTAAAGAACAACAAGTTGAACTGAAATTACGTTTCGATGGCCTTAACTCTTTTTTTGGGGGGGAACAATGTGGTTATTAATCAACTAAAAAACTATAAAACTTCTTGTCCTTTAAAAACTATTCTGGCACTTACAGAGTAATTTAATAATAACTTAGTTTGTATACATTATAAAACTTTCTTTTCAAAAATTTTTTTATTAAGGTATTATTGATATACACTCTTATGAAGATTTCACATGAAAAAACAATGTGTTGACTACTTTTACCATATTAACAAGTCCACACCCATACCCCACTGCAGTCACTGTCCTTCAGTGTAGTAAGATGCCACAGAGTCACTGTTTGCCTTCTCTGTGCTACACTGTTTTCCCCATGACCCCCCCACACCATGTGTACTAAACATAATACCCCACAATCTTGTCTCCCTCCCTCCCCACCAGCCTTCCCACACCCTTCCCCTCCCTTTGGCAACCGCTAGTCCCTTCTTGGAGTCTGTGAGTCTGTTGCTGTTTTGTTCATTCAGTTTTGCTTCATTGTTATACTCCACAAATGAGGGAAATCATTTGGCACTTGTCTTTCTCCTCCTGGCTTATTTCACTGAGGATAATATCCTCCAGCTCCATCCATGCTGCAAATGGTAGGATTTGTTTCTTTCTTATGGCCGAATAGTATTCCACTGTGTATATGTACCACCTCTTCTTTATCCATTCATCTACTGATGGACACTTAGGTTGCTTCCATTTCTTAGCTATTGTAAATAGTGCTGCAATAAACATAGGGGTGCATATGTCTTTTTGAATCTGAGAAATTATATTCTTTGGGTAAATTCCAAGGAGTGGGATTCCTGGGTCAAATGGTATTTCTATTTTTAGTTTTTTGAGGAACCTCCATGTTGCTTTCTACAATGGTTAAACTAGTTTACATTCCCACCAGCAGTGTAGGAGAGTTGCTCTTTCTCCACACCCTCACCAGCATTTGTTGTTCTTAGTCTTTTGGATAGTGGGCATTCTTACTGGTATGAGTTGATATCACTTTGTGGTTTTAATTTGCATTTCCCTGATGATTAGTGATGTGGAACATCTTTTCATGTGTCTGTTGGCCATCTGAATTTCTTCTTTGGAGAATTGTGTCTTCATATCCTCTGCCCGTTTTTTAATCAGGTTATTTGCTTTTTGGGTGTTGAGGTGTGTGAGTTCTTTATATATTTTTGATGTTAACCCCTTGTTGGATATGTCATATACAAATATATTCTCCCATACTGTAGGATGCCTTTTTGTTCTGTTGATGGTGTCCTTTGACATACGGAAACGTTTTAGTTTGATGTAGTCCTGTGAGTTCATTTTTGCTTTTGTTTCCCTTGCTTGAGGAGATGTGTTTAGGAAGAAGTTGCTCATGCTTATATTCAGGAGATTTTTGCCTATGTTGCCTTCTAAGAGTTTTATTGTTTCATGACTTACATTCAGGTTTTTTATCCATTTTGAGTTTACTTTTGTTTATGGGGTTAAATGATAATCTAGTTTCATTCTCTTGCATGTAGCTGTCCAGTTTTGCCAACACCAGTTGTTGAGGCTGTCATTTCCCCATTGTACGTCCATGGCTCCTTTATCATGTATTAATTCACCATATATGGATGGGTTTATATCAGGGCTCTCTAGTCTGTTCCATTGGTTTACAGGTCTGTTCTTGTGCCAGTACCAAATTGTCTTGATTACTGTGGCTTTGGAGTAGAGCTTGAAGTTGGAGAGCGTAATGTCACCAGCTTAATCTTCCTTCTCAGCATTGCTTTGGCTATTCAGGGTCTTTTGTGGTTCCATATGAATTTTAGAACTATTTGCTCTAGTTCATTGAAGAATGCTGTTCGTATTTTGATAGGGATTGCATTGAATCTGTAGATTGCTTTAGACAGTATGGCCATTTTGACATTATTAATTCTTTCTATCCATGAGCACGGGATGTGTTTCCATTTATTGGTATCTTCTTTAATTTCTCTCATGAATGTCTTGTAGTTTTCAGAGTATAGGTCTTTCACTTCCTTGATTAGGTTTATTCCTAGGCATTTTATTCTTTTTGATGCAATTGTGAATGGAATTTTTTTGCTGATTTCTCTTTCTGCTAGTTTATTGTTAGTATATAGGAATGCCACAGATTTCTGCATATTAATTTTGTATCCCACAACTTTACTGAATTCAGATATTAGATCTAGCAGTTTTGGAGTGGATTCTTTAGGGCTTTTTATGTACAATATCATGTCATCTGCAAACAGGGACAGTTTAACTTCTTCCTTGCCAATCTGGATGCCTTTGATTTCTTTGTGTTGTCTGATTGCCGTGGCTAGGACTTCCAGTACTATGTTGAATAGAAGTAGGGAGAGTGGGCATCCTTGTCTTGTTCTCAATCTTAAAGAAAAAGCTTTCAGCTTCTCGCTGTTAAGTTTAATGTTGATTGTGGGTTTGTCATATATGGCCTTTACTATGTTGTGGTACTTACCCTCTTTACTCATTTTGTCAAGAGTTTTTATCATGAACGGATGTTGAATTTTGTCAAATGCTTTTTCAGCATCTATGGAGATGATCATGTGGTTTTGTTCTTCTTTTTGTTGATGTGGTGGATGATGTTGATGGATTTTCGAATTTTGTACCATCCTTGCATCCCTGGAATAAATCCTACTTGATTATGATGGATGATCATTTTGATGTATTTTTGAATTTGGTTTGCTAATATTTTGTTGAGTATTTTTGCATCTCTGTTCATCAGGGATATTGGTCTGTAATTTTCTTTTTGTGTGTCTTTGCCCTGTTTTGGTATTAGAGTGATGCTGGCCTCATAGAATGAATTTGGAAGTATTCCCTCTTCTTCTACTTTTTGGAAAACTTTAATGAGGATGAGTATTAGGTCTTCACTAAATGTTTGATAAAATTCAGCGATAAAGCCATCTGGTCCAGGGGTTTTGTTCTTAGGTAGTTTTTTGACTATGAATTCAATTTTGTTGCTGGTAATTGGTCTATTCAGATTTTCTGTTTCTCTCTGGGTCAGCCTTGGAAGGTTGGATTTTTCTAGAAAGCTGTCCATTTCTTCTAGATTATCCAGTTTGTTAGCATATAATTTTTCATAGCATTGTCTAATAATTCTTTGTATATCTGTGGTGTCCGTAGTAATTTTTCCTTTCTCATTTCTGATTCTGTTTATGCATGTAGACTCTCTTTTTTTCTTGATAAGTCTGGCTAAGGGTTTATCTATTTTGTTTATTTTCTTGAAGTACCAGCTCCTGCTTTCATTGATTCTTTCTATTGCTTTATTCTTCTCAATTTTATTTATTTCTGCTCTTATCTTTATTATGTCCCTCCTTCTACTGACTTTGGGCATCATTTGTTCTTTCTTTTCTAGTTTTGTTAATTGTGAGTTTAGACTGTTTAAATAGGATTTTTCTTCTTTCCTGAGGTGGGCCTGTATTGCAATATACTTTCCTGTTAGCATGGCCTTTGCTGCATCCCATAGATTTTGTGGTGTTGAATTATTGTTGTCATTTGTCTCCATATATTGCTTGATCTCTGTTTTTATTTGGTCAATGATCCATTGGTTATTTACATGTTGTGAAGCCTCCATATGTTTGTGGGATTTTTCATTCTCATAGCATAATTTATTTCTAGTTTCATACCTTTGTGGTCTGAGAAACTGGTGGGTACAATTTCAAACTTTTTAAATTCACTGAGGCTCTTTTCGTGACCTTGTATATGATCTATTCTTGAAATGTTCCATGTGCACTTGAGAAGAATGTGTATTCTGCTCCTTTTGAGTGTAGAGTTCTGTAGATGTCTATTAGGTACATCTGTTCTAATGTGTTGTTCAGGGCTTCTGTCTTCTTACTTATTTTCTGTCTGGTTGATCTGTCCTTCAGAGTGAGTGAAGTGTTGAAGTCTCCTAGAATGAATGAATTGTATTCTATTTCCCCTTTTAATTCTGTTAGTATTTGTTTCACATATGTAGGTGCTCCTGTGTTGGGTGCATAGATATTTATAAATGTTATATCTTCTTGTTGGATTGACCCTTTTATCATTATGTAATGTCCTTCTTTGTCTCTTGTGACTTTCTTTGTTTTGAAGTCTATTTTGTCTGATACAAGTACTGCAACTCCTGCTTTTTTATCCCTATTAGTTGCAAGAAATATTTTTCCATCCCTTCACTTTTAGTTTGTGTATGTCTTTGGGTTTAAAGTAAGCCTCTTGTAGGCAGCATATAGATGGGTCTTGTTTTTTTATCCATTCAGTGACTCTATGTCTTTTGATTGGTGCATTCAGACCATTTACATGTAGGGGGATTATCAATAGGTATGTACTTATTGGCATTTCAGGCTTTAGATTCGTGATTACCAAAGGTTCAAGGTTAATTTCCTTACTACCTAGGAGTCTAACTTAACTCAATATGCTATTACAAACACAGTCTAAAGATTCTTTTTTTCTCCTCCTTTTTCTTCCCCCTCCATTCTTGATTTATTAGGTTATCATATTCTGTAGTCTTTGTCTATCTGTTAATTGACTTTGGGGATAGTTGATTTAATTTTCCATTTGTTTAGGAATTAACTGTTCTACTTTACTTATTGTGGTTATATCATCTCTGGTGATAGCTATTAAATCTTAGGAACACTTCCATCTATAGCAGTCCCTCCAAAATACACTGTAGTGATAGTTTGTGGGAGGTAAGTTTTCTCAGCTTTTGCTTATCTGGGAATTGTTTAGTCCCTCCTTCAAATTTAAATGATAACCTTGCTGGATAAAGTATTCTTGCTTTGAGGCCCTTCTGCTTCATTGCATTAAATAGATCATGCCACTCCTTTCTGGCCTGTAAGTTTTCTGCTGAGAAGTCTGATGATAGCCTGATTGGCTTTCCTTTGTATGTGATCTTATTTCTCTTTCTGGCTGCTTTTAATAATCTGTCCTTTTCCTTAATCTTTGCCATTTTTATTTCTATATGCCTTGCTGTTGTCTTCCTTGGGTCCCTTGTGTTGGGAGATCTGTGCACCTCCATGTCCTGAGAGACTATCTCCTCCCCCAGACTGGGGAAGTTTTCAGAAATTACCTCATCAAAGACACTTTCTATCCGTTTTTTTCTCTCTTCTTCTTCTGGTACCCCTATGATGTGAATATTGTTCTGTTTCGTTTGGTCACACAGTTCTCTCAATATTCTTTCATTCTTAGAGATTCTTTTTTCTCTCTGTGCCTCAGCTTCTTTGTATTCCTCTTCTCTAATTTCTATTTCATTTATTGTCTCCTCTACCGTATCTAATCTGCTTTTAAAACTTTCCATTGTATGTTTCATTTCTGATACTGTGTTCCATAATGATTGGATCTCCAATCAGAATTCATTCCTGAGTTCTTGAATATTTTTCTATACCTCCATGAGCATGCTAATGATTTTTATTTTGAATTCCCTTTCATGCAGATTCATGAGGTCTATTTCATTTGAATTTTTCTCAGGGGTTGTATTCATAATTTTACTTTGAACAAGGTTCCTTTGGTGTTTCATATTTGTATTTGGTGCCCTCTGGTGCCCAGAAGCTCTACTCTCTGGAGCTGTTCAGCCCCTGAAGCAATGTCGGGGGTCACAGGAGAGTGGTATTGGTGCCTGGGGTGAGGAAAGAACGTTTTCTTGCTTCTCTGCTGCTATGCTTGTATCCACTGCCAGTACCAGTAGGCCGTGTACACAGGTATAAGCCTTTGTGCTTTGTGTTTGTAGTTGCTGTAGATGGGGCTTCCCTCTGGCTGGCCTAACACCTGGGTAGGGTTGCCGTTTTGCGAGCCAGGTGGGGCTGGCCGGGAGAAAGGCTCAGTAGGCTGCATAGCATGGAGTTGTTCCTTGGAGCTCTGTAGCCAGCCAGGGAGCTGAAGCCTCTGAAGCTCGTGTAAGTTCCCAATCTGCTGGGCAGAGTGCACCCAGACAATTTTGTCTACCTGTCCTTTCTCCTGAGCAGTAAGCTCTGTGCAATCCTTGCCCTTTTAGCAGCCCTCTTGCTGTTAGGAAGTCTTTCAGACTTCCTGCCTTTCTTTTGTCCCAGAGCAGCCAGATATGGATCCCTGCTTTCCACAAGCAGCTGGAACCTCAGTCTCTCCAGAATTCTGCCTTTCTTAGCTTTCCAATCCCCTAATCATGAGAGTACCATGAAAACACCATGAAATGTAGGTTTGTGCTCCCAGAGCAGATCTCCAGAGTTAGGTATTCAGCAGTCCCAGGTCTCCACTCCTTCCCCGCTCTGTTTCTCTTTCTCCCATTGGTGAGCTGGGGTGGGGGAAGGCTTGGGTCCCACGGGGCCACGGCTTTGGTACGTTACCCTGTTTTGTGAGGTTTATTCTTTTCTCCAGGTGTATGCAGTTTGGCGCAGTCCTCTTTCCTGTTGCTCTTTCAGGATTAGTTGTATAAATTATATGTTCTTATTATATGCAGTTTTAGGAGGAAGCCTCTGTCTTACCTCTCATGCTGCCATCTTTAATCCTCTCAAGATTTCTTTCCATTTAATCTGTGAGACACTGTATGTCACTTCAAGTAAGAAAGCATGGTGAGATGCATTCTGGGTAAGTTACAAAAACAATATCACAGATTCGCTTGTTACTCAAGGGTAGTATCCTGGAAGGATTTTCCCAAGGCAATGTAGAGCTGGAAGCATTATTACCCAAGTCAGTCTGTTAAGAAGTCAAAGCTATGTCAACAGTCATAGCTTCAAGGGACAAGAAGGAATGAGAAGGAAAGACCATGAGCTTTAATATGAGAACATTCTGAATGTAAGTTCTGGGCTCATGTCTCACAAGCTATGTGATCATCTAGTCACAAGGTCTCTGTTTTCTTCTCTGTATAATGGGCTTAAAGTTATACTCAACTCACAGAGTAGAGTGGATTACATGAGGTAATGTGTGTTAAGCAACTTTCATCATGCCTGTTACAGAGAAAACACTGTATGCATATTTGTGGTTATTATTGTCACTGCAAGCATCAAAGAATGAGAAAAGAGGCCAAGAGAGAATTTCTGAGGAATGAGATGTGTCAGTGACAAAATTTGGCAGTTCAGGAAAATTTGGCGAGCTCTGGGCATGAAGAATATGTTTCTGTCATGCAGACCCCAGCGTGCACCGCCAATGCAGGACAGTTCCTTAGAGGCACTGCTGCAGTCTAAGGGTGAATGGAAAGGAACACGCGTAGCCCCAAACTGTCATCCACACTACCCAGATAAAACTGGCTGTTAAGTACAAATATTTTGGGGTCTTTTGCTGACTACTGTGTGTCAGAAAAGCTGATGTGATTTAGCCAAAAATACAACATTGAAAGTGTGCATTAAATTAGAAGAATGGGAAAGAACAAACCCCATTATTCAATAAAAATTTTCTCTCTCAGATATAATTTACAGACATGATGTTGCTTCTCTTTTTGAGCTAAGGAGTCTGGCAGCTAAAGAGACAATGAGCTTGGCTTTGAGGTAAAAAAAATAAATGCAGCCATATGGAAAAAGCTTTCTGATGATACATTTACAGTCTTAATAGCCTCGCTGTGAAAATTTTATAGCCATCCAGTTAGCATTCTTATTTATTTATTTATTGAGAGAATTGAATAACAACTATAAATGCACATAAATAAATGAACATTTGTAAAATATTTTTTTATATACCACAGGTATAAACATAATCCCAAACTATACAGCATGTCTGTTAGAAATGTATGAAAATATCTGCATAAAGTTATATTTGACATTGTCACCTCAAAACTGACCTAATTTTGACTTAAACAAAATTGACCAAAATTGACCTAAGCACAGTTATTTGTTTAGGCACTGATGGTGGAAAACTTATGTTTTGGTGCATGGGTGGAGTGCATGGGTGGAGGGGTGTGGGAATTAAGTGGCCTTGAGTGGTCAGAGGAGGCTCTGGTTCCTTTTCTCATTAGGTCCTGGAAACAGCAGGCCACTTTGCATAAATGCAAAAGGTTAGTGAAAGTCTGTTGTTTTTAGGCACAAAGCCTTTGATGTCTATATTAAAGTAGCCATGGCAAGTAGGAAACGCTTTGGGACTTTGACTTCTGTCTAGGAAAGAGGGAAACAGAAACAAGATGGTATTTGTCCTCCCATGATTAACAAACAAAAACCAGGGGGGAAAACGACATTTGTTACAGGGCAAAGTGCTAGAAAGAAAGGAGCCTCATTGATAAATGTTGGCTAGGGATTGATCGATGCAAATATATGGGGTCTTCACATGGTCAGGGAAAGGGTACCAGGGGCTATGAGTAGAACAATTTCCTGAACTCATAGAAGATTGGGAAAGATTCAAGTTCCAGCCCATCGGAGTGGTTAGTGGGTGGCTTTCCTCCATATAAGGACTTGGGGCCTTAGATGCTGCCAGCCCACGGCTGTATCCCCTGATTCAGTTTCCTTGGAAAGTCGGTGGAAGGGAAGCAGGAAAAGTTTTATCTGGCCAGCTATGAAGTAACTTTTCTCAGTTTACTCACACTCACTTAGCTAGGATTTCCTGGCATGACCTGCAAAGTAGGCTTATCAATACCGTTCAACTGCCTGCTTAGGATAAAGAGAAAGAGCTGGGTGAAGGGTGCACAGCTTCTCCCATACCAGGGTGCTGATTCTATACTTGAGCAAAAGGGTCAGGGCATTGTATGCCCTAAAAACTGGCTTTCATTAATACTACAACAGTATGTTCAAGAACAACAAAAAGCAATGCCCATTTTTAGTCAACGACTTGTATTTCTTTCTGAACACCCCTCCTCTGGAGAGTAGAAAACAAATAAGTAAATGTCTAATTTGGTTTAAAGCTTAGGCTGATCTGATAGTTTAGCAGCTCCTTATGGTAGAATTTAGTCTTTCTTAGACAACATTTTTCAGTGTCTCAGATCCTGAGACGCCCTCTTCCCCTGCTTCTCTCCTTCAGGTGAGGAGTGGTGCATGGGTGGAGGGGTGTGGGAATTAAGTGGCCTTGAGTGGTCAGAGGAGGCTCTGGTTCCTTTTCTCATTAGGTCCTGTTGCCTGACTGCTGAAGCAGACTGATGTGCGGCTGGATAATCACAGCCCTGATATCTTCAGATGCCTATGTCAATAGCTGGTAAGCGAATTATATATATTTTTTATTTTGACTCTGTTATTGTCCCCTGGGATTCTCTCTTACCTTGATTTCTGCTGACTGCAGAACTTCAGGCATCCACCAGAGTCCCCATCTGACAAACTATCCTGGATATCCTCCCACAGACTCTGGCATGGGAGGGGCGACTCATTCATACATAGTATGTACCTTTGAGAGCCCATCGCCTCTCAACTCATCCAGGTGACATGGAAATTGAAGGTGGCTTGGGAATGTTGCCACCAAGGGACGTCTGCCACCCTATGCTGCAACCTAGGGATGTCTGTGTTATCTTGATCTGTCAATGCCTCAGATTGCTGTAGGCATTTGGTGAGATGGTCTCCTCTTGAACCCTAATCAGAGAGTGCAGACACTCTGCCCTCTAAGGAAGAGGTACCCAAACACAGGACACACTCATGTTTGTCTCTATTCTATGTCCCACTTTCCTTCTTCTCTCTTCAATGCCCAGGCAAGAAGAGGAGGATTTTAATTTTTACTTTTCTCTAAAGCACTGGCCTGATCCAGGTAGATGGACCCTTTGGGAAGACCAATTTAAAGTCTTGTGCTTAGAAAGGCAAAAGAGTTCATGAATACTATTCAAAATATTATTCCCATTACAAATGTCTTCACATTCTTCTGAGTAACAGGACAATCTTTTCTCCTGCAGATAGGGTGACCAACTATCCTGGTTGGACGGAAACTCAGGGTTTACTTGGGATGGGAGACTTTCAGTTCTAAGCCTGGGACAATCTGGGGTAAACTGAGGCAATTATTCATGCCCACCCACCCCATCTGCAAATGCTGAGCAACTCTGAGGATAACATGATTGTGGTAATATGCTGAAAAATTACCTGTAGCTTTACTCAGCCTGAAAATACCTATTCCTACAAGAGGTGAGAGATTAGAGAAGACATGATAAGGAGGGGATGGCAGGGTCTTGCCATAGTTAATTTGCATCTTATTGGTAAATGATTTAATTATGCCTCTTCTGGCCAGTGCCACAGTGGTTAATTTCTGTGGAGTTGTATATGTAGTAGTCCATCCATTATCCAGCCAGTAAACTTCTTTATTTTGTCTACTAAACTGCTAGTGTAGGTTCTTAAATTCATTTTAAAACAGTTGCTATATGCTCATTTAGTCAACACATAGTTCCTGTTGTGATTTACTTGTAAAATAATTACTATTACAGTGGATTTATATATTGTAGTAATATTTGCATTTTGTAATTGTATTACTTTCATGATGTTTAGTTTATGGTCTTAGTTGCCTGGACAACAATAGATAAATTTAGAAGGCAATCCAAGTGTTTAAACTTAGCTATTTATATTCTCCTAAATATTGCAACAGAGTATATCTTTCTTTAAAAATTGACTATAATGCTACTACTAATAACTATGTGTGTGTGTGTGTGTGTGTGTGTGTGTGTGTATATATATATATATATATATATATATATATATATATAATCATTTCAATATTTGGCCATATGCTTCAGTCCTTTACTCTCTCTCTGTTTTTTCCTTTTTACCTGGAACCTGCATTGCTGGATGGCTTAACCTGTATCAAAACAACCTAGACACCATGTAATAAAAGCTTCAAATTTCTGCACCACCGAAGACCTGAAGGAACTAGTCCCTGAGGTACAGGGCAGTTTTATGAAGCCCTTAATGCTCCCGTTATGGTTGAGAACTGCTCGACTACTGTACAAATAACCAGGGTCCGCCATCCCCACAGCAGCAGTCACCCTGACTTCAGTCCCAGGGTGTGGGTGGCACGGGTGACCCTCCAGACCTAGCCAGAGTGAAGCCGTTTTGTGTACAGATGCCATTTCAGAACAAGTTGCTGGTCTGGGCTGCAGCTCCAGGACAGGGAGGAGCTCCCTGTTCCCCTACTGCTGGGGCAGGAGGCACAAAGAAGGCGGAACTGCTTTGTGTCTGGACAGAAACGTAGAGACAAGAAGGAGCTCCAGGATTGCTGACTGCCTGTGTTCCTACACACAGTGACTTGTGTCTCTAAAGGTGGCCCCCTTCCCATCCCAGATGAAGGAAACCTGGCAGAAGGGGGACAGCAGGGGTGGGAGGGGGGTGGCAGGGGGCAGCAGGGAGCAGCAAGGGGGTAGCAGGGGCGGCAACTTCGGTCAAGCTGCTGCCAGAGTGCCTCGCAGCGCTCCTCCGCATGTAACCCCTTACTAGAACTCATCAGCTCACCAACTGGACTTGTCTGAATGAGTGGTTCTTTCACTCATGCCATTCCCTCACATTCGGGAGATGGTGTTTCTTCTATGTCCCTCTGGGAAATTCTAACAGTGTGTGTTAGGTTAATAACACAAGCTCTCTGATACCTGGTTTATTCTTTTGCTATATGGAAATGAGACTGTATAGTCAATGAGAGCAATATATGTAGAACACATAATGTTTTCACAGGCTAAAAAAGCTAAGTGTGCAAAAAGTAACTATTTTCTCATAATCGAATTTAATTTCTGTCTTGATCCACCATTTCACCCAGGATCACAGTCTCTAATCCATTCATTCTAGGGACATTTTGCAACCATTTTGAGCTTACAATCAAAAATAGAATTGTTTCTTCATACTCTCCTTATACCAGGAGGTGACTCAAAAATTCAGGGCTTATGAAAAAAAATTGATGTTATTAGTAGGGAGACAATTCCATTTCCTGGTCTTGGTCTGTCCTGTGCTGGTATCCAGGGAGGAGTTTGGCTTCTATTTCCACTGACATTTCTGTCAGCAGCCTTGGGCCACACAGTACAAGCTACTATTGGCAAAATTGTATCACCATTGAGTTTAAGGAGAGCTCATTTTATGTCATTCTCCCAGGTTCAGTTAAGATGTAATTGTTTTCCTGACTCTGAGACGTAAGGGGACTGAGTGCTTGCCAGATAACCTCTGCCACTGGCATCCTAGGCAGGTATCTGGAGTCAACTGGCCCCTCCATCACTGTGACCTGGGACACATCTGCAGACCTGTTATCAGTTTGCTGGAAAGTCAGTGTCAATTACCCTCTACTTTTGTTCTCCCAAAGGGTCGTGTTCCACCCAGCTTTAGCATTTCCACATCAACGGCTAAGCAGGCATGCTCTATTTTCTTTCCTTCCAATTCTCTCTTTTTTTCTCTCCAGCTCAGAGACAGAAATGGAGTGGTGAGGTAGGGAGAGTGCCAGAGAAATTTATACAGTGTCTTTTTAAAATCAACTTTCACCTACACTGGGAGTTTCTATAATTGACCATTAGTTCTCCATGTCTTTTAATGATAACCGCTCACTTGGAGCAAGAGTGATCCTAGTTCCCATCCCCAAAGAGAGGAAAATCTTGGGTAATATTATGTGCAGATTGCAGGGGGATGACAGAAATTAAAATATTTTATAGCATCTTCTTTGCACATGTAAAGTAGTTAGCACAGCGTGAAGTACTAAGAACTACTTGGTGATGTATAATAGCTACAATCATATTTTGGCTAAAATTATTGAATGGCTTTATGCATGAGGCTCTATGTAAAATTCATTATATGTGTGATCTCATTTCAAACTCACAACATAGAGACAGAAATTATTACCCCCATTTTACTGATAGGGAAACAGTTTAGGGAAATTAAATAATTGCTCAAGGACACACAGCCAACAAGCAAGTGGTAGAGCTAAGTCTCAGCTCCATGTCTGTCTTAGAATCTAACCTCTGTTCCTACCCATGGTCACCCTCCTGTTATCCGCTTTCCTGTCTCCTCTTTCATTCTAGGGCTGAGGTGGCATGCCCAGACTCTTCATGTGACAGGGAGTGAGAGGGATGTCGAAACAGGAATGAGCAGGATATGTCTGTGTGACAGTGATGCTAGCCACATACAGGAATGCTGCTTTTATGAGAACACATTTAAACAAGAATTGAAAATAAAATAATAGATCTATGCATATGCAAGGACTTATTCCTGTGATTATTAGAAGTATAAATGCTCTGAAAATTTGGTTATGTTTCTTTAGTATCTGTAATACTTCTGGATTTTCCCCATGAGATGATTTCTCAGCAGGTGTAGTTTCATATTTTCCTTAGGTCAAGCTTGCAAATCATTTTGTTGTTCTTAGCTTCTTTTTTTTTACCTTAACCATCACCCTTAAACAAAAAGCCCATAACTTGATCAATGTACATTTAACTGGAACATTTGCTCATCCATCCTGTCTCTTAGAATTAGTCAATTTGAGTTTTAAGAACATCAGGACTTTTTCTGGCCACCTGTCAGTGTGTAGGAGATGATTTTATCTCTACAGCTCTAATTTATTTTGCCTTATTCTAACTTTGTTTCTGCCTCAGTATTATTGGCAAATGATCAGTGAAAGTCTGAGTTGAATAATTAAAGAGCTGAGGTATCTTGGTATAACTGTGTGGGGAATTTTTCTAAGCTATAGAAGGTCTGGTTCTAGAGACATTTTACTTATGTCTGGATTCAGTAACATTAAAAATAACTCTCTAAAGTTTTTTTGGAGAAAATCTAAGGGCATATACTAGGAAAATAAACAAAACAAAATATTTATGGAAATTTCCAATATTTGTGGGATGATAATGTAGAATTTAGTACACATTTTTATTCATACTATGTTAATGTCATGTTAAATTTGTTGATGACTAAGGAAAAAATGAATGAAACCCAGTACATTAAATTTATTGAAACCAATTATATTTTGTGGGAATTCAGTGGTTATTAGGACTGGACTCAAATGTTCCAGGATTGGTTAAGCTGATATTAGCCAAGGAATGACTCTATGCTCAGCTATACCCAAGTATAGCTTTATATATTCTGGGTACTTTCTCTTGATAAGGAGGGCCACAATATTTATAGGTCCCAAAGTCTCCAGGTAGCTGGCAGTTGTTATTTCTAAATAATTTCTACAAATAGGCGATAGTTGAAACCTATTCTGCCTACTAGACAAGAACCCACATTACCTGCAGGAGCTGCCCCGGCCCTTTCCATGGCGTAATGGGGACTCCACGGGACTATACATATCTCTGTCTTTCTGATTCTTCTCAGGTGGTTTTTGCCTTTCTCTAAATAAGCTATTTAAAAATCTCTACAATGTGAAATTGTTAGATTCATCTTGCACTCCTGCAGGATTCGTGGAGGTCTTGAAAAACTCATTTTAGCTTGGAAGCTAGGTTACTGGTTTAAAGCCCTATATATGGTAACAGTCTGTGAAGCATGACTTCTAACAAAAGTCTCCTTGGAGAGTGGTGGAGTGATGGTACAGAAAAACTTCAGATTTTGAATCAGGTCCATCCATTCCCAAATCTCCTAATGGATGTTGTTCATGTGCCCGTCACAGAATCAGATCCTGAGCCTCTTCGAAAAGAGTTTGCAGTGTAGTTGACATGGTTTGGATTCCTGTTTCAATTAACTTTTGCAGCTTTAGAAATATTCCTTAATAAATTTGATTTGACATTTCCTCATCTATAAAATGGAAATAATACCTTTATCACAAGTGTTTGTATTTTAACTGAGTGAAATGATGCATGTAAATTCCTAGCATAGTGTACAGTTAAGCCGTCAATAATGTGGGGATTACAGCTATTTGGAGACAGACAGCCTTGGGTTTCAATTATAGATCTTCCTCTTATGGTCTGTGTAACCTGGGCCACGTTACATAGAAAGCATTTTGTTTCTTCATTTGTTACTGACTTTTTAATTCATAGGTTGTATGTAACTATAAGAGAGCTTTTTATGCAAGGACTGAGCTAAGCAGTTTAGAGGCTTAACATTTTTAATGTTATGGGTCATGTACACTTGTTCTCTGTCACTTACAGATGAGGAAACTTAAATCTCAATCATAGAAGTAACATTCCAGAAGCAGAGCTTCTTAGCATTATATTTAACTATTGTAATGATTGAATAGCACAAATACCTAGCACAACACGTGATACAGAAAAGCTGGAAAAACATTTCCGCATTCCTGATCTCTGTCTAATCATAGACTCTTAGAATGTTTTCTCACTCACAAGAATTTGGTTTGGGCCCACAGAAGCAATAAATACACATGAGGTTAGCATGACATTTGGTTTCAAATAATGAAATCTATCACAAAAAACACTTCCACTTTGGTGTGATATTCAAATATATGCACTTCTTTTCATGGATCAATTTTCTGACCCCTGCATTCCTAAGAGCTTAAAGACATGCATCCTTTGAGTCAGATAAAAAAATAACATGGCAAAATTAATTACAAAATGTGTTTTGACAACATTTTCCACTGGGACAAAATTGTAGGTAATTACCAAATTCTAGTTTCTCTAGGCAGTAGGTCTATAAGCAAGAGTTTTCAGAGCAACTAGAAAAAAAATCATAGTTCAGTGGGATTTCAAATAAAAGTCTCCCCTTCCTAACACTGTAAAAAAGGACCTATGCCTTAAAGGAGAAATTTTAAATGCCATTGGAGACTTTTGAAAGAATGGAGACCACATGAAGAGAGTTTTACCATGGAGTCTTTAAAAACAGGTCTTCAGTGGTGACCATAATATATAAATGGAAAGATAGAGAATTAATTCATCATACAGTGGAGCAGAAAACTCACATCTGTCCTTCCTACAACCGAGTAAACCCCATTTATTAATGCTGTTCTGTGCACTGTCAGGTCTAAGCAATTAACTTGTACAGACCGGCTTCTATGGGGATGGATAGACAATGTATTTATCAGAGGAATATACTAGTTTTGGCTTTTTAACATCAAAGAAAAAGAAATACAATATCCAATATGTTCTATATAAACTAAGACACTATAAAATTACAGTCATGGAGTAATTTTAGAACCAAAATAATATTCAAATTTTTAAGTAATAGATTTCAGAGATCTTTTTTCCTTTAATCAAGTAAGAATAGATCATTTAGAGTGTAATCCAATGGAGTTATTTTAGTTTCTTGATGAATGATTCATTTCTAAGTATACTGGTCACCCACATCACTGATAATCTGGACATAGAAAAAAAAGAAAACAATCTGTCATTGCCATTAAACATAGCATCTAGTGAAAATACATATTCCCATGTGTACTGCTCATCTGAGATGCTCTTCTATGAGCTCTGATGACCTTATAAATGAGAAGTTGGTGTGTTTTTGTGTGGATCCCAAGTGTTATGATCAGAAAATATGATGTATAATCCAGTATTTTTCATAAGTGTTCTATTTTATTTTTCTACTTCATTATCTGGCTCTTCTGCAGACAAAAAGTGTTTCTTTCTTCCTACTCCTATTTATTCTGACTGAGATCAAATTAGAGAAAGCATGAAGAAACAAATGCACAGAGCTGATCACTTCCTCTTCGGAAACCCTTGTCTTCCTAAGCTTCCAGGAGACCACATGTTCCTGTTTTCATTCTATCTCAGAAGATCACCTTTCATCTCTTGATGGAGTACCCCAGGGGACCAAAAATTTCCAAAGTTCTGACCTCAGATCTCCTTTTTAGCCTTTCTCATAGTTTCAAATACCGTCTATATGCTGGTGACTCCCACATATGCTTCCACTGTTTCGGTATCTTTCCTGAATTCCAGAATTCTACAAATTGCCTGATGAACTTCTCATTTAGATGTATAATATGCATATCACTCTTGATATATTCAAAATTGAAACCTTCATTTCAGTAATTGGCCTAAACATTCACCCAGTGAAGACCTAGTAATAATGGAGATATGGACCTATTTTCTCACAGACTGTGTCCATTAGCAAAAGGTCTTCAAATAAGATATAGAATCCTACTACTTCTCATTTATTTTCCTTACAGCCTATTTTAAATCACTAACCTCCCTCACTTGTACCTATGTAGTGTCTTCCTAGCTGGCCTCTGCTTCCCCTTTTGTGCCCATACACCTACAGTCTGTTTTCTTTTCCACTCAGCAGCCACAGGATCATTTCAAAACACCAGATAAATGGAGATGGGAAAAAGAAGGTGGTGTGAGAAGAGAGGCAGACACTTCCTCCCCAAACCACATATAACATGCAAATACGACTAATCCTGAAAGAGCAACATAAAGACTGCAGAAAAGACTGCCTACATCTAGGGAAATGAAAAGATCTCAAGGTAAAGGGTAAAGTAGCAAAGCCATGATCCAGTGGGACCCAAGACCTCCCCCTTCCCAGCCCACAGGCAGGAAGAAGAGACATGGAGTGGGGAGGGAGTAGAAGCCCAGGACTGCTGAACACCCAGCCCTGGATATCTGCTTCAGGAGCCCGAACACACATTACATGGTGCTCTGGAGATAGTGGGGTTGGAAAGTAAAGACAGGTTGAATACTGGGAGAGACTGAAATTCTAACAGCTTGTGGAGAACAGATCTGCACAACCAGCTTCCCTGAGACAAAACAAAGGTGGGCACTTTAAAAGACCTCCAAACAGTGAGAGGGGTGCTAAAGGGGCAAAGACTACACAGAGCTTGCTGCTCAGGAGAAAGGGCAGGTGGACAAAATCGTCCCAGCACACTCAACCCAGCAGGTTGGGAACTCTCAGGAGCTTCTGACACTCCACCCCACTGGCTGGCAATTCAGCCCTTAGGTCCCCCACTCTGATACACAGCCTGCCACTCCTTCTTCCTGGCAGACACCAGTCCTGCACACCTGCTGCCCCCACCATTGCACCAGGCCAGTGGGAGGGTGGCCCCACCTATGGCAGCTACAGGGGCATAGTATAGAGGCTTCTCCCTGCATACTTGGCCCAGTGGACCTGGAAGGCAGGCACAACAGCCAGGAGAGCAAGAGCTCTTTCCTTCCAGCAGGCACTGGTTCCACTCACCTGATAACCCTGCCCTTACTACAGGTTCTCAGCAGCTCCAGAGAGTAGAGATTCTGGGCACTAGAGGGCACCTCCTACACAAAGCTATTATCCCATTGGAAACACTAAAACAAATGAACACGTAGGAATTTTATCCAAACAAAAATTCAAGAAAAAACTCCAGAAAGAGGCCTTAGTGAAACTGAAATCACAAATCTTCTTGATAAAGATTTAAAAATAAAAGTCATAAACCTGCTCATGTAGCTACAGAAAAATATTCAAGATCTCAGGGAGAAGTTTAAGAAAGAGAGAGAAACAGAAAAATACAGTATCTGAAATGAAACATAAAATGGAGGGATTTAAAAGTAGATTAGATGAGGTAGAGGAGAAGGTAAATGAAACAGAAATTAGAGAATAGGAAAACAAAGAAACTGAGGGACAGAGAGAAAAAAGGATCTCTAGGATGAAAAAATAATAAGAGAACTGTGTGACCAATCCAAATGGAATAATATTCACATTATAGGGGCACCAGAAGAAGATGAGAGAAAAAGGGATAGAAAATCTCTTTGGGGAAATAATTGCTGGAAGCTTCCCCAAGCTGGGGAAGGAAAAGTCTCTCAGGTCATGGGAGTGCAGAGATGTCATAACAGAAGGGACCTTAGGAAGACAACACCAACATGTAATGATTAAATGGCAAAGATCAAGGACAAAGAGAGAGTATTAAAAGCAACCAGAGAGAGAAAAACAAACATATATAAAGGAAAGCCCATCAGGGTATCATCAGACATCTCAGCAGAAACCTTAGAGGCCAGAAGAGACAGACATGATATATTTAATGCAATGAAACAGAAGGGTCTCCAACCACGAATACTCTGTCTGGCAAGATCATGATTTAAATTTGAAGCAGGGATTAAACAATTTCCAGACAGGCAAAGTTGAGGGAATTTACCTTCCACAAACCATCTCTACAGTATATTTTAAAGGGACTTAGAAAGATGGAAGTCCTCCTAAGGTTAATACAAAACCACAGTACAGGAAGTGGACCAATTAATTACTGAGGAAATGCAAAATTAAATCAGCTAGTCACAAAGCTAGTCAAGAGATACACAAAGAGTAAAGAATATGACACCTAGTATATAAAGAGTGGAGGGGGACTAAGAAGGGAGAAGAAAAAAGAACCTTTAGATTGTGTATGAAATAGCATAATAAGCAAGTTAAGTTAGACTGTTAAATGGTAAGGAAGCTGCCCTTGAACCTTTTGTAACCACAGATCTAAAGGATGCAATATCAATCAGTAAGTACATATCTATCGATAATCACTCTAAATGTAAATCGACAGAATGCAGCAATCAAAAGACAGAGTTACTGAATGGATAAAATAACAAGACCCATCTATATCCTGTTTACAAGAGACTCACTTCAAACCCAAAGACATACACAGACTAAAATTGAAGGGACGGAAAAAGATATTTCATGCAAATAATAGAGAGAAAAAAGCAGGAGTAGCAGTACTTACTATATCAGACAAAATGAATTTCAAAAAAATAAATTAACAAGAGACAAAGAAGGACATTATAAAATGACAAAGGTGTCAGTCCAACAAGAGAATTATTATAGTAACCATTATAAATATCTATACACCCAATATAGGAGCACCTACATATGTGAAACAAATACTAACAGAATTAAAGGGGGAAATAGAATGCAATGCATTCATTTTAGGAGACTTCAACAAACCACCCACTTCAAAAGACAGATCAACCAGACAGAAAATAAGTAAGGAGGCAGAGGCACTGAACAATGCATTAGAATAGATGGACCTAACGGACATCTACAGAACACTCTACCCAAAAGCAGCAGAATACACCTTCTCAAGTGTACATGGAACATCTTCAAGAAAAGATCACACACTAGGTCACAAAAAAGCCTCAGTAAATTTAAAGATGGAAATTGTGCCAACCAGCTTCTCACACCACAAAGGTATGGAACCATAAATAAGTTATGCAAAGAAAACAAAAATATGCACAAACACATGGAAGCTTAACAACATGCTCCTAAATAATCAATGGATCAATGACTAAATAAGAACAGAGATCAAGCAATATATGTAGACAAATTAAAATAACTCACACCCAAAATCTGTGGGACACAGCGTAAGCCATTATAAGAGGAAAATATATTGCAATATAGGCTTACCTCAAGAAATATGAACAATCCCAAATGAACAGTCTAAACTCACAGTTAATAAAATGAGAAAAAGAACAAGTGTGGCCAAAAATCAGTAGAAGGAGGGACATAATAAAGACCAGAGAAGAAATAAATAAAATTGAGAAGACTAAAACAACAGAAAGAATCAATGAAACCAGGAGCTGGTTCCACAAGAAAATAAACAAAATAGATAAACTCCTAGCAGACTTATCAAGAAAAAGAGAGTGTACACACATAAACAGAATCAGCAATAAGAAAGAGAAAATCACTACAGACATCATGGAAATACAAAGTATTATTAGATAGTACTATGCAAAACTATATGCTAACAAATTGGATAACCTAGAAGAAATGGAAAACTTTCTAGAAAAATATACCCTTCTAAGACTGACCCCAGGAAGAAACAGAATCTCTGAACAAACCAATTACCAGCAAAGAAATTGAATTGGTAATCAAAAAACTACCCAAGAACAAAACGCCTAGACCAGATGGCTTCACTGCTGAATTTTATGAAACATTTAGAGAAGACCTAATACCCATCCTCCTTAATGTTTTCCAAAAAGTAGAAGAGGAGGGAATACTTCTAAACTCATTCTATGAAGCCAGCATCACTCTAATACCAAAACCAGGCAAAGACACCACAAAAAAAGAAAATTACAGACCAATATCCCTGATGAACATAGATGCAAAATACTCAACAAAATATTAGCAAACTGAATTCAAAAATACATCAAGAGGATCATACATCATGATCAAGTGGGATTCATCTCAGGGATGCAAGGATGGTACAACATTCGAAAATCCATCAACATCATCCACCACATCAATAAAAAGAAGGACAAAAATCACATGATCTTCTCCATAGATACTGAAAAAGCATTCGACAAAATACAACGTCCATTCATGATAAAAACTCTCACCAAAATGGGTATAGAGGGCAAGTACCTCAACATAATAAAGGCCATATATGACAAACCCACAGCTAACATTAAACTTAACAGCAAAAAGCTGGAAGCTTATCCTCTAAGATCATGAACAAGACCAGGATGCCCACTCTCAACACTTTTATTCTACATAATACTGGAGGTCCTGGCCACTGCAGTCAGACAATACAAAAAAAATAAAAGGCATCCATGTTGGTAAGGAAGAAGTTATACTCTCACTGTTTGCAGATGACATGATGTTGTACATAAAAAAAAAACCCTACAGAATCCACCAAAAGACTACTGGAACTAATATCTGAATTCAGCAAAGTTGCAGGATACAAAATTAATATACAGAAATCTGTTGCATTCCCATATACTAGTGATGAACTAGTAGAAAGAAAAATCAGGAAAACAACTCCATTTACAATTGTAACAAAAAGAATAAAATACCTAGGAATAAACCTATCCAGGGAGGAGAAAGACCTATACCTTGAAACCTACAAGACACTCATGAAAGAAATTAAAGAAGACACCAATAAATGGAAATACTTCCCATGCTCATGGATAGGAAGAATTAATATTGTCAAAATGGTCATCCTGCCTAAAGCAATCTACAGATTCAATGCAATCCCTATCAAAATAATCAAAATACCAACAACATTCTTCAGTGAACTACAACAAATAGTTGTAAAATTCATGTGGAACTACAAAAGACCCTGAATAGCAAAAGCAGTCCTGAGAAGGGAGAACAAAGCTAGGGGGATCACTCCCTAACATCAAGCTCTACTACAAAGCCACAGTAATCAAAATGATTTGGTACTGGCACAAGAACAGACCCCTAGATCAGTGGAACAGAATAGAGAGCCCAGATATAAACCCACACATATATGGCCAATTAATATATGATAAAGGAGCCATGGATGTTCAGTGGGGAGATGACAGCCTTTTCAACAACTGTTGTTTGCAAAACTAGACAGCTACATGTAAAAAAATGAAACTGGATTACTATCTAGCTCCATACACAAAAGTAAACTCAAAATGGATCAAAGGCTTGAATGTAAGTCATGAAACCATAAAACTCATAGAAGAAAACATAGAAAAAATTTGTTGAGTATAAATATGAGCAACTTTTTCCTGAACACACCTCCATGTGCAAGGGAAACAAGCAAAAATGAAGAAATAGAACTACATCAAGCTAAAAAGTCTCTGTACAGCAAAGGACACCATCAGCAGAACAAAAAAGTATCCTACAGTATGGGAGAATATATTTGTAAACAAGTTATCTGATAAGGGGTTAACATCCAAAATATATAAAGAGCTCACATGCCTCAACACCCAAAAACAAACAACCCAATAAAAAAATGGGCAGAGGATCTGAACAGACACTTCTTCAAAGAAGTATTTCAGATGGACAACAGGCACATTGAAAAGATGCTCCACATCGCTAATCATCAGGGAAATGCAAATTAAAACCACAATGAGATATCACCTCACACCAGTTAGGATGGCCAACATGCAAAAGACAAGGAACAACAAATGCTGGTGAGGATGTAGAGAAAGGGGAAGCTTTCTACACTGCTGGTGGGAATGTAAATTTGTTCAACCATTGTATTTAGCTATTATATGGAGGTTCCTCAAAAAACTAAAAACAGAAATACCATTTGACTCGGGAACTCCACTCCAAGCAATTTACCCAAAGAAAACAAGATCTCAGATTCAAAAGGACATATGCACCCCTTTGTTTATTGCAGCACTGTTTACAATAGCCAAGATATGAGAGCAACTTAAGTGTCCATCAATAGATGAATGGACAAAGAAGAAATGGTACATATACATAGTGGAATATCATTCAGCCAGAAGAAGAAAATAAACCCTTCCATTTGCAATAACATGGATGGAGCTTGAGGGTATTATGCTCAGTGAAATAAGCCAGGCAGAGAAAGTCAAGTACCAAATGATTTCAGTCATTTGTGAGTATAACGATGAAGCAAAACTGAAGGAACAAAACAGCAGCAGACTCCCAGACTCCACGAAGGGACTAGCGGTTACCAAAGGGAAGGAGTTGGAAAGGGTGGATAGGGAGGGACGGAAAAGGTGTTTAAGGGGCATTATAATTAGCATTCACAATATAGGTATGTAACAGGAAAGGCAGTGCAGCACAAAGACAAATAATGACTCTATAGCATCTTACTTCACTAATGGACTGTGATTGCAATGGGGTTATAGGGTGGGAACTTAAGGATATGGATGAATGTTGAAACCACAATGTTGCTCATGTGAAACCTTTTAAGATTGTATATCAATGATACTTTAATTATAAAAAATAAAAATAAAAAATAATAAAAAAAGAAAACCACCAGATAACTGCCTGATGAAATAACTCACCTGCTCCAATTCTTCAGTGATTATCCATCACATTTGGAATAAATTGCAGAAGGCACCACATGACCCCCACTCACCCCCAGACACCTTGGAATTCATCTGCCCCTCCCCCATTACTCACCTCCTGCTCATGAGGCACCCTGGCCTTGGTCCTGCCTCAGGGATTCTGTACCAACTGTTCTTTTTGCTTAGGATGATTTCTTTTTGCCCAGAAAACCACTTTGTTCAGTTCCTTACTTTCTTCATGTCTCTGTTAAAATGGTACCTCCACTGAGAAACGTTTGTGGACCATCTTTCAAAAGCATATCTTCAATTTTAACCATGACTTCCCACTGATATTATATGTTCATCTGCTTATTGGTTATATTTACATTATATTATAAGAGAAGCCACTCTTATCTTTTTATTTATTTAATATATGCATGTATCCATTTATTATCCCAGTGTCCAGAATTGTGCCTCATACATAATGAGTGCTCAGTCATTTTAGGTTAGATGAAAAAATATATCAGGGGGTTATTCTATTTGCATAAACTTTATTCAGGGAAAGGCCTGTCATAAATCTACTTTTGTCACATAGCATCATTAAAAGTGAAATTTTGGTTACTATTTAATCACTAGGACCATTATCAATTAACAAATGGGAATTAGAAAATATTCCATAAGTCAAATTCTCCTATTTGGTGACCAGAAATAATTAGAACACTATGAAATCTCTCCTTCATTTGGTGATAAGTAGACATAGCCTGAGACTGATATTTAACAAACACTATGAAGTTTTACTGCTCAAGCAGATGGTAAACCAACATCCTGGGAATAAAATTGGCCAGGTTGCCTTAGAAGCCTTTCAAACAATAAATAAAATACTGTATGGCAGAGAGGGAAGTATGCATGATGAAAAAGGAGAACAGAGATTATTTGAAAAGGCTGGAAAACATCCTGTGCTCCACAATTTTAATTCATCAATTTACTCATCAATTCCCTTCTTCAGGGCCTTCCAGTGTCTCAGGTTAGAGAAGATAATTTATATACAATTTTTTCCCTAAGCAAATGTTGTTTACAGCCATCCCCTCCAAGCCAGACTGGTGGTTGTGAATAGTAAAGTTTATACATGGAGAATTCCTAAATGAAACATGCCTCAGAAGGGATCTTGTCCGGAGATATTTTAATAAGCTTCACTGCTTCCTCTTCTGCACTCTGTTCTGTAGCTTTTATAACTTAATGGAAATTAATTTGTAAAATGAATTGCATCCTGACAAGCAAAATAAATTTTGGTGTGGATGATTTGACAGAATATTGAACTACATGTTATTTTAAAGAATTCTTTTTTAGAAAACTTCTGCCAAATAAATCCTTTTTCTGTCTCATGATTTTCAGTTTCCATTGTGTCAAACCTTGATAGAATTCATTAATAAAACAAAAAGAATCCTAAATGTGAATGCACTTAATAACAGCTTCAAAATACATGAAGCAAAAACTGACATAAGTGAAGAAATTCACAATTACAGTGGGATATATGTACAGTAATTGATAGAACAAAGAGATTTAAAATATAAGTAGGGTTATAGAAGACAGACAACATTATGAAGCAAATTGACATAATTAAAATTAATAGAACATGGTATCTAAAAACAGCAGAAAACATTTGTTTCATATGCACAAGGGTCATTTCATTAACCAAGATATATTCTGAGCCTTAAAACAAGTATCAACAGATTTAAATGAGAAGTTATATAAAGTATGTTCTCTGGCCACATTAGAATTGAACTAGAATCAGTGAGAAAAAGGTAACTGGAAAAAACCCCACAAATATTTGGAAATCCACAAATATACTTCTTAATAACCCATAGATCAAAAAAGAAATTATATGTAGATTTTTAAGAAAAACCTCTGCAATGCAATAAATATGAAAGAAAAAAAGACCAAATCTGGAGTGTGGGCAGTGCTTAATGAGAAATTTATAGCATTTTATGCTTATACAAGAGAAGAAGAAGGGTTATAAATCAATGGTGTGAGTTTCCAGCTTAACAAGCTAGAAAAAAAAAGAGAGAAAATTAATTCCAAAGTAAGCCAGAGAATGATTAGAAAAAAAAAACATGGAGAAAAGTAATCATGAAAAGCCAGTTCTTTGACAAGATGAATAAAATTGACAAAAACTTTAGCTAGACTGATTAAGAAAAGAGATTATAGAAATTATCACTATCAGGAGCAAAAGAGGTGATGCCAGTACAGATCTTACAACATTAAAAAGATAGTAAAGGGATATTATTAATAATTTTATACCAACACAGTTGACAAATTACATGAAATGGGCAACTTCCTTAGAAAAAAAAAAAGCCCTCCAAGGTTGATTCAGGAAGAAATGAAAGCAGAAAATTCTGAGAAATTTTAAGGAACTTGAAGTTGTAATTCTCATAAAGAAAACTTCAGGCCCATAAGGGTTTATTGATGAATTCTATTAAACATTAATGGAAGAAATAATACTAATTCTATACAAATATTTCCTGAAAATAGAATATGAGTAATCACTTCCTATTCAGTTCATTAAGCCAAAATGAGGCATTAGTAAAGAGGAAATTTCAGCCCTTATTTTTCATGAACACAGACAAAAAATCTCTTAACAAAATATTAGCAACTTGCCATGTAGATGAGTTGGAGGGCCTCCACCTCCTGCCTTTATGTTTATCTGAGCATGTGTGCTGACTTGCTCCTATTAAAAAGCTATGTGTCTTCCAAAAAAATATATTAGCAACTTGACTCCACCAATATATAAAAATGATAATGTATCATGACTAAGTATAACTTGCCCAGAATGCAAGGTTGGTTTTTACTGAAAAACAAGCAGTGCAATTCATCATATGTTATGCAATTCATAAAAGAAAAAAGATTCTTCAGTAGATGAAGGCAAAACATATAACAAAATTCAACATCAGTTCATGACATAGAAGGGAGCTCACTCAACTTGATAAAAGACATTCTGTGAGAAGCTAGTATAATAGTTAATGGCATAAAATAGAATGATTTTATTTTTTCTAAGACTGGGAACAAGGCATGGTTATCTGTTCTCACTACTTTTCAGTTTTGTACAGAAGGCCCTAGGCAGTAATATAATGCAAAAAAAAACTAAATTAAAATAAGATAAAATGTATATATGTTGTAAAGGGAAAAGTAAACTGTCTTAATTGATGGATGATATAATTAAGGAATCTATGAAGAAGCTACTGCAATTGAAAAGTGATTTTATCAGGTTCTTAGGATACAAAGCAAATACTTAAAAAACAACTGTTTTGTGCATATTAGCATGTATTAATGGAAGTATATACACTTAACACATTTAATAGCTGGTGAGAGTGCCTATTCAACATTTTCCTCACCCTATCTGTCATGTTCTAATGCTATGCCATGTAATTAGAAGATACGATCATGAGTGTACGGAAATTTATTTGACTCGGAGTGATAGATCTCTATTGCTCATGTGGAATGAATATTCATTTTTATCTTTGTTTTCACTTGCGCTTTCAGAGGGAAAAATGTTTATATTGCTGCAGAACATAAAACTGACAATTTGCCAATCACGTTTTAGTTTCCTATTGCCACTGTAATAAATGATGACAAATTTAGTGGCTTAAAACAGCAAAGATTTATTTTCTGATATTTCTAGAGTTCAGAAATCCATAATTAGTTTCACTAGGCTAAAATGAAGGCACAGACAAGGCTTTCCTGGAGGCTCGCAGTTCATCCCCAGGAGTCATCTTCCTTTTGCAAGAAGAGTACCACGTGTTTGCAGATTAGTCGTTTTGTGGGCCTGTTTCCTGCTGTAGAATTTTGGAAGTTCAGCAGATTTCTTTCGTTCTGTCCTCTCTCTGCCCCTTTCAGTCCAAGCTGTGAGTGTTTCTGTTGGTTTAACATTCCCAGAAACTCATGAGTCTCAAGCATATATCACAGGAATTCACTATTAGACAAGTAGTTCCTCCACAGCTCCTTCCAGATAATCACATCTCCTATTTTGGCTTCTGCTGAGAAGACTTAGGGGATCTGTGAGTCACATGCCTAATCTCTTCAAAGAGCCTTCTGTGTGATCTAATATTGAGCTTTTGATATTTCTGAGGTGCTAGCAAAAGGGTGTTCAGCTACATCTTTGGCTTTTGCTTCAAAGCACATTTTCCTGACAGTGAATTTCCTAATTTTAGTTTTTTTTTGCAAATTGGATAGGCTAAGAATTTCCCAAATCATCAAGTCCTCATTCTTTTTTTGCTTAACAGTTTTTCCTTCAATTATCCTCTTTCCTACAGCATTTCAGAATAAGCAGCAAGAAGAACCAGACTGCATCTACAACACTTTGGAAATCTCAGCTAAACATCTAAGTTCATTGTTTGCAAGTTCTGTTTTCCCCACAACCAAAAGCCACAATTCAACCAAGTTTCCTGCCATTATAAAACAAGGATTTCATTTCCGTCAGTTTCCAATAATCTGCTCCTCATTTCCCTCTGAGTCCTCACCAGCAGTACCTTTAACATTAATATTTATGTCAACTTTCTTTTTACAATATATTTAATCTATATGAAAATATAGGTTCTTTCTAGCATGCTCTGTCACTTTCTTCTGAGCCCTCTCTTGCAGCATCTATCAACTATCTATTCAAAGCAACAGAAGCAGATGCTACATAGGAGAGAAAATGCTACTCTGCTGCCTTTGACGGCAGAGAAAGGGGCCGTAGCCAAGGAATGTGGGCAGCCTTGGAGGCTGGAAGATGCAAGGAAATGTATTTTTCCCTAGAGCTTCTGGAAGGAATATAGGCCTGTTGACACCCTGATTTTAGCTCAGTGAAACAGATTTCAGATGTGCGACCTCCATAACTGTAAAACAATAAATCTGTAATGTTTTAAGTCACTTTATTGTTTAAGAATGTATTCATTCATTACAGTAGTAATACATGACTAATTCAGTCTATGTACATGATTTTATCTTCTATGATGCATTATGCCACGGCATGCTTTACCTCTGACAAACCACCTAACTCTATAAACAAGTCCCTTGGAGTGTCCCGCTCATAGGATTTGACGTGAGGGTAGGGCAAGAGAAAGAAAATGTAACAGAGATTAATAAAAAAATAGCCTGTGTTTGAATCTCAAATCTATGTCACTACACACATGTGATAATGTGATGTTATTTAATTTTTCTATGCTTTAGTTGCCTTATCAGTAAAATATCAGTAATAGTTACCCCTACCTCATGGGCTTATTTTTAGTTTAAATGAGATAATTTATGGAAAGTACTTAGCACAGACTGGATACACAGTAAGCACTCAAGAAAGTTTAAGAAATGTTTTCTTCCATCCAGTATACTTTTTTTTTAATTGAAAATGTAATTTAACGGGATATGGACACATAACATATACCTCTGCACCAAACTAGACATAAGAAAAAAAAAAAAGCTTACAATCCAAATGAGTAAGACAGAGAATTGATTGGAGTGACTGTGTTGACAGTGTTTATGATGCTAGTACAGACCTGCACTGAGTGGAGGATAGTTGGAAAGTAGGAGGCATCTCAGTGTGCAAAGGTGGAGGAAGCCACGGAACTCAGTAGAAAAACATTATTCCAGGGAGATTTAAATACTGAAGATAACTTTGAGAGATTTTACAGATCTACCCCATCCTCATCCTGGCCAAAAGCACAGAGCAAATTTATCTCATTTGTAAGTGAAGTGTTCATGGACTCCAAACCCGTAAGTATGTTTCTAACATATCACATAGTATAGGAATAAATGCCGTAAGTGCCCCTTTATGAATGCTGAGAAAGACAGCACTTATTAAGGACCAGGTGCTTTAAATTTGGTATCTTATTTGTCACTACATTTTTCTGAAGTGACAGTTATTGCCTTCAGTGCTACGATTGAAGAAGTGAAGACACCAGGACACAGATTTGAGATAGACTTGGTTTCCCATGGTGCCACCTTTGTATTTTGCCATCTTTTTGGCATCACCAGAATTTTTTTTGAGGAATTCTTTTATCTCTCTAAATTCAGATATCTAGTTGTAGATACCATTGAACACAATACAATGACCTGATACCCAAGTGGTGTCAAGAACTATGCTCCTGAAAATCTTCAGACCTTCAGTTTAGTTTATTTATTTAATTATAAAAATAGACTGAATAATGGAGCACTTGCATTTTAAAATAAATGCAGATGGGAATAAAACAGAATCATATAATGAGAGACACAGTGACTCTGACCTTGTCCTTGGGTGTTCTTGAGTCTGCGTCTGCTGAGGGACAATCTTTCAGGCCCATTTAAACCTTTCAACCTTGACTAACTGCTTAAGACCGGAAAAGAAAAATCAGAGTAAGAGTTTATTTCAACAGAGAATAGATAGCCAGCTTCACTTTTTAATGAAAGAAACCTCCAAATTATAAATAAAACCAATTCGTTTGTAAACAAAGTAGAAATTGAATTGCACCTGGCCATGGAAATGAAAGACTGAGAAGATAAGTAAACGAGATGCAGGAACTGTGACTTTGAGTGAAGATGACAGTTATGGTAAAACACTTTTTCAAATTATGCAAACAAGCAATAGATAAAAATTGTGTCGTTCATGAACGTTGCCATGATTCTCGTGCTTTGCACGCCGCGTACATCATCTCTGGGTGTATCAGTCCTCCGTCTTGACTTTCTCTGTAGCTCTTTGCCAACCATGTCAAACACTAAGTCTCTGGGGGCCTGTTTGATTAAGTTTTTTTATGATTCCATGTGTAACCTATTTATCAAAGTCTGGCTTTAAAGAGGGTATAAATAAGAAGTAGTTTCACTTTTTTCTCCAGTCACTGTATTTAACCATGATTTGTTGTTCCTCCTGCTCCTGCCACTGAACAGCATCTTACAAAGACCTTTCAGGTCGTTTGCTCTGTTAGGTTCTGAAAAGCCCAGTCCAGTTCAGTGTAGGCTACCGTTTTAATTTCAAATCTATTTTAAAGGTTTTTTCTCTTATCACAAACTCTGGATGGCACTGTCATCTTTCTTCAGATGATATATTTTTTGTGGGGTGCATAATGTCTCTGGTGTCGTCGGGTACATGAGCGGGCAGGTTCCTAGGGAGCCCCCGCATGAGGTCGCTCTGCTGCACAGGCAGCCAGTGTGGGAGGACTATTCTGGGATGATCTGCCCGGACACTTTCCATCATCTCCTGTTCAGTCTCTCTTTGTCAGAACCTTCTTGCATGAAAGGAAGCTTTCTTGGGCAGGTATGAGAACTATGGTGTAAGCGCTGCTCCCTTCCATAGAAACTCCCTAACCTAAGGAAACACCGTATATCTGCTGCACCAACAGCCTTTCACTGTTCCATAGTGCATCCTCAGCATTCCTATTTCTCTGATGAACAGTCACAGAAAGGAGACCAAGTCCCCTTGAGTGGGCATCCACCATCCACCAGAGGAATGAGACAGCAGCTTCTGTCCTTGCAGCAACCTGCTATCTTCATAAATGGTTCTTACGTGGCATTACGCCTTGGCTTGTACTTGTGATAAAGGACGAAGCTCTTTCTCTTTATGGTTAGGAGTTGGGTAGTCATAAATTGTGAGTAAGTACCAATAGAAAAACATGGAAAACTGAAATTTGGGGGAGGCATGAGTGGGAAGATCTGCTTTGCATCTACATAGATCTGAACTGAAATCCTCAGTCCTTCCCCCTCTGTGTCTGGATGATCAGGTATTGCATCCTCCAGAGCCTTCATTTCTCCATGTGCAGAATGGAATTCCCAGCCTAGGGAAGAGCTGATGAGGCTGAAATGTAGTAATGCCTGTGAAAAGGGAAGCATGGTTGCTGGCAACACAGATAAGCTGTCTCCTTCAGGAGTGCCCTCAGCCTGCTCTCTCTCCAGATTTCCCAAGGGAACTATTCTGTATCTTCTTCATTTTCCTACATCATCTATTCTGCTACCCAAAACTGCCTAAGCAGAGAAAAGAGCTTATCAGGCATTTAATTCTCAACTTCTCATTTTGTCATATAAAAAAGCACTTAATGTACATTCTTTAAATTTTTTTTTCTCTTTCAAAAACTAATCCCATCCTCAGCCATCCCCACCTATATATTTGCTTTTCCCCTTTTTTCAACTTATAAAAATGTTGATAACCTTTTCCATCCTAAAAACTAAAGCAAAGAAACACTAAAAATGCAAACAAAATTTCCTTCAATCTTTCACCCTCCTCTGGCTACATCCTAAAAATTTCATCTCTTTTCAGAGAAGCATCATAAAAGAGTTATTTGCACAACATTTCTTTGCTTAACTTCCCATTCTCTCCTCAATTTATAGCTTGACTTCTCCTTCTCCTACATCATTGAAATGCATCATTATCAGAGGCACAAAAAACTTAACATTTCAAAAACTCTATTAGTTCTCAACAGCCCCACTTACTACCAGGAAAGAAAGAGAGAGATAAAGGGAGGGAGAAAGGGAGAGACGGATGGAGGGAGGGAAGTAGGGAGGGAGGAGGGAAGGAAGGAGGGAGGGAGGGAGGAGGGAGGGAAGGAGGGAGGAAGGGAGGAAGGAAGGAAAGAAGGAAGGAAGGAGGGATGGAAGGAGGGAGGGAGGGAGGAAGGAAGGAAAGAAGGAAGGAGGGAGGGAGGGAGGAAGGAAAGAAGGAAGGAAGGAGGGAGGGAGAAAGGAAAAAAGGAAGGAAGGAGGGAGGGAAGGAGGAGAGAAGGAAGGAAGGAGGGAGGGAAGGAGGGAGGGAGGGAGGAGAGAAGGAAGGAAGGAGGGAGGGAAGGAGGGAAGGAGGAGAGAAGGAAGGAAGGAGGGAGGGAAGGAGGGAGGGAGGGAGGAGAGAAGGAAGGAAGGAGGGAGGGAAGGAGGGAGGGAGGGAGGAGAGAAGGAAGGAAGGAGGGAGGGAAGGAGGGAGGGAGGGAGGAAGGAAGGAAAGAAGGAAGGAGGGAGGGAGGGAGGAGAGAAGGAAGGAAGGAGGGAGGGAAGGAGGGAGGGAGGGAGGAGAGAAGGAAAGAAGGAAGGAGGGAGGGAGGGAGGAGAGAAGGAAGGAAGGAGGGAGGGAGGGAGGGAGGAAGGAAGGAAAGAAAGTTATCCTGCAGTGTTCTTGAGTGGATAGCACTACACCAACCCAGTTGTCTCAGCCTAAAATCTTGGTATCACCTTCAGTTCCTCTTCCCCTCTCCCTCACCTTAACCTGTATATGCCAACATCTGGTCCATTAACGATTTACTTTGGAAAAGCTCTCAAATCTAATTCCTACTCTCCAATTTTTCTCACTTAACTACTTTAATAACTTCCTATCTGTATCTCTATATTTCTACTTCTCATCCTTACCCCTGCCCCTCTCTTCTCCCTTCTTGTAGACTCTGCTTTCTTGCGGGCTATAACCAAGCCATCTCAGCATGCTCTCTCTTCCCTTCTCAGCTACTCCCCAGCCATTCCATTAGAAACTAAGCTCCAAACTCTGAAGGTCACTCTCTTTCTCTTTCACACCACCATGACTCAACACTTATATGATTCCCTGTCCTTTCCCCACCCAGTGTGACACCACAGCCACTTACATATAGTGGTAGTGTATTTTCTCTCTCCTTAAATCTAGAACAGTCTGTGTCTTTCTTTAGCCAAAAGAACGTGATTGAAGTAATGGTTCATCAGTTCTACACAATACTTCTGTTTTTAACCACTAAATCTTGCAGTGGTTTTCTGCAAATTATGCTGGAATCGCTAACTGATATGCCTTGTCAAATTCTGATTGGTGCTGAAAATAAACTAATTAAAGACTGTATGCACCATATAAAAATATTTTTTATTTAACTTTTGCATTCTAATGCTATTTTATTTTTTAAAAAACCACTTAATTCAGGTATAACTGGCATGTAGTAAGCTCTGTTTAGTATATATAACTTAAGTTTGGAGATAAGTATACATTGATGAAACCCTTACCACAGTCTATGCAATAAACATATCCATAACTACCCTCTTCACTTGCTATATTATTATTATTATTCTATATTATATTTGTAATAAAAACACTAAACCCAACACATACTCTCATAGAACACTCTTTTATCCAATACTGTGCTATAGGCACCATGATACTTTCTTGGCAAATGTTTTCCACTTGTGAAGTCTTGTTCTTTTTTATCCTTCAAAACACGACTTTTGTGTTGATATTACCTTCTGTTTTCATTCATATCATGGTATAATCTTGTACTATGTCTTCTTTCCATCCTACAGTTCATTATTTCAATATTATTCAATATTAGGATAATTTATCATCCTGACAAGTACAATGTTTGGCCTCTTTGATTTTAATCACTCTCTTTTGTTGTAACAGCTATCATCAGCTTCTTCTCCTGGCCAATTTATGCTTTGCCAATCTTTTAAAAATGTGTTCTGGTTTGTGCCTTGTATTTCTTATCTTGTCTACTTCACAGATCTGATTTCTATTTTATTTTGCCTATGTCATGGTAAACAATATCATAAGTCTATTCTCTCTTTCTCTTTCCTGGATCCTCTCCCCCATGTTGTTGACACATTATTCCCTTCTCTCTGGATTTGCCTGTTAAGAGACCAGATCTTTCCCTAAGGCCTTTTGAAAAATGTGTCCTCAATGAAAACATTTATCCTGTAAGAATGCCTGAGATCTGATTTGTATCGTTTAGCTATATTAGTTCTCTTGTGAATTTTGTATAATTTGCATTATCTGAGTACATACTGTAGCTATATTACTCAGATTCTATTTCCCCATACATTTCGTGACTGTTTTAAGGCTCACACTCAATCACTCAAAAGAAAATGTACCTTACACAGCCACCACTCGTACATGCAGAGTCAGCTTCATAGGAATTCAAGAGCTCGGTGGCATTGATGACGTACAATAAAGTAGGGAAAAAAACATGTGGGGCATAATGGTCTCTGTTGTCATTCCCTATTAAGATTTGTTCATCTTTTCCCCTGCTGAAGGTAACAGTGGGGTAGTACAAGTCATATTTATTAGCCAGCACACACCAAAAAGTGCTAAGGGCTCATAGGCTATAGCCTCTATAGTATAATTAGCATTTCTTCAAGTAATATTATATTAAGAGATTAGGCACCCAAGAGGACAGTTTGTGTACTACAAAATGTATAGGGACCTATCAAAAAATATTGAAAAGAACAAAGGTTCTAGGGACGATTTTAGTGGCTCTTGTTGCCAAGGAAATCCTAGGAAGAATTGTTATTTTAGCATTTTTTTCATCAGGAGGAATTATGTCTGTGGGTTTTGGGTCTCAGGGGCTGAGGAGATAACTCTTGTTGCTGACTACCAGGACATTATGAAGGTACAACGGGGATTTGGGATGAAAAATGATGAGCACACGTTCTGATTCTTTTTAGCTGATGGGAATCTCGCAAAGACCTTCCAAGTCTGACTTTCAGTTGTGCTCCAGAGAACAGGTTAGGGATGGGGATAAATGGAAGCAGATGATTGATGGAATGAATTTTATGATTCTCAGGTAAGAACTGCTCTTACAAGTTCCTTTTTTTGGGGAATTAAATTATTATAAATAAAGTTATTTATTTTGAAAGCACAATAGAATTGAACAATATTTTTGACTTATACTTACCTGCCTCTTACTGGTACTTAATTATGAAAAGCAAATAATGTATTAAACACGGTAAGTCAAAATTCCCTTGCAAAAACAATGAATTAAAATGTAGCAGAGGCAAATAAAAAGTAATCATTATTTTTTTTTCATGAATGAGCTTAAATTATAATTCTAGGAAGAAAGCAAGTAATAGGAAATAATAAAGATGTTCTTATTGATTTCAGAGTTGAAAAATTACTAAAATAGATTGATTTGTAGACAAAAAGGCTTTCATTATGTTTTAACTCATTCTGTTTGCCTAGACTCTCAAACTAATTCTGAAGTAGATATGCTGAGATACAACACTACCACTACCACTTAAGAGATGAATCCAACCTCATTACAATAATCTAAAACTGAGTAAAAAAAATTAGGAATAAATGTTCCAGTGCTCTAAGAGATAATTAGGGCTTCTGCATTTTGATTACTTGATGAAAAACAGCAAGTAAGGCCTAGCACAACTTTGAGAGGACCTAAAAAATTGCAAATAATGAAAATGCTTTAGATAAGACATCAATTTAAGTTTTTCAGCACTCACTCCTCTTGACCTCAAGGCCCTTTATGTCTTCAGTCTCCTTCCTGTTCAGTTCTTTGCACCTGGATCCTCAGATTCTCTGAATTTTTTTTCCAGTCCCCTTCTCTACTTCCTTCCCACCTACGGAATATTCTTGACTTATGTCTATTCCCTTTTCCCTTCCTAACCTCATAGTGTGAAAAAGTTAACCTGTTTCTCTGCTCAGGGAATACACTGCAATTTTAGCAAAGGACTTCTTAGAAATTTCCTTAACCCAAATAAATGAAAAGTTTGGTGATGGGAAAGGAGGGTTTCAAGCAGTGTCATGCAGGTAGGTGGTGTTGTCATTGTCGTTGATAAGCGAGGCCTTGGGCAGCTCCTCACATCGCCCCTCATGCAGAACCTGCTGTGCTTCAGTCAGACCAGCCTGGGTCCAACAGCGTCTCTGGTGCATTCATCGCAGAGACACAGGGCAGAAGTCTTTGACTTCAGATAATGTCAGGATGACCTAGAATTTAGTGTATCCTAGCATGTAATTTAACACTCAGTCAAAATAACTCTAAAGACATGTTCAAGACTAAACAGGGAACAAATAAGATATTTTAGAATTTTATGAAGTGATTCAGAGGGATGAAGTAGAACAGCCAAGAGGTCTTTTCCAAACCTGAAGTCATATCAAGTAATCTGAAATATAACTTATGGTTTCTTAACTTTATAAATGACCTTACATCCAACAGAACACTGATTTAGGGGCCGGACTGGCAGAAAGACTGTCAGTAAAAGCACCGAGTAAACTGTTGCATTAACAATAGTTCACATGCAATATTCAGAAGACTGCCTGCTGCCTCTTGGATGGGAACTTCTGTTCCTCTGGCCTCTATGTTTCCAGTATTTTAAAATGTGTTAAATCATCATTTATTTTCTCTTTTGTAGAGGCACAAAACTTGATAATAATACCTAAACTCTGGTGGAGAGCAAATTTTCAGTATACTTACTTATATAGGCATAAGATTCATGTTAATATGAATTCATAATTTTGACTTCAATCTAAAATTATCTTTACTTTGAAAAACTAATTAAGTACAGTCTTTTCCCTCTCATCCTAACAGAGTTACATATATAAAGGCCATGTTACACCCCCAGGAAATTTAAATGCTGAAATTAATAGGTGCTGTTTTTGATGTTAAAACAGGACCCCAAGAAATTAACTACATTGTTAAAATGCATCAGTGATTAAAGCAAACATTTAAGTGAAAGTATTTATAGGTTCTGTTGCTGAGTTTAACAGTGTTTCAAATATTCATGTTTAACACCTGTGGTATTAACTAAAGTTTATTAAATAGAAGTTTTACAAAATCATTCTTCTCAATCACTGTGATCTAAAATAAGGCTTCATTTTATGTCTATTAAAATTGCTTCATTCTTCACATCACAATTTTTTTAAGGTATAGTCCTCTCTAAGTAAGCTAATATACACATATACATTTCAGGATAGCTGTTCACATTTTAAAAAGCTATTTCATAAAAAGATTCATGATCACATTCTTTAAAATAACATGCTCTCCCAGCACACCTAAGTGCTGGTTTATGCATCATTAACTACTTGACAGAGAGGAAAAGGTTTGGAGCAGAAGAGAGAAATTTAGAACGAATTTAATGGAGTCACTAATAATTGAATATAAAAACATATCCTACCTGAAATGTGTAAAGTAACTCAATGAAAGAATATGTTTTTAGTATATGGGCAACTTTAGAACCACACCAATGGTATAAAGTGAAATAAGCCTTCAACTTATTAAAATAATTCAGGGTGGGAAGATTAAAAAAAATCCGTAGATATCCTCAAGTCAGCACAAAAGGTGACTATAATTTTCTCCTTGCATAATTGTCAGCAGCCTTAAAGTCAGAAGCATGACTTATAATAGATGTCTATGGCAACTTAATACTCCCACAGTCACAGGGCTGGAAACACAGATCGATAGCACACAGTGGCGGTAATCAACATGCAGACTAATGAACAGGGCAATATCCACCGGGGAACACTAGAACAAAGACCAGTTGAGCATTTTAATTGCTGAGTTGCTGCTAAGTCTCAGTTCTCCATCAATCTCCATCCATTATGACCACTGAAGCACATCAGACATTAAGAGGAAAACAATAACTTAATGATTCATAAGTGCTAGAGTGCAAATGAATGGTTAGCTCTGGGAAAATCATGGCTGTGATTATTTCGTGGTTCAGACTACCTAAAAGATCTGACACATTATTTTTAATTTTCATTGTTCCCTGGACCTGACCCACTTATATGTAATAAGTTGATTTTAAGGCAACTATTAGAAGAGCAAAACGTTAGTTGAACAATTTCTTCCTTAGCTATCTCACCATAGGGTTGAATTATTCCTTTAACTAACTTATTTAGAAAAATCAAAGCCAGAGAAATTAAAAATAGATTCATGAAATCATCCAAAATATTACTATCTTGTGAGAGCAAGATTTTCTTACAGTATGATCATGTTATCATTTGTGGAGTTAGAATTAGGTACGTTCAATGGTCATTGTCTTTGTTTTCATTAACATTGACAGCTTGGTTCATATTTTAAGATTTTTAAATAAATCTCCTACAAGTTGACCCACATGCAATCCATAAGAGTGTTTCCATATTTGAGAGGAAATTTCCCGTAGATGCTTTGGAAGGTGGGAACTTGATTATGATGTAGGTGTAGCTCTGTGTTGGAGAATTTATGCGTGGTCGTCTAATCCTTAGAAGAACTTTTTGACATAAATACTTATCACTCCTTTTGTAAGTGAAACAACTAAAGCTGATGACTTTCCCAAGTCACCTGACCAATGAACAGTGAAGCTAGGATACAAATACAGATTGCTTTGATTCTAAGATTTTGCCATTTTCCCTGTGTACTGCTAGATAGATCCTAAAAACTAAGTCTGGGCTGACTTTTGGCATTCTTATTAATCAACAAATTTATAAACTCTAGTATTCTTACAGATTATACACACACAGAATATCAGCCTACTATCTTCTGGATGATGATAGATGTAGGGAATTTTCACTTCAGTGACACCATCTCTTTTACCTTATTTTAGTTTATTGCCACTGAATATCTGTTCCTTTATTGGGTGGACTTTCTAAACTGGTCTGGATTTTGCATGAGTTCAGTTAAATGGACTTTACTTGTGAAGTTAGATCATGTCATCAAGTCAGGAGTCAGGCAAATTAAATCTTAATTTATATGCATTTTCTCTTTTACAGAATCCTTCCTATAATTTTTTTTTAGTTTGATCCTCACCACGGCCTTGCCAAGTAGTTAATACAGGTATTTGCCTTAATTGGCAAATGTAATTAATTAATTAATATCTTTTCCTATAGTCCTGTTTTCAACCTCAGAGTCTGTGTCCTTGGCTGGTATGTGCCACACCTTTCAATTAAGAAACAGCTGCGAATTTAATGTGCTGATAAATCCCGCCCTTTTCCAGGTCATTAATGAGGACGTGAAATTAGAACAGATTAGGTTTCATCTCAAGTTCAGGGGGACCCTTTGGAAAACCTTCTCCCATACCATTTCCACGCACTTGCATTGCTTTAGAGAAATAATGTACGGTACTGTATGTATTTTGGAAGTATAGCATTTGAGACATTAAAGAAATATTTGGTAAGATCACATGTTTTTAGCCATGTCATATTTTTTAGACATCTTGCCTCTAATAGACATTGTAATCTATGGTTCAGTGGAATACGTATTTTGGAAGAAATCAATGAGTTTGCATGTGAATTGGGTGGAATATACTGCTGATGGTATCACCCCCAACATTCTACAAAACACCAATTCTTGGAATGTAGAATAATCTGCAATGTCTATCGTTAACATGTGGGAGGCAGGAAGGAACTCTGGTCATAAACATGCCTAATAAGCAGTGAACTATTAAAATGTATGCTGTTAGAATTGATATGTTGGCTGCACAGGTATTTTATAAGATTAAGAATTTATGTTTTTGGTACTTAGGTTTATGTTTAATAACATAGACACATATAAATGCCGATCAAAACTGACAATGGAGAAAGCAAATAGTCAATATAACAAATGACTTCTGAGATTGCCAGAGCAAAATAAAGTATTACAAAAAAAAAGATAGGACTGTAAGTACAGATTCATAAATCTTTCCTTTTCCAAAACACAACTGAAGAGTTTTAAATGGGAGGAAAATCCTTCACTTCAAAATTAAAAATGTTTTCTCTTCCATTTATATTGCTTGGACAACCTGCTGAATACAATACAATTTGCATCAACATGAAGGTAGAACCCAGGAAATATCCCGGACCCTTCTAAAAACAACATCACCTACACAGTCAATACATAAAATACACAAAGCAGGAGAATGCAAAAGAACTTCCTAAGGCCAGTTTGAAGACTAAAGGTCAACAGCAATAGACTGCCAAGACAAACTATGCATCCATACCAAATTAAAAGGATCCACATCCTTCAAAGTGAATTCATCACTCTGGTGATGGGTTTGTCCCCAGACAGGAATCAGAGTTATAAGGTACTTTAACTGGGTAGCGTATACTCCCGACTCAATAGGCAAAACATGACTTCTAGGCAGAATTTTAAGAAACATAGAGGGCCAAAAAATGTGTATATAAAATTCCTTAGCTGTGGTTGTTAGTGATCTTAGCGTCCTCCCCTCCTCCCTCAGGTTGCTGAAGAGGTGAAATCTTAAGAGCCAGCACTGCAACTCAAGGCTGAAGGGGAAATGACACGCAGTACTCACATATCAAGGCCATGGGAGCAAGTGGAATACATCTCAATTTTGAGTTAATAGCAGATGCTTATAAGTTTTACTTGGAGACATATAAACAAAGATTAATGCACTCCAACATTGAATCTGTTAAAAATTATTGCAGCACAAAGAAGGAAAGCAACCTAGCCTGCAGAAGAAAACCATAGAGCTCACATTAGAAGAGCATGCACCTCTGAAAAAATTTAAAATTAGATTCATTCAATTCAACAGATATATGTGCTGAGTACCTCATGAGGGACAGACACACAGGAGTGACTGGGATGGGAGCAGTGAACAAAAACAAAGAATCTGTCTAAGCTCGATTAAGAAAGTTGGATAACAAAAAAGAATAAAGTAGGCTTGGCAGAGACAAGTACTAAGAAGAAAAATAAAATAGAACAAGGAGAGAGAGAGAGTGACAGGGTGCAACCTTAGATGGGATAGTCCAGATCGGTAACAAGTGACTCACACTGTCAATGGACTCGGTGAAAGAAGAAATGAGAGTTCGGATAATGTTAAAAAAAAAAAAAAAGATTTAAGAGAAGTAAGGAAAAGCAATGGAAAATAAAGGCATTATTTATGGGCAAATAAAATATGACATTAAATCATTTAAAATACAATGAGGCATAGGAAACTGCTAAAACAATTTCACAAACACCTGACTAAAGAAGGTAGGGGAGAGGTTTAAAAAATAAGCCAAATTGGTGAGGGAAATGATAGTGTTGGAAATATCAAAGAGAAGGGTGCAAACAGTGAGCACATGCAGAGTGCTTCCAACAAGTGGGCCTGAGATTGTTGATTCCTAAGGTTCCTTCCGGCTTTGAACGCTCCTCGTGGCAATGAGTACTTGAACCAGTGTGGTGACCAGAGAAATGTTAGGGCGGACGGTGAATGTTAGCATTAAAGACACCATCCTACAAGACTTACATGCCTATTTATATGTGCAACTTCCTGCTCTACTCCATCCCTAACTGGAATGAGGCTCTTGCAGAATACTGTAAAGATTTATCTAAAAATTTGACACTACTTGAGGGCAAGATGGGGGGGTCTTCCATCCCTTTAGCCCCAGGACAGAACATGAATCAGAATAAGTGCTAGCTCGAAGTACTGATGAGGTTAGATCTATAAAGAGTGTCAAATAGTGGATGAAGAAGAGAATGTTTCGATTTTTACTTCAGAGCCTACTACTCTCATATACAACTGCATTTTGAAGGATGGCATATTGTTAAATGCCTTGCCTCGGCAGTGTGAAAATGACCTTCAAATCCTCAATCCACCTCTCACCAGATGCCTAAGTTCAGTTGCCTATCTGTTCCTCAGTTTCTTTATCTATAAATTGGCTGTTTGTGAGGTGCCTGGCATACAGCAAGCACATAATAATCCTGACAACAGCTATCTATGATTTTTGTCTGAAGCTGAGAAACCACTCAGGGTGACCTGGGAAATGCCATTCAGCAAATAGGTGACATGACAAGAACTAGACTCCCGGTGCTCAGATATCTAGTTGAGCTTTCTTTACACATTTCTGGGGGAGTGAGGAAGAAGAATTAATCAATAGTGACCCATAATATTTCAGATGTGCAAGAAAGACAGAATCTTGATTTTCAAATGTCATAGAAGAGGGATTATGAGGTATAAAAACTTTTGGGGAAAGAGATGGGAAATATATAATGAATTCAGTTTCTGAAAAGCTGAATTTGAAATGTTGCTGCAGGAAAGTCATGCTCGATGGCTTTTCACTGCACTGACAATAAAATGGAAAGCCTTCTCAATGGCCTACAAAATCTTGTATTAACTGCGTTATATCTGTGTATATTGTGTTTTTATATATGTTCCTTCTTTCACTTCCTTTCTACCTTTCCTACACACCTCTGTCTTTTCTGCAATTCTCTGACTATGCCAAGCTTGTTTTTTTGTTACAGTGTGGGCACTGGCTGCTCTCTTTTTCTAGAAGTTCCTTTCCCCCAATTTTTGTATGTTTTTTCCCTAATTTTATTCTGTTCAAAGGCCATCTGCTTAAAGATCACTCTATAATAGTCACCCCAACCCCGTCTCTATCTCTCCCCTTATCTTGTTTTGTCTCAAAGGAGTTAGCACTAACTGAAACACGTTAGTTTGTGTGCCCATGCGCGCGCACGTGTGTGAGTGTCTGTGTGTGCAAGCACAGGTATGCATGCTGGTGTTTCCCATTAGACTAGGTCTTTGTCCTGGCATCATCATGTCCCCAGACCTTTAATGTCTGACAAATACTAAGTAACCAATAACTATTCATGGAAGGTGTAAATGAATAAGTGATGGCACAAGCTTTTAAGACTAATGACCTCTACTTGGATTTAGTATCTGTGACTGCGATGTCTTATTCACGGCTTACATTTTTCCTTTTCAATTATTTGCTTAACTTGTACAAGGAGAACACACATCTTCTGTGTTCTTATCGGTCTCAAAATCCTAAAATTTGGATGCCAAGTAATAAAGAAGGAGAGTAGTGTAACTTACCACAAAGAAAGCTCACCACTCAAATCCTTTCCTATTTCCTTTGTGTATGTATGTCAAAAAAGTCAGCAGGCTTCTCTGTTAAAAAAATAGGAAATCTTTTAAGTAGAGATTGGGTTAAAAATCTGTTTGTGAACACGGAGCTGCATATTATGCTTTACCTGCTCTCTTTCAGCAGGACTCAGTCAGTTCAATTAGGTCATCAAACACTAGAGCATCCCCAGGGTATCTAAAGAGAAGCTACAGCCTTTCCTGCATACTTAATTCCTAAAAATAACTCAATGAGAGTCACAGTATTCACACTCCCTAAGCTACTGCGGGCTGGAAATCTTGCCATCAATGATAGAGCAATAGAAAAGTACTCTTGATTCCCAGACATGTTTCAACATTTATAAAATACATTGTCTAGAATTTCATTTTCCTTCTTTCAGTCTGGGCTGGCATATTTTCAGAGTATAGATATTTGTTTTAAGAAAAAAAATTTCAGAGTATTCCAAGAGGCCAAATATAGTATCTGCCTTTTTCAGAATTTATCAGGCCTGGCATAAACTAGACCTTAATGAACATCTGATGAATAAATGAGTGAACCTATGACACACAAATGAATGAAGAAACAATTCAGTTTAAAGTTAAGAAAATTATTTTTTAACATTTTGAGGTTTCTTCCTGTCCCTTTGACTTTTAAAATCTATTTTCTTTATTTTAGCCATACATTTGAGTTTTATTGCTCTTGTGTTTTTGTTGTACCACATCGCAAACCTCTGAGAAGCAAGAAGGTTGTATCATAATCAAGTCTTTCCCTTTTCTGCCTCCACCCATATTTTTATATTTTCAATTATTTTGGTAACATTTAGTACCTCGTACTTCTTAATATTGTAATAGGATCAAGTTTAAAATGGTTTCATTTCAACATTTTTATCCTTTTAAACCTATGTGTATTTTGACTTAATTGTCTAACAACTTTTTCATTGTTCTTTTATGTTATGAAAAATAATCTTAAATAACTAGTTTAATAGATATGTCAGCTTCTCAGTTAGTATCTTGAGGTATTCAAAGTGATAGTTTCCAGTCTCTTACCTGGGAGCTGGAGAAGGCCCTATTTCCTCCTTAATTTTGCTGTCTTTTTTACCCAAACTACCTAAAGAGTATTTGATTCTGAAAGGCAGATCAGGAATGATTTGTATTCTTTTGTATTAAATATTTTACAAAGTGACAATAATTTCAAGAAAGAGTTTCCTCAGGCATGTGAAAAGCAATTAAAAAACCACATAGTTGAATGATCCAACATGACTTAAAATTCATGATAGAAGTCGTTAAGTTGCAGAAAAATAGGAATTTCGATGTAATGTATATTTGGAGATGTTTGCCACGTCAATTGTAAAAACATGCTTTTAAGAAACTAAAAATGAAGTCTGTTTTAGTGTCACTGCTCAGGTTGTGTGTGCTTAGCTTTTCAAGGACCTCGCTTAACTGGCCCACACGTTATCCATGAGCAATGGTGGCCACAGTGTTTACACAATGTCATCCTGCCCCTTTCACCATATTTCATATCACTGGAGGTGACAGCCAACTGAAGTGTGGCCAGCTGGTTCCCCAGGAACTTGAGCCCCAAGGGCATCTGTGTTTTCTACCATGATGCGCAGAGAGAGAGAAGTACAGAGAAGCAGAGAATAGAGATGGGTGCTCAGTTAGAATTATGCTCTCTGGTTGCTATTACTTTGTATCAGTTGTGTATTGTAGTACAATGAATTATTTCTGAACACAGAAACTTAATAAAAAAAACCAGTTGCTGTCTTACAGCTTTTGTGGATTCAGACTCTAAATAGGACTACACTGGGTGCCTCTCAGGGTCTCTCTCCAAGTTGCCCTAAAGGTACCGACTGTGGTGACAGTCATGTCCAAGGTGGACAGGCAGAAGATCCACCTGCAAGGTCCCTCATATGAGCCGCGCACAGGCCTAAGGTCCTTCCTGGCTGTTAGCCTGAGATACTTTTTTTGTTACATCAGCCTCTCCATAGGGCTACTTGGTTTCTTCAACGCTGTTGAGCTAGGGTTTGGAGGGAGAATGAAAGACAGAGCAGGGGAACCAGGCAGAAGTCACAGTCTTTTTGTTACCTAATTTTGAAATTTACATTCCATCCCTTTTGCTGTTTTTTAATCTTTAGAAGAGTTACTAGGACCAGCTCACATCCATGAAGAGGGGATTACTCAAGGCTGTGAATACCAGGAGGTGAAGTTCACTGAGGGCTGTCTTAGTCGCTGCCTGCTATAGTCTACCACTGAGCTCCCAGGGATGTCTGTACTTACCATATTCAAAAGATAATCAGCCTCTTATAAGGTCCCCAAAAGTCTCATCTCATTACAACATCAGCTCAAAGCCCAGAAGCACTTTATATAAATCAAGTTCAGGTAAAAATGAGGATGCTCAGAAATAGTTTCTTCAGAACAGCTCCTTGGATACAATTCCTTTTATCTATAGATCTGTGGAACTAAAGAAGCAAGTTATCTACCTCCACATACACCAAACTTACAGCTACCTGTATCCGCTAGAGCAAAAGCTGGAAGAGAGAGAGGGAGAAGCAGAGTGTGATCAAGACAGAAGTCACAGTATTTCTGTAACCTAATATTGGGAATGACATTCCATCACTTCTGACATATTGTATTCATTAGAAGTGAGTCACTAGGTCTAGCCTACACTCAAAGGAAGAGACTGAAAAAGGGCATGAATACTGGGAGGCAGGAATCACCCGGTGCCCGTGGAGGCTGCCTCACATACCCTTTCAGAGGTCTTGTAGCATTTCTGTTCCACATTACATGGAGACACCTCAGCCTTTCTAAAAAAGTTCCCATTTGTTTCAAAGTTAGCTGATGTTGATTCATGCTTCTTGAAGGAGAATATGTATTTAAGTCCTATCTCTTTAATCTTAAACTGGGCCTTTCTAATTCTTTCCTTGCATTTTTTTTTTAAGTCAAACTTTCTTGAAGCCTCCAGTATAGGTTGAAAATTTCTCACTCTCAGGAAGATTTTATGCAAAATTTTTTCTTTTCACAGTCCTAAGTTACTTCCTTGCTTTAAAGTCTACTGGATAGATTCAGACTATTCCAGATGGCATCTCTGCAATATTTGATAATGTTAGGTGCTCCTGTATTCTGTTTTGCAAAGACAAGTCGATTTTATTCTGATTCTACTGGTAGCAATTGGGCAGAGAGCACAACCAACTCTGGACACTCAGCTCTAACAAATGTGAGAAAGTTGTTAAAGCCCTGGGGTGGGTGGATCTTAAGCCACCTGATTTCTATTTGGCCTTACCCAAAGGAAAGGTAAACCTTCTCTTATATGCATGACAGGAGGCAGTTGTACAACTTGGAGCACCAAAGTTAGGCTCCTACCTTTCTACAGAAACTGGGAGATAGAGGCACTCTCTTCATGTAAGATTACATTTCAAAGGGATGGTTCCCAAGATCTTGAGGAAGTTGGATTAAGAGGCTTTCAAAAAGAGTTACATCTGAAAACAAGGGAGGAATTTATAATTTCAAGTTTTGTGAAGTAAACATTCAAGAAAAGGGAAGTCAGAGGCCTAGAGTTGGGAAGAAGTCAAGCTGAGGCGACTGTTAAGGCCGTCTTGGTCATAGAGTTTCTGTCCCTTCTCCAGTGATGTAGCTTTTTTTTTGGTCCCCTGCCCCCTATTCATTTCCTGGCTGAAGCATTTCAACCTCATTGAGTTTTTGACAATGAGATAATGCAAGGAAAACATTTAGAACAGAGTTAGGCTTATAATCAACACAAAATAAATATTACTTATTATCTGAAGTAGCTGATGGCTGCAATGACCTCCTAAGTAGAACTCCTTTCTTTACTCTCGGTCATCAGTTTAAACTAATGCTGCCCTGGAGTGCAAATGTAATCATGTCCTTTCTTTTATTAAAATCTTTCAATGGTTAATCAATCACTCTTTGATCCAAAACAATTAGGATGCCTTATAAGGACCCTCATGATCTTGTCCCCAGTTAACTTTCCAGCCAAATATCTTGTCATCTTTCTGATCCTAACAATCTGGGGTCATTTATTCTTAGTAATCACTATGCATTAGGTAATTACCAGGCATGGAGGATGCAATGATATTCTCCGGCCCTCATAGCCGTTATGTTTTCCATGGAACCATTCACGTCATCTGACTTTCAGCTCTCCAAAATGATCACACTTCTCTCAGGTCCAGACCTTTGCAAATATTGTTCCCTTTGCCATTCCTGCTTTTCTTCCTGCTACTTGATGGTGTGTTCCTCTGATACCTTTGTTTGAAGTTAGACATGCTTTTCTCCAGGAAAGTCTTCCCTGACTCCTATTATTCCCACATCAGGCTCTTGCTGTTGGAGCCAGTTCTAAAACAATTTTCTATTTACTTTTCAGTTTTTCTCATAGACTTTCAGCTTCTGGAGGACCAAGACTGTGTTCTCATTCATCACTGCATCTCCAGTACCCAACATCGTGCCCAATTCTGAGTGGACCTTCAACACACATCTGTTGAATGAATTTCTGGGCATGTTTCCCTGTAAGTCTGGAAGGCATGGATCTCAGTATATGGGAGACTGTGAACCCACTTAGCCTTGTGTGAAGTTAAAGATGTTAGGTTAGGTTCAAAGGCAATAGGCTAGCAAGAGAGAGAAGGGACCCTTTGAATACAAAATGTAGTTAATGGAAAAGTCCTCTGGCCCCATGACCGTGAATCAAAGCAAAAGAGGGAGGGAGACACACACACATACGCAGAGCACGCACTGAAGTAAATGAAGTGTTTACTAAGGTTTCTGAGGGACCTGATAGCATAAGGGCCCAACAGAATGGGTGATAGAAGCTTCGTTGACAACTGACACTCTAGCAGAGACGTAGACCACGCCGTTTCGTAGACGTCAACTGCCTGGCTCTCTGGCATCAGAAGCCTTAGCACAAACCCAGCAGATAACAACAGCCGTGGCAGCGCCCCTAGTGCACACTAGCTAGGGAAATAATCTTTCTCATTTTGGCAGATACAGAAGACATCTGTGCAGTACGCTGAGCCAAAAAGGAGGAAAATGGTAGTTGCTGCAGGATAACCAGGATGACTGATCTTGCATCTCCTTGATATATCCCAAAGGAATTTCTGGAAATGGCTGGAAGGAATCTGTGCATGAAGATCAAGAGAATGAAGAACAGGTAGGGGCAGAAAATAAAATTTTATTTTTGACTATTAATATGAATCTAATTTTATCTCCCATGTGCTATAATCTATGATTATGTACACAATGACAGCTCTCTCTCTATGCATCTCCTTTTTTGACCCTTACATGGGTTTTCCTTAAATTAGCTCAAATCTCTTGTTGAGATCCCGTATGTATACATGCTGTTTGACTGCTCTGTGTTAGTCCATGGGCACAACAGCCAACCAGAAAGCTCTTTGACTTACAGCAGAGAAGGTTTATTTCTTGTTTATGTGTCTGCTGTGGATCATCTTTGATTTTGTTATACATTTGTCTTCACTCTAGGCTCCAGAATGGAAAGTAAGCTCCTTTTAGGATGTTAAAAAAACAAAATTCTACCAAGTAAATTTGAAGGTCTGCTTGGCTTTATGAGGTGACTCATGAGTCAGGCAGATCCCCTCTGGCAAGCAGAGATGCTGGGAGGGGCTGCAGAAAGGGAGGTTTCTAAAGGCAGGACAAAGAAGTCATAAACAGGAAAAAGGATTATTTCAGGTGAGGTCACCTTCGTTTGGGGAAAAAGGGTCTTATTAGGTGGATTACCTTCTCTTCCTTGGGGGATGGAGAAGGCACATGTGACAGCTTATTGATGCTGACCAGGAAAGTCCTGACTATATTTCTGGGGCAGATGGAAACTGCAGTTACATTAGGTATTAAGCCCTTGTTTGGTGACTTGGCCCAGAAGAAGTGACACTGTGCTGAGCCCATATCTCTCTTTTAAAAGGGTATAGATGGCCTTCATGCCACAGAAAAAGGAAAAGATGCAAATCATAGCAGTGATTCCAAAAACTTTTGCAATAAACTTCAGGGGTTCATATTTCATTGGCATACCTGGCATCTGTACAAGGGATACTACAAACTACGAGGTAATGTGTAGGGCTGGTTAATCTTTCCACTGTACATGCAAGAAGTAACCGATAACAGGAATCCAATAATCTGTATGCTTTCTTAACGGCATACACACAAGAATGTTTTATTTCCCAAGAGTTATTTCCTCTTTCTATACATCTCAGTTCAGTATGTGTACTTTAGCTCTATTGCTGTCTTAACTTTAAATATGGTTTCCTACTAAATATGGCTATATTTTTACCTTATTTTAATAGTCACTTAGATATAATGGCAAATTATAACTATCATAGTCTTGTATTAGATTGTGTCTTCACTTTTTTTGGTACTTTAAGAACTACATGGCCAAAAATCCATTTTCAATTAATTTCTTCTTTTTTAAAAGCTCAAGTTTTAGTCATTTAAGTATTGTAGTCATATTTTTTCTTACTACTAGAACTACTTTCTTTTGGGTGAGATTATTTTGTGTACTTGAAACTTTCATATCCTCTAATACATTTTGATCACCAGTACCACTTCTAATTACCCTCATGAACCCGATCAATTTATTCCCATTACAGATCATTCAGGATATTTTTATTACCATTTTTCTTTCATATCTTTAGCAACAAAATGTTCTCAATTTTATTTATAAAAATAAGAGACGCGTTACTTCCCTAAAACAAGGCAGATATAATGCCTGCAGATATTCTGAAGAATGGTGATCAGTAATTTAGTATATCCAGGAAAAATCTGACTTCTTCCATGAAGGTAAGATTTCTCAATGTTTTCGTGTATATCTCTGTGCCTGTGTTATGAAAAATTTCACCAACTTTTTGTATCTTCTTTGCATAGACTGAACATCCTATTTTACCCAAGTGAGAGAAAACTTCTGTCAAAACGGTTTATCCTTAATAAGGAAATGTATTGCCTCACATCATTAAAGTCCTGAGGTAGTACTGATACCAGGCAAACACAGTCAGACTGCGGGTATTTGACTTTTTCCTTTTCCTTATTTTGCCTTATTCTCAGACTGAGAGCAAGGAAGGGAAGGCACAGGCTTCACATCCTACATGATAACAACTGGAAGCTCAAAGATATTGTCACTTCTGAAAGTCCTTCCAAGGCGGGGGGAATTCAAGGGAGCACATAGCAGAGGCTCTGAGGAGCCGTTCATGCTATTTCACTGGCACAAATCAGGCCACATGTCATTCCCTAGTCAGTCACTGCCAGGGGCATGTGATTATCCTTGATAGAATCAGGTGCCATCTGAAGATGAGAGGTACTGCTAACAGTCCTTTGGCATGTGATTTCAGTAAGAAAGTATGGATGCTTTGTTCACATAGGAAGAGTTCACGTAAGAAGAGGAAAGGGATAAATGAATGCTGGATATGCAGCCAACAATAACTATTCATCCTGCTGTGAATGAGTTTACCTATTACATTTTGTTGTTATATTTTAAATGATAAGGAGAAAATCATCCACTTTTGTTAGCAGATAGTAGAAAGAATGACTTCCTGTACATGTTTATGTCATTTCCTCAGATGCCTTGAAGGATTTTGTTCTGGCCATACTCTCTCTCTCTTAGACAACTCATTCGTAATAATTGCAATATCTACATAGATGGTCCAATATTGACATGGTTACTTAGTTCCTTGATCTTTCTTTCTCCAGTGATGTTGTTCTACACTCTGTCTTGCCCATCTTTCCTAGTGTTATCATTTACACGTAGCCATTACCAAAAACACCCTGTCCTTAATCTCAAACATCACTCTTTCTCTCCTATTACAAGGGGCAGAGATTCTGGTTTGTTCCATTTTGCATCCCAGATCCAGAAACCATATTATCACCAGGGCCCCCAAACCACTGCTTCTACCCTGTCATACTTTCTCTTACCCGCCTTATGTCTTCACTCGGTCTTTAGTCCACTTAAAGGCCCTCATGAATTATTACTGTCACTCTGTCGCTTACAGAGTCAACTTTTTTGTTCCTTTCTCACTTTGTTTCACTTATTTTTGGTCAAAGTACAAACCTAATTATAAATGTAAACACAACCCATGATCATGGATAGGAAGAATTAAGATTGTCAAAATGGCCATCCTGCCTAAAGCAATCTACAGATTCAATGCAATGCTTATCAAAATACCAATAGCATTCTTCACTGAACTAGAGCAAATCATTCTAAAATTCATATGAAACCATAAAAGACCCCGAATAGCCAAAGCAATCCTGAGAAGGAAGAATAAAACAGGGGGATTACACTCCCCAACTTCAAGCTCTACTACAAAGCCACAGTAATCAAGACAATTTGGTCCTGGCACAAGAACAGACCCATAGACCAATAGAACAGACTAGAGAGCCCAGATATAAATCCAAGCATATATGGTCAATTAATATATGATAAAGGAGCCATGGATATACAATGGGGAAATGACAGCCTCTTCAACAACTGGTTTTGGCAAAACTGGATAGTTACATGTAAGAGAATGAAACTGGATTATTGTCTAGCCCCATACACAAAAGTAAACTCAAAATGGATCAAGGACCTGAATGTAAGTCATGAAACCATAAACTCTTAGAAGAAAACATAGGCAAAAATCTCTTGAATATAAACATGAGCAACTTTTTCCTGAATGTATCTCCTTGGGCAAGGGAAACAAAAGCAAAAATGAACAATGGGACTACATCATGCTAAAAAGCTTCTGTACAGCAAAGGACACCATCAATAGAACAAAAAGGCATCCTACAGTATGGGAGAATATATTTGTAAATGACATATCCGACAAGGGGTTAACATCTAAAATATATAAAGAACTCACATGCCTCAACACAGAAAAAGCAAATAACCCGATTAGAAAATGGGCAGAGGATATGAACAGACACTTCTCCAAAGAAGAAATTCAGATGGCCAACAGTCACATGAAAAGATGTTCTACATTGCCAATCATCAGGGAAATGCAAATTAAAACCACAATGAGATAACCTCACACCAGTTAGGATGGCCAATAGGAACAATAGATGCTGGTGAGGATATGGAGAAAGGGGAACCCTCCTACACTGCTGGTGGGAATGTAAACTAGTTCAACCGTTGTGGAAAGCAGTATGGAGGTTCCTCAAAAAACTAAAAATAGAAATACCATTTGACTCAGGAATTCCACTCCTAGGGATTTACCCTAAGAATGCAGCATCCCAGTTTCAAAAAGATATATGCACCCCTATGTTTACTGCAGCACTATTTACAATAGCCAAGAAATGGAAGCAACCTAAGTGTCCATCAGTAGATGAATGGATAAAGATGTGGTACATGTACACAATGGGATATTATTCAGCCATAAGAAGAAAACAAATCCTACCATTTGCAACAACATGGATGGAGCTAGAGGGTATTATGCTCAGTGAAATAAGCCAGGCAGAGAAAGACAAGTAACAAATGGTTTCACTCATCTGTGGAACATAAGAACAAAGCAAAAACTGAAGGAACAAAACAGCAGCAGTCTCACAGAACCCAAGAATGGACTAACAGTTGCCAAAGGGAAAGGGACTGGGGAGGGTGAGTGGGAAGGGAGGGATAAGGGGGAAAAGGGGCATTACGATTAGCACACATAATGTAGGGGGGCACGGGGAAGCCAGCATAGCACAGAGAAGACAAGTAGTGTCTCTATAGCATCTTACTACGCTGATGGACAGTGACTGTAATGGGGTATGTGGTGGGGACTTGGTAATGGAGGGAATCTAGTAAGCATAATGTTGCTCATGTGATTGTATATAATGATACCAAAATAAAAAAAAGGGGGGAAAAAAAGTACCACCCTAATTACATCAAATTCTTGCCTTAACATAAGGCTGAATCTACACACTGAATAAACCTAGATGACTCCATAGCTAACTATCTCACTTTACATTCATAATTACTAATCTCGGTGAGCCTTTAATGCTGCCCAGTCATCAGACAACATGTATTTGTTACTAGTCCATTAACCTTCCCACTTTAGATAATTATTTTACACCTTTACTTTTCTTCTTGAACATCCAACCTCCTACCCCCATACTCACTCTCAGCTCATGACCTTGCTTTCTAATTTACTGAGAATGTAGAAGAATCAGAAGAGAATTTCCATCGAAACGCACCAGCAAATCTACTCACATGGGTATCGGGGTCCACATATTGGGCATTTTCCTTAACACTTTGGTGAACTGCCTCCAATCCCAGCAGAGGTCAGCTTTTTCACTGGTGCACGTACCCACACCCTCTTACTTTCTGAAGATCATCATTCAAGCAAACCTTCCCTTTTCTCCTTTATCTTCTTAATTTTCTTCCCATAGCATACAAACTGTGCTACCTTTTTTCTCAATTAAAAAGTCTTATACTGATCCTAATTTACCAGTTTCTATCATTTCTATCTCTGCTGCTCTTTGCAACAAAACTCCTTGGAAGTATTGTCTATACTCACTGCCTCCAGCTTCTCTTCTCATTCTCTTTTGAACTGACCTCAGCCAGGCCTTTGCCCCCTCCACTGGAGTTGTTCTTGTCAAGACGAGCAGTGGCGTGCTCTCATTGTGAAATACATAGGTTAATTCTCATTCTTCACCCTGTTGGGCCTTCAGCATTGTTTGGCATAGGGTCCTTTAAACAATTGCTTTCCTTGGCTTTAACACGCTTCTAGTTTCTTCCGTGGTTGCTCCTTCCTTGCTGTTTTTTTTTTGGTTACTCTTTACTTCCCTATCTCTTAAAAATTGGAGTGCCCTAGAGCTCAGGCTTCAAAATCTTCTCTTCTCTAAAACTATTAAGAGTCCAAATGTTTAATCCAGTTCAAATGACCATGCTAAACTGCAGATATGCACAGAAAACTGCCTCCTCAGGATCTACATATGGGTGAGATTAAGGTTATAGAAGAGGCCCAGTGAATGGAGCTAACGAATGGAATGAACATAAATGACACATCCCCACAAAACTTAAGTAGAGCTAAAAAGCCAAAAATAAGAAAGAACTCAGTATGTGTGGTATGATTGGATATTCTCTGGAGACTGAAGAACTGTATTTTAAAACAGAGTTGGTTTGGAGAAGAAACAGTTAATCTGTACCCTTAAGGGCCTTGGAGATACTCTGAGATACTTATCTACAGAGGGCACCTAGATGCCTATCAGATCAAAATGTCACTCTTAATAGAGTCTCTAGTGCCTACTCCCAGGGCTAATGGTGCAGAGAGTAGAGATGGATCTATTAAGAGCAGAGCTATAAGAAACCAAGAATCAGAGGGATGCTGTGGAAAAGCCTTTGGAACAATGATTGGATATCGAATGTTTCTCCAGCAGGGTCTCACGTGCCCAGTGTTATGTGAATGTACTAGAACAGATCAAAGAAATCCCTTGATGAAGTATCCAGCTGAACATTTGTGTTTAAACCAAACCAGCCTTTACATCATTGTTTAGAAAACCGGAATATGTCAAGGAAGAAGAAAGGGGGAGGAAGCATGCATGCTTGGGCTGGTTAAGACGCCTGATCAACTTTATTAGCTGCAACTGGTCTGCTAGTGAAAATGGTATTAGGGCCAGTGCTGCTTGCGAGTTTACACCACCCCAGATCTAGAGACTTGGGTCGGGGTGGGAAGAGGGGAAGCCAGGAACAGGAGGAAGATTTGAATTGTGGTTGGGACACACCACTGAAATGCTAGTGGAATGTGAAGCCTCTGAGGCATAGATACAACAGAGATTAATAGAAAACGTGTAGAGTCTGGCACTAAGAACTACGTATACCTTCAAAAATCACAAATGCCTCTTTTGCTACAGCAGAATGTCTGACATCAGTCAAAAAGTTACTCAATAATGCAGGTAGATCCTGAGACTTTCATGTCAAGCTTGTGAACACACATCATTGGAAGTACCCTAACATATATGTCACGGCTTGAGGGACTTTTGCATAGAAGGGCTGTGGAGTGCAGTGTGAAAAACTGTGTCCAGTTAGTTCAAGTTGTGGAAGCAGCTATTTACAATGAAGAGATCGCAGGCTCCAGGAAAGACTACCAGGTCCCTCAAATTCTCACTGGTGGCAAAATGAAATTCAAGAGAGGAAATGGGAAAGGCAATGCTCCTAAGAAACAAAGATGGAACAGTGGGGTTGTGTCACCACTGAGGGCACAGGTCAGACTGAAGGAGCTGACACAGATGTTGGCAGTCATGCTCTCCCAGCCCAATCACAGGCAGGTGGGGGCTCAGGGAGGGAGCGGATCATGCACCTCTGAGTGGGAAGTTCCTCCAAAGATCCCAGAGGCTCTAGTCTGAGACTAGCTATAGCACAGACAGAGTAGTTGTGTCCAGCCACCCAGGCCTGAGGACCTGGGGTTCCAAGTTGAATTTGAGGGTAGATTCAGAGAGAACATAAAGGGGTTCCTAGTATTATACAAAGTAGAAAAGAGGAAGGTTGAACCAAGAGTGGGAGTAGTAGGAGAGAGTGCATCCAAGAACTCTGACTTTGTGGTACAGGGTGAGTGTTGGAAACAGAGATGGGCTAAAGTGATAGCAATGTTAGTACGAAAGAAAGGCATCTTAGGAAAAGGTCCCTTTTTAGAATGCAGAACCGCTGGAATAGGCTGGGGGCAGGGCTTCCTTCCTGGGTGCCACTGGAGCTTCCCAGCCAGGACCACCACAAATAGAAGTGGGCGCTGGGCAAGGGAACAGAGGCAAAGTGAGTGACTTGCCTGGGTGGGGAGGTGTGTCCCAGGTGTAGAGAGGGAGACCTTTCATGCGTTCAGGGTACTGGGGAGCCAGGAAGACATTATTTAAGCACAATTGCAGTTACACTGAGAGCAGAAGAACGGAGTGGGTCTAGGACTCCCAGGTAATTGTTGTATGTTCATAGCTCCAAGAGGAGAGAAGCCTCCCCAAAAGGAATATGCTCGAAGTAAATGTTTTTAGCAATAAACAGCAATGTGGTGAAACTTTTATCTTTTTAGCAGCAGGTGTGAAAATCCTGGGAGAAAAATGATCTGCTCTGTTAAAACCTACTTTACCAGCCAGGTACAAAGTAGAAGGCAACTCATGCTGGACCAGGGCTTTCACTTGGGGGAGGGTAGGAGAAGGAAGGCAGAGGGTCTGAGCTCCCAACTCCAGCAGAAACGGCCAAGGGAGAGGTATGGTGTGGTGACTGCTGGGGCTGGGGGAGAGGCTGGGCTTCCGCGGTGAGCCCAGCGAGTGACACCCTGCGCACTGTGCAAAGTGACCCGTCACCTAACCCAACCAATATTCAAAAGCTTCATGCTTTGGGTTTAGCTTTCTCCAGGAATCTGGTGTTAGGGCTGGTTTCAGGGGTCAAGTTTGGGTTCAAGTAGGCACAAATGGGTTACATGTTATATATCATTTCCACTGATGCATAAAACTCATTTTTATCTTAGAGCATTCTTTAAAATTTCATATAGTTCTGTATTTAACGTATCTGGAAAAACACATATATGGAAACCTGGTGATAAAACACACTGTATAAATATTCAAAATGGTTTTGTATAGATAAGTAAAAAGTGGAAGATAAATAAAATGAGAATTAAATGAAATCAAAATAATCAGGCATTCAGTGGCTTGTTAATTAGCAACTGATTTCATAGCTTCATTGGAAGCAAAACTTAGCAGTTAACACTCTCATATTTGTATAAAGAATAATCAATAAGTTAAATCCATGTTTTTATTGCTAGGGAATGTATTAGTACATATTTTAGAGTGCATTCTCACTTCGTAGGCCAAAGATTCTTACATCAGAAAAGCAAAAAGGTTAAGGTACTGACCATGTCTTTATTTTGAATTTTGATATTTTGCTTGCCAATTTGATATTTTTCTCAATATAATCTCTGTGTTAATTTACATTTTTTAAATATTGCATTTGGTATTATTTATCTTGATCACTGAAGCATTTGGTACCCTCTTAAATTTCGAGCCCAAGGCAAGTGGCTCTGTCTCCTCATCCTAGTCTCCACCCTGGGTGGAGCTACATTATCTGCCTGGCTTAGACACCAGGAGGACCAGGGCAAGAAGTCTGTAGCACGGGTATCTATAACTGGTGAAACTGCTGAAGATTTCCTATGTATTTCCTTCATTCTTTGAGATAAGCTCCACTTCTTGATGCGACCAGTTCTAATGGAAGTTAGAACCCCTGAGGGCCTGGCCTGATGTACAGTTGAAAAAGAGAGACTTTAAAGTATTGCACACTTTCTTGAAAAAAAAAAGCAAGTTTAGAAAGTTAACTCCTGATGTGAGCTTGGTAAAGGGGAAGTATAAAGAATGAAGAAGAGATATGGAGGACAGGCACACAATGAAAAAACTGGAGTGAGACAGCTGGTAAGGGCTTCAGTTCTGCATAGGAGGAAAAAAGCAGGAAGCCTGTGGGGATTTATGCTTTTCCCTTGGAATTCTCTTTCTCCTTTCGCCTTTTAGAACATAGCTTCCTTTGACTCCACCACCTTCATCCAGCTAACATTTTCCTATTTTACCTCTTTATTATGTTTTTATACCCTCCCATTTTCCTACCCAGCTGCACGGACACCCAGGCCCACCTAATTTTGAGTCCACCACAGAAGCAGCAAAAACCACAACCTCAGCTTTTCTTAACTGCCCCCACCCAGTGGGACTGGCTTTGGATCAAGGTACTGGGCCGGACTTGAGACCCTAGAGCCATGTGTTTTCTGGGTAGCCCATTGCCCCATGCTCATTCAGCCACCAACAAAACAGGGGGATAAGTGTGTCGGATATAAGCTCCAGAGGCTGAACTGGGACTAAGTTTAGCAGCCCTATGGTCCCAATTATAAGCCCGCGGGGTTGAGGCCTTCCTTACTTTGAACTGATTCATTCTGTTTCACCAATTCCCGCCTCCTGGATCAAAGCTTCAGTGGAAACATCCCTCACTTTAGCCTTATGCCCTGCCTTTGATTGTGCTCCTATTGGCTTCTTCAGAAGCTTGATCCTATCTCGTCTGCCAGGTATTGACAGTTTCTCTGACATATGCTCAGATCACTAGGAATGACAACCATCTACCTTTGTCCTCTTGGATCTCAATAATTAGGTTAATACCTGGCTTCCCCAGTTGCCTTGAAGCTCATTGCTAAGGGAATAGACAAATATCTGTTGAATGAATGAAAAAAGGTGAATGTTCCTGCTTCAACTGGTTCTCATATGACAGAGAGGATATAAATAAAAAAGTTAACTGAGCAGTACATTTTGCTAGCTTATTCTCAGAAAAAAATAGGTGCTTTTGTAAATTCATAATATGCTTTGTTTGTAGGATTTATAAACTGACTCTGGAGATAATGCCAAAGAAAGAGATTCAAATCTGTTTTGACATGGCACCAAATTGCTATTAAGTTTTAGCCCTGCAAGCTGACAGTCTAGAAGGATGATGTTCATTTTTAAGTGCTACTATGTTAATTTAAAAAATATTTTCAGGGCTTTATAATCATATTTGATAGAGCTTTGTGTTTAAATGGTCAAATTTAATAAAAATTTGTGTTCATATTCTGAAAATGAAAAATGAAGTACAGGTGGTCAGGTCACTGACAGGCACCAACACTTTAATTAGAAGCTTCCATTTGTAAATGTACTTAGATCTTCAAAAGATGTAAGAAAAATTTAGCCGTGTGTGCAAATAATGAACCAACACTTGATAAACCAAACAATTTGTAAAATGCAAACTATATTAAACCTCTCGTGACCCTTGACTCTTCTCTTTCCCTATGCTAAACTGTATTCATTTTTAATGCTGTTGCAGCATATCGCTACAAACTTGCTTCCCAACAAATATTTTTTACCTCACAGTTCTGCAGGTTTGAAGTCTGACATGGATCTCATTGGGTGTAGATCCATCAAGGTGTAGACAAGACTGTGTTTCTCTCTGGAGCCTCTAGAGGAACATCTGTTTCCTTGCCCTGTCCAACTTTCAGAGGCTGCCCTTGACCTTGGTATATGGCCCCCTCCCTCTGTCTTTACAGCCAGCCAAGTTGCATCTCTCCATGCCTTTCTCCAGTAGTTAATCTTCCCCGGCTGCCTCACTCTTCCACTGCTGAGGACCTTTATGATTACACTGGGCCCACCTGAAAGTCCAGGATAATCTCCTTATTTTCAGGCCAGCACATCAGCACACTTATAATTTCACCTGCAACCTTCTTCCCCCTTTGCCGTATAATCTAACATAGTCACAGGTTATGGGGATTAGACATGCACATTTTTGGAGGCCATTAATCCGCATAGCAATCGCTCCCAATACCAAAACTTGTTTCCTCTACTTCCCAAACCCATCGAGCTCCCATCACTTCTCACACCCCCACTGCTACCCTCAGGGCCTAGCAGTAGCACCTCTTACCTGGATTACTGCATCAGCTTTCTAACTGGTCACTGTTTCATTCTTGTCCTTTACCAACTATTCTCCACACAGCAGCCTGTTCATCTCTTAAAATATAAGTCAGATTTACATCACTTTGGGACTCGATCCTCCTCCCCCCATGCTTTCCAACTCACTCAGAGTAAAATCCTGCCATTTCACATGCTCTGAACTCCACCTGAATTCTCTGCCTGGCCTTTGATGCTATTCTGTCCTTTGCTCACCCTGCCCCACCCACACCGTCCTCTTGAGGGAACGCCAATACCGCCAAGCGGATTCCCTTTCGAGACCTTTGCACTTGCTATTCCCTTTCCTTAGCGTGTTTTTCTCCAGATGTCTGTAATGGTTAGTCCCTCTGGTTAAGGGGAGAGGCTTCCTCTGGATGTCTGTACCCGAGATGGCATCCTTGTTCGGCCCCAATCTTTTTTCTTACTTTCTTTTTTGTTTTTCTCAGTATTTACCACCATTTGACATATTATATTGTGTCTGTCTCCTTCCAACAGGATATAAGCTCCATGAAGACAGGGAATTTTGTTCATTGCTACATCTTTGGCATTGGGAAGAGTGTCTGACACTAAGTATGTGTTCAATAAATACTTGTTGAATGGATGGTGTTATCGCAAGGAAGAAATCCATCATATGGACATTTCTCTCTGTGGCTAATCTTGAAGGTTTTTAAAGAAGTTTTGAGCAGCCACTTTCAGATACATATATTTGCCCTTATCCTTTTAGAATTTTTAAGAACTTTCTATTAATATTTTGTCCAGGCACCAAGGAACTGGTAACATCTTGATCTTTTTATCAAGGTCATGGATGCCACAGTTCATCTTCTTTTATTGATGGAAAAATTGTTCAGTAGATAAGTCTGAATTCATGGACATAAATGTCTTACTTTATTTGCATTACACCATAGTCTAACGAATCCTGACATATTTACCATCTCTGAACTAAGTTAAGATAGTTCTCTTGATTACAAAGGCATTCATTTTTTTCCCTTTGGTATCAGATCATTTTGGCTGATATAATTTGAGACTACTAATAAGGAAATCATGGGTATATATGCAAATTATCATTTAAAAATGGATGATTTAAGAAAATTCTCCCACAATTAAAATAATAGATATGAAACAAAACTTGGGATTAAAATTCCAATCTGTTTTTTTAACACAGCTAGTATGCTAAACATTCTGGGAGCCCATTAATAATCTATAAGGCAGTTATACATATTTTATACTAAAGGATACATTTAAAGGCTATACCTTTGTAGGTAATAAGCTACTTACAAAAACACTTTCATGAATTTTTCATACTTATTTGGAGCAACAAAAATCTGTCATTTCAGAAGGTCATATATGACAAGCAACTATTAATGAAATAGTGTTTGGTCTTGAAATGGATAGCTATTCAAGTTCCAATGAAGTTGGAAAGGTAGTTATCTGCTATAATTTAATCAACCAAGACTTCACTCTTCCTAAGATTAATTCAATGACTAGAGGGGAAAAAAATGCTTTCAAAAACGATCTCTCCCTACAGAAATATGATATGGAAACACAGGCAGACCCCTGAGCACAAGGTGTAGCTTGCTGACCGCCTTGCATGAGAGAGGTAAACCGACTTATTTACCTTCTTTGAACCTTGTTCTCTCCACTTGTCAAATGAGGCAACTGAACCAAATAATCTCTAAAGTTATTTCTATTTCTAGCATTTTTCAGTTTGGCTTGCTACTTTTACTATGTTGCAAAAGATATATTTTCCTTCTTTCTACGTTGTGCTTCTCAGGCATCCCTATAAAAATGTAATGATGAAAAGCAATGAATACTAATAAACACAATAAGGATATAATCTCAAGATGCTTCCAGAACTAATTATTTTCCTAAAACTTCCTTGAATTATTAAAAAATTGAAAGAATACATACAAAATAATTTAAAGCAAAGCAGCATGGAGTAATGAGAGAATAATGCATTTTATGGTTCACCTTTTGATATGAAATATCTGAAGCCTGCTTATTGTCATAGGGAAAAATTTGGTTGTCTTAATTTATTGGAAACAGCTTTGAAAGGAACAGCTTCATGTAGTCTGTAGTAGAGGGTGGGGAGGAGCCGTCTGAAAGGAATGACAAGCAGAGGATGATCTCTTCCCAGCAACAATAAAGCTCATCAAACACTCTCCTTCTCTTTCTTTATCTTCCCACAGCCCTAAAACCACAGCTTCTTTGTTAGGATTTTATCATATTAATTAATATTCTGAGTTTTTATGATGAGTGTTACATGTTGTCAACAGTGGCTCAGCCCGTATTTCAACCCAGAATAAGCTCTAGTCTTGTGACTGAGTCAGGTGTAGTCACAAAGTTACAGCAGCTTGTGAAGTGGCAGTTTGAGGGTGTCATCCTCACCTCTCCCATATAGTCTCTTTTATCAGAAAAGGTACAGGTGCCCTTCTGGGCATAAGTGTGGTTCTATGAGTTTAAGTCAATGTACCAGTTTTTGTATTATTCACACATATTCTTTCTTTTTCTCTGTTAGCATTCACAGGACATTCCAGAGATGACCTGTGAAGAGATTACCTTCCGTTTCTCATCTCAAGGTTCTATGGCAATGATACAGAGCTGCAGACATGGAAATGCTTTGAGTTTTTTCTAAGAAAAGTAAAGCCAATTACAAATGTCTTAAATCTCTGGACTGTTAAGGACTCTATTCCTTAGTCATAGGGATAGGAACATCGAAAAAAAATTGCCTGAAGAACAAACCATAGAGCTCTGGGCCCCTAATAGTTTCTTAAGTACATATGCACAAACAGTGCAATATTGTGACAGTCTCCTTAGGAGCAATTTGCCTGTACTGCAGTTTATGCTACCTCACTCACTGGTAATTTCCATGGCCGAGTAAGTGTTACCAAAAAAAAAAAAAAAAAGCTCTCTAGCGTTCTTTAGGGTATTAAATGAATTTGTGCAGTAGTTTTAAGTAATGGGGATGGCCAAGTTTATAAACTTCACAATCATAAAATGTAGGTCTCTGTTCTATCAATGTGTTGTTTGCTTATATGATTCTATGCTTTCTGATATAAAGGAGAGAGTGAACAATTTTTCATGTTTTCCCTTGTTATCGCCACAGGTGGAGGGAATTACTTTAACAGTGCCTCTCACTATGTATTCCCATCCAGAACGCCGGTGCTTCTCAGTTAATCTTCTCTTTTCCAAATTCTCTTTTCTACTTAACAATCAGACTATGCTGCCTTATTCTTTGATACATAAGTTCTAGACACAGAACTCTGAAGAAGAACCCCAATAGCATCTGCAAATTAAAATAAATGAGGTAGCACCAGCTTGAGAGGTTAGGCTGGATTCAAATCCCAGCTGAACCTCATTTTAACTGGTGACGCATCTTCATGCAACCAAGAGCAGCATCAATAGCAGTCAAGTCCATTACTAGTTTCTTGAACATTATGAGGGAAAATCCTCAGCAATACTCTTACAATTTAATTTTTCCCTCGAGTTTCTAGCCTTCACATGCAGGAGCTGCTCCTCAAACTATTTCCTCAGCAACCCTTCTGTGGATAAAGTGAAGGTTCCTGGGGCCAGGATTCTCACCTGGCCCTGGTTGGCTAGCTCACTGCACTCCTGTGGGCAATACGTTGCTGTTGACTCTATATGAAGAGCTCCACCCAGTGCTCTGCGCTGCATGGTGGCACGGCTGCAGGAGAGCAGAGACTGGAGTGGGGGCAGCACCGAGGACAGAGGCTGGGACGGCTGCGAGGTAGAGAGGCCCAGAGGCAGAGACCGGCTGGCTGCATGCAGACTCGCTCTGAGTGGACGAGATTCTAGTGCTTGACCTGCCACTGTGGAAATAAAGTTGAGTATAACCCTTCCACCCCAAGAACGTTCCACTGTCCTTTCTTTGGTATCATTGAATCCACAGTGAACTTGCCCGGGGCTGAGACCCATTGGCAAGACACCTGCTCTGCCCACCTGCACAAAAATGATCCTCTTTGAGTTATTAATCCTAAGGCATTTGTGTTGTCCTCTTTCCTTTCCTCTTAGGTTCATGTCACAAGCACCTCTACCAATTGACACTAAATAATGTCCTTCAAGAATCAGAAGATCAGAAAACTGAAGCACTGAAGTTGAACACATCAAACTCCTCTTAATAACTACCTTATGACTGTTTATTATAGAGATTAAATGAGATAATGGCTTTGAAAACACTTGGCAAATACTTGGGGTCTTTATAAAGGGTGTCTCATCTGGAACTGCTGTAATAGAGTACCACAGACTGGACAGCTTCAACAGTAGGCATTTATTTCTTACAGTTCTGGAGGCTGTCAAGTCCCAAGGTCAAGGTGCCAGCAGACTGAGCGTCTCATGGGAGCCTGCTTCCTGGTTGCAGTTAGCTGTCCTCTCATTATGTCCCCACAGTGCCGCACACACACACACACACACACACACACACACACACACACACACGCATGCATGTACCCACATACACAGAGAGAACTGAGAGAGAGAGAGAGAGAGGGCAAATCTTCCACCTCCACACACTATTGTACTGGGGGTTAGAGTGTCAATATAGGAACTGTGGAGGGAAAAGCATTCAGTCCGTACCGAAGGATAACTATTATGAAACTAAGTTTACTGCATGTGCTGAACTCAGTAGGGTACTAAGAGGAAACAACTTTAATTTCCCAGTTACTGTCTTCTAACAGTAGGTTAGTTTCCTTTGTTCATCCCTATTAGGCAGATACCGTAGTTTTTCCAAGTGTGTTAGGATGTTAGAACAGACAGAGAAAAATTATGTCATTTATAAAACCTGACTTCAATCTGTTTTCCAGTTCAAAGCCCCAACTTGAGCTCTGTGGAAATCAATGGTTCTCTCCTGGATTGTCTTTCAGAGACTTCTCATGGAACACTCTTCATTTTGTTCTCTGGATGACACGCTGTCCTGTCAACATCTTGTCACATTCACACTCCTGCCCTCCACAGGGCACCTCTGGCCTCTTCACCATAACAGGCAGCTCTTTCCAGCGCGGCTTTCCCTAGAAACTCGAGGGAAAAATTAAATTGTAAGAGTATTGCTGAGGATTTTCCCTCATAATGTTCAAGAAACTAGTGTGGATGAACCCTCTTCATCCACACTTCCACTCCAGATTTCTCTGGAGCAAAGCAAAGATCTAGTCTCTTCAGCGCTCAGACTCACGGAGACTCGAGTTAGGCTCCTGAAGTAATTCTCTCACACTCTAGCCCAGCACTGGAAGAGCCTATGAGATTCAAAAACTTAGTAATCATCCAGTTGGAAAGTGAGGTCGCCATCTTTCCTGTTGACGGTCAAGCCCTGTCTCTGTGATGGTTTTCACAGGTACCTCATGACATGGCTCCTGAGCTGGGGAAACAAGAGAAGTGAGGCAAAGTGCATAGCTCTCTTTAAAACCCGTAATTCCCTTCATAGGTTCCTCTGTATGTATTTCAGGTCAACAGATGTTTTGGGAACTATTGTATAGATTGAAGGTAGGATTGGTTGAAATCATAGGACTGGGTTTGGCCACCTATTTGCAAGTTCTGTGGAGATGTGTCTAATCCCTCTGGGAAGATTGTGAGTAATTAGTGCTAACAACGTTTCTGTTTGGGGGGTCTCAGTAAAGCTCTCAGGCAATAAAAAGTACCATTCACTATCTGTTGAATTTAATATTGTACTTCTGAATTACTGCCTTTTCCTTGAAACTTCTCTCTAGGATTCCCCTTCATGATGATGACAGGAACATCAGCAGGTGGGAATTCTGAGCATGTAGCACATGCATTTTCCCCATTAGCTCCTTCAAATCATGAGAAAGTATCTCCACAGTGCGAGACTCCTGATCCTGAATGTGGGCACTTAATCTATCCTGGATCATTGAGTCTCTGTTCTGGGATTTTTCTTTAAAACATGGATTGATAAACTACGTCTATGAGTCAGTTTCCCTCCAACAAGTATGTAAGATTCTCATAAAAACAGGAGTTGTTAGTGGTCATTGCTGGACAACGGCCCCACCCTGGTGCTTCGATGACCTTCACATGTTCATACAGACCACACAGGCAAATGAATGCTTGGCCTTCAGCTAATCTGAGCTTGACAGAATCCTTTGTAATCCTCCCAGGATAGGAGAGGGTGGGGGACCTGCAAGGAGCTGCTCTGAGGCCATCTCCCTCTTGCCTCTCTTTTATTTGGGAGGCTCTCGGAGCTCTGATGAGGCATGGGACTTCCTGCCTGACTCCTGGGAAGAGAGCAGCAGGGTGTGAAAACACTTAATTGCAGCTTAAGATGGGCTACTCTGCAGTTCACGTGGTGGTCATCTGCCCCTTCGGTTTCAGTGTCCTGCCTTTTGGTGAGCGGCATAAAATTCCTGGGGAGCTGGCACCTTCGGCTTACTCTTCCTTACACTGTCCATGTAAGTAATGAACCGCCTGAATCAAAAGCGTTTTGTTGTGCCTTTACCGGTCGGACCGGTCAGACGTGGCCCAGATGTGCCTTGTGTGTGCTTGGAAGTCACGCTTCTTCTCCACGGCAGGGAGGCGTCAGTGTGACCTATGAACGAAACAAAGACAAGAGAAGGAGAGGCCACGAGTCCTGGCAGCGGCTCCCCAAACCCTTTTATGTTTACTTCCGTCAAGTCTTTCCTGGACTCTACAAATAATCAGTGTTGAATTTCTGTCTCTAAGTCAAATGAATCCTGACTGATAGTCTCTGCTCAGCCCAGATTCTCTCCTCAACTGTCCCGCAGCCAATGATTCTCAGAATGATTTTGATTTAACAGTATGAAATTAGGAGTTTACATTCTATTCGATCAAACTGCTCTGTGACTCAGTTCCCCTGATTCCTACTGTGGAACATATGTTGTTTTAATCAGTGAGTGTCTGTGATGGGCCTGTTCCCATCTTTTTCTGAAGAATTGGTGTGGACAGTGATGGACGTATTAGTTCTAGGTCTGATCTCAGATGCTACTTTCAGCAGAATGTAGAGTCTAGGCTCCAACACAGAGCAAATTATTATTAGTTGCCTGGGAGTGGTGTGAGGACAACGCAAAGTACATGAGGGCCTTAATCCTCCCCGTTGCAACCGAGGGAGGAGATTTCCTTTAACTCCCTTTTCTTAGGACATTTATTTTAGAAAAGTTATAAATTTTTGTTCTCTTTCTTTGAAATATATGTAAATCCTTTTAATGGTGAAATAAGCCTTTTGCCAGTTTTACAACCCAAGCATGTCTTTCTCAAGGACCTGGGAGCCATCTCCTTGAAATTAAACATAAAGTGAGATAATGTCCCTAACTCCCCGTCTCTGTGCGAGGGTGGCAACTTCCATGGGCTTCTTGCTCCAAGTTGCAAAATTGCCTCCTGTCATAAAGATAGGAGAAAATTGTTTTTCCTTTGTGTAAAGCTAATTAACTAACAGAGATAGTCACCCCAATTACCAGGTACCTTTAGGATGAACTATGTGTGACAAATGGTTCTGTCAAGTCCTCTTACTTGAGGACTAGTTATTGTTTATCTTGAGAACATGTATGGGATGAACTGTATCTGCTCAGCTATGTAAATTTGTGATATTTCTTTCTGTCTTTGCAGTCTCTTAGAGGATTCCCTGAGATGCCCATTATTTTCTGGCTTAAAGCTTACTCCATAACAAACTTGTTTTCTTTCTCTACTTCGTGGAGAGCCTTTCTGGGTTAGAGGAAGATTTTGTTTTTAATTATGTTTTTCTAGCAATGATGTCTGAGCAATTATTTTTAAGACCTCACAAGTATGTTTTCATGAACCTCTGGTTAAAAAGAATGCTCATGTGTCTTATACAGGAGGGAGGCTCTGTATCTCCCAGGACCTGGTCTAAATGCAACATGACAGGCACCAATACAGTCTGTATCACGAAAGAGAACTGAGGGTTTGTACCTGATATAATCTGACGGACCATAGTGAGAAAGGATAGGAAACACTGACATTCATGGAGTGTTCCTGTGTGACCAAGTGCAGATCTCAGGAGGCAGCTTGGGAAAAGAAGTAAAGAGTACAGACTTCGGCCAGTCTGAGCAGGGTTCTCTTCCTAGCCTCTCCACTTCCTCTGTCACCTTGGGCCTGCCTCTTAACCATGCTCAACCTCAGTCTCTTCACTTAGAAAATTGGCTTTTACACTACCTACCTCACAGGCATACTATGACGATGAAATATAATAAATATAAAGCATCAGAGCCTGGTGCATATTTAATATTTAATGTATGATTGTTACAATTACCCTTAAACTCAAGGGTTTCTAGCTTCTTTCTAATTACACAATTAGAACTTCAATCATTTTTGTCTGAAAGGCCACTCAGTCACTAAGCACCATTCATTAAGATGCAAATACCCGTGGGTGTGGTTACCTTTAAAACGTTGTGACTAATGTTTTTTAATGAACCAGCTATTGAACATGAAATGTCTTGAGCAGAAAGACGGAGGGATGGAATGGGTGCCTTGGTGGGTGTGATCAGTGTGAAAGCTAGAGGAGACCTGAAGGGGTGTATGATGGCCAGTCCCTATAATTTTTCCAAGCTGAACAGTACAATAACTCCCAAAGAATGGCCTGTTTGTTAGGACTAATGAAGATAATATACCATTCTAGGTATTTAAAATGCATTTTTTAATTGCTTTCTCACACTTCTGCAGTGTATATAATATTGCCCGTATTAGAGATGAGAAAACTCATACTCAGTATATTAGAACGATCTGTGGAGTCTGCTGCATCAAACTACCCCTGATCTTGGCAGCTGCACATGGGTCATAAGAGTCTGTTTCTCATTCTCTTTAACCCTGAGGTACTTCAGGAGTCTGTCTCGGGTAGATTTCTCCCAAGCATGGATTTTGGGATGCAGCCTCCTGCCAAGAGCAAGGCTGGGCTGTTTTCAATTTTCACTTCCTAACAAGAGACGGAGCTGAATTGACCCTGGAGATTTTAACGGCCAAGTTTACAGAAAGACACGTCTATGTCCACTCATATTTTAGTGGCATCTTGACTGTACCCTAACTGCAAAAGTGATTGGGAAACATAATCTCTCTATGCACCCAAGATGAGAAAACAGATCTGTGAGGGTCTAGCTTATTTTTGCCTCTCAGGAAAGTCAGGACGTTGGTCTGGAACCTCATGGTGGTGGGAATATTGTAGCAGTTGTGAAAACAGGACCGAGTACAGAATCACGTAGGAAAAACTCAAAAGAAAAAACACCAAAACTTTTGTTAATAATGAAAAGAACAGTCACATTTTTGTAGAGATTCTGTAGGTTGTTCAATTTAGTATTTCTCAGACTTGTTCATGTTCTAAGCATGGGCGAAGCCCATTAAAGGAGCAGTGAACTAAGGTTCCAAGTGAGTAATCTCGTCAGTAGCAAACAATCTCCTTTATCTAGAGAAATAATGTTCTCTCTGTTGCTGTAGAAGTCACTCTGCAATTTTGTCAGGCTTCTGTAAACATAACTCCTGAGTTCATTATGAGAGTGTGAAGGAGGCAGGATTAGGTACCAGGCTGAGTCAATGTGTCTCTTCAACCCGAGAGAAGGGATGCCCGCCAGCTGCGGCCCCCACAAGGGAAATAGAGGACGATGGGATTTCTTTATCCAGTGCTCTAGGTGAAATCAGCCTGAGCTCCCTCAGTAATTGTAGATTTGCTTTGATTCTGAAAATAAAAGAATCTATTAGGACATCTGAGGCAAATCCTTAATGACTGTTATTTGGGAGCTTTGGGGAATGGCATATCACACTTGGGGACATGGCCTTAAAACAGCTGGTGGTGAAACTCCCACCTCATCTTATTCTGAGTCACTGGGGCTAATTTGCAGGGAGATCAATTTCTGAAAACTTGGTTTGGGAGTCAGGAACAGATAGTTGATGACATAACAGATTACTAAAACTAGAGCATATCCATTTCCTTCATTCCCGAGTTTTTTATTTAGTCCATCTCACTGCAAATCAAAAAGGTAGTCAAAGAGCAGTTTGTCATTTTGAAATGAAGGCCATGGTATTTTGCTTTGGGGGAATGTTTAAATGTCCTGGAGCATACTGATCATGGTCATCTTTCAATAACACATCAGATAAGGTGGTAATTGTTTAATATTAACTTTTTTCTTATTTGAAAGTGATAACAGGTTCATTAAAAAAATTACCAAGTACAAAAACACAAAAATAATATAAGTATTACCTATAATTCCATCCCAGATATAACCACTTTTTATAACTGATATATCATTGACATATAACACTGTATACATTTAAGGTACCCAGCATGTTGATTTGATACATTTGTATATTGCAATATGATTACCACCTTAACATTGGTCGACACCTCCATCATGTCACATAGTTACCAGTTCTTTTTTGTGGTGAGGACAACTAAGGTCTAGCCTTTTAGCAGCTCTGGCATTTATGCTGTAGTATTGTTGACTATAATCACTATGATGTGCATTCATCCCCCAGAACTTATTCATCTACCAGTTGTAGGTTTGTACCTTAAAACACATCTCCCCAATTCCTCACACATCCACTTCCAGCAGCTGGTAACCACCACTCTACTCTCAGTTTCTTTGAGTTTGACTTTTTAGATTCCACAGATAAGTGATATCTTACAAGAGTTGTTTTTCTCTGACTTGTCTCACTGAGCATAATGCCCTCAAAGTCCATTCATGTTGCTGCAAATTGCAGAATTTCTTTTTCATGACTGAATAACACTCCTTTGCATATACATACCACATCTTTATTCATCTGTTGATGGGCACTTAGGTTGTTTATGTATCTTGGCAAACTTGAATAATGCTGCAATAAACATGGGATTACAGATATCTTTTCAATATCTTGTTTTATTTCTTATGGATATGTACTCAGAAATGGGGTTGCTGGATCATATGATCTATTTTTCATTTTTTGAGGAAAATCCATACTCTTCCATACTGGTTGCAGCAATTTACATCTCTACCAACAGTACACAAGGGTCCCTTTTCTCCACACCATTGGCAACACTTGTTATTATCTGGTCTTCTTTATGACAGCCACTTTAACAGGTACAAGGAGATGTTTCATTGTGGTTTTGATTTGTACATCCCTGATATGCAAAATTAATGATGTGGAGCAATTTTTCATGTACCTGTTGACATACCATCTGTATGTCTTCTTTAGTAAAATGTCTATTCAGTTCCTCTGCCCATTTTTTAATCAGAGTGTTTTTTGTTATTGAGTTGTATGAGTTCTTTATATATATTTGGATATTAACCCTTTATACAACATATGGTTTGTAAATACTTTCTCCTATTTATTTGGTGGTCCTTTATTTTGTTGAGTGTTTTATGGCTATGCAGAAGCTTTTTAACTTGACTTAGTCCCACTTGAAGCAGTGTTTGTCTATTCTCTCAATGACTTTTTGTATTTCTGTAGGTCTCTCTTTCTACAGAAATGAATCACACTATACATATTCTGAATTTTGAAACATGATTTTAAACCTAAAAACTTGTTTTGAACATTTTTCTTTGGTTAATATATGACCTCTTTAATGATTGATTGAATATAATGGATAATGATATTCTTATTTCCCCTGCCTGGAATGCTCTCTTCCCTAGCTTTTGTTTAGTTACTTCTTTTAAAGTTATTAATGTCTCAGCAAATGTCTACATGCTGAGAACATGACTATCATGACTACCTAAGGTAGCCATCCTGTCATCACCTATCCCACCGTTCCTTAAATGCTCTGCACAGCCCTCCATCATTGTCTGGAGTCTTCCTTCCTTTTGTCTTTACTTCTCTCTTCCCTGCTTCCTTCTCTTCTTCTTTGATTCTTTGTTTATTTTCTATTTGCTCTTTCCCTCAGCTCAAATATAAGGCCTTTTCTTCTTACCAGAACAGCTTATCACAATTGATTTAACATTCATTTGTCACCTTAGCTTTCTGGGGCTTTTTTGGTGTTTGGTGCCTGGCGATTTCCCTCATCTTCTCACAAATTTAGTTGTATATTTTAAAAGATATTAGTTATATCCAGAATTTTTAGATATTTTATATTACTAAGACTTTTTATGGGAGAGGAGAGGGTTTTGATTTAGTATACTGTCAGTTGAAAATTCTCCCTGATTGTTTTCTAAATACTTTAGAATATCTCTAGACAAATACCTGTTTAAGCCAGAAGAAAATAGTATGCTTTACTAAATGTTATAGACTTATGTTCTGTTGTAATATAGTTTAGAAGGTGTTGTTTATACTCTATTCCATTTTTACATTATTGCCTGAGATGGTATTAATTTCCCATGAATTTTTATAGACTATGTTTTAGAAGTTAAATAGAAGTTAAGAAAATATGCACAAATAGGCAAGACACGGGCTTTTCTTCAAAACCTGAATATTTAATATTTATTTATAAAATTACTAAAGAGTAGCAAGCTTTTCACTGAGAAAACAATTGTGGAATTAGGCAATGAGTAGTATATTAAAATTTTTTTTGATTTTAGTGGTAAATAATTTAATATCTGGCTAGTTTATCTTGGGATAGTAACTTGGCCTTATCTTGGGCCTCTCTCATTTGAAAAATAATGAAGATGACATGATATTTGCCAACATGATTTATATTTCAAAGTGACAATGTTGTCTATAATCAAACATGTTCAAGATACTTGTAGCTACATCATGACCTAGCTCTACTCATAATACCCTATTATATAACATTTTTGTATTCTTGAATATTTTATGAGCTTTAACTATTAGTCATCAGCTTTAATTTCTGTGAGGTTTTACAGATTTCCTCGCCTTACAATTCTCTCAGTTAAACAATGTATTTGAAAATTTTTCTGGAGAACCCTTGTTTTCAAAAGAATAAGGAAAATAATAAAATAAAATGTAAGCTTCTAAACTGTCAATTTTGACTAACCTTCTAAAAGTCATCCTTGAAGAAAATAGGTATTTATTCACCACACCTCCAGGTTTAGTCAAGTAATAATTTGCAAAATGACTCGTGAATATATTGATACATTAGGAAAAAAGTTAACAAGAAACTTGTTACCTAAAATTCAGAACTCTAGAATTTTTACACATATTCATAGTTCAAAATAAACATATGTTTGGTTGCTCTTTAAGTACAAATAAAATCCAGAAGAGCGCTTTGGTAAATTAGATGCTGTCTAAACAGAACGTTAATATTGCTAATTTCATTGTTTAACTGATTTAGGCAGGATTAAAGCACACGAATATCCTCTATCAGTTATTCAGCCAATGTGTTCCTGGTCTGCAACAATAAAAATTAAGTGTACATAGTAGGAGATGGAAGGGAACCGTTTCAAAACAATCTCCAGACCTACTCCATCCTCCCCCTTCCTTTTTCCAACCAATTTCTACCCTTAAACAACTATTATAAGAAAATCTGGGAGCCTGGTATTGATTATAATTGATTATATATAAGTCAATTTCAAAAGAAGGCAAAATACCTTATCAGTTTTTAGGATAGAAATGTATACATGACCCTGACAATGATCATTGCTAAGCTATTAATATTTTATAGTGGAAAAGGTCAATGGGAACAAATAGGAACTAAAAAAGAATGAAATATATCTAAGTCAAAAGGTACAGTGAATGAGATTTTTGACATAGTGTGTGTGTGTGTGTGTGTGTGTGTGTGTGTGTGTGTGTGTGTGCGCGTGCGCACATGCATGCGTGCTTACTTATTTACTAACATCAATTAGAAAAACTTAATGCTTATCTATTAATGTGGCAAGTATTCGGAAGCTTTCTTCAGAATACTACAAGGGGATGTATTACTTCTATTATACTTTTGTTTTTCTAACTCACTGTTTTACATTCACCCTTTTGATTATGTTAGGATGCAGGCTATAATTACAGTTGGAACAGATAAAAATAATGTCAATAGCCTTTGAAAATCAGTCCTTAAGTCTCAATGAAGAAACATGCTATTAAATTTTATAAATATAAAAATACAGAAATATCCCCTCAAGTTTTGAATATGTCTCAGCCTTAGTGAGAAATTAGACCAACTGGTGAGAGCCTTTGAAGAAACTACTGCCCTGAGTGAACTTTCTCTGAACTTTCAATGTCCCTCTCATGATTTACTCACATCTCAATGTTGACAGTTTGGTCTCTCAAGAGGGTGTAAGGCATATTTTTTTCATAATTATGATGTTTTCTGTCTCTTTTCAGTCAATCAGTTTACAAATATTTGTTCTTTCACTAATGTTGTGCAAAGCATTTGGTTGGGTGCTCAGGGAATACAATGTTGACAGTTGGAGGTCAGCAAAATTTTAATGCAGTTCACAGCTATGGTGTCTCTAATCTCAAAAGATAAATAATACTAAAAAGAAATTATTCTGGATCGCCAGTGATTAATTATCCTATCACTCGTGGAAGTTCAAATTGTACTGAGTTCAGAGAAGGGTGAGTTTCTCTTTGGAGATACTGAGCAGGCCTCTTAGACATGAAGGAATTTGGGGAGCCCTTGAAGACTCAGAAGAAAGCTTTCTTTCTTAGATACCAGCCCAGCCACCAGCTCTGTGGCTGATGGAATTGACCAAGGACTTCTTAAGATTATATAAATGTATCTTCTAGGGAAATGAGAATCCATCATTTTCATTTCCTTGGTCTTATAATCTGTGCTAATAATTATTATAATTGTTAATAATAACAGTGAGAAAAACTATAAGCACTTGCTAGAGGCTTCATGGTGTACCAGACAAGGTGGTAAGCAGCGTGTTATAATCTCAGGGAGCCACGTGTTAGATCATTTTGAAAAGCAGGAGGCAAAAGCAGTAAGGCTGGCACCATGGACTTTGGTGCAAACAGACCTGACTTTTATACATTACTCTTCCATTTACTGCCTGTGCAACCTTGGGAAACTTAAATAACGCTCCAGTTTTCTGGTTCTTCGCCTCTAAAATAAGAATAATATTAATACCTACCTCATGGCAGGATTTTAAGTGAGATAATTTGCAATTAGCCCAGTGCCAAGCCCAAGGTGTTTAAATAATGTTATAAAATGATATTTTTAATAACCATATGAGGTAAGAATATTGTCTCCTTGGTAGAGATTTGGAAACTAGGAGAGAAATTAATTGCCCAGGATCATACAACTAGTAAGAGAAGAATTCAAATTTGAAATGCAGTGTACTTGATATCAGAGCTCATTTTCTCAAACATGCCGTTATTCCATCCCTGTTTTTCTTCATTTAGTTAATACATTTTTGGGGGGTGACGATCATGTGCCATGTTCACAGTGTTGAGCTAGAAATGCAGTAGTGAGAAAATAGAAATTCTCTCTGTTGTAATGGAGACTACAAAATAAAAGATCAAGTCATTAATAGACATTTAATTAAAAATTCTGAAGTACTCAGAATGAAGGAAACATAATTCCATAAGAGATAAACTAAACCAACTTTACTTAGATGGTGAGATTTAACATATTTCCCTTCGTAAGGAAGAGTTAAAGGGTAAGACTAAAAGTTATAACACGAGCCAGCTCATGCAGGGCTTGTGGTGGTCTTTTCTCTAAGGGCAATCTGAAATGATCGAAGGGTTTTAAGCAGAAAGTGACCTGATCGAATTTGTTATTGGGAAATCACTGCCTAGTTTGGAGAAAAGTGGGAGTAGACCCCATATGGATAAAGGAAGAGAAGAGTTAGTAGGCTGATGAATAATGATGATATAATCTATATATTATATTTTATTATAAATATTATCCAGGAAAGAGATGAGAGTAGCTTGGGTAAGGGCTGATTGCAGAGGAGAGGATGATAAGAGTAGAGGTCTGAAATACATTTGGATGATTGACTTAAAGAGTTTAATAATCAATTAAGTATGGGGGGATGGGAGAGGGGAGGTAGTGACAATGACTCCTACGTTTCTGGCTTATGACTCTGGAGGATGAGGGGGCTGTCTGGAAGAGTGGGAGAGTGTCAAGTTCTTAAAGGAAGATAACATGCTCAATCATGGATATGGGGAGTTGGAAACGCTTTGATATCTAGATAAAGATGTTGAGGAGTCAGTTGGATGTGTGGCCCAGAGGACGGTCTAGCTGAAGCCACAAGGATGGAAAGGTGGGAGGCACCAGCACAGAGATGGTGACAAAGGACATGGGTCCAATGTTCCACAGAGAGAGTTAGAAGAGAAGGTATTTGGGCCTTGATAAATTGCAGCATAGAAGAGATGAGACTAGAATATTGGACATAAATGGGATTAAAATGAGAACAGAAATATAGCTGGGAAACCAACAGAGGGTGATGTCAGAGAAACAAAGAAAAGAGAAGGACACCATCAGAGACAATAGAAATGATGGAGTGATCTACGTTGTCAAATGTTGTGGAAACATTAATAAGATGAGAAGAGGAAACTATTCATTGAAACCATGAAGGTCATTGGTGATATCAGTAACTTTCACTGTGGAGAAGAGAGAGAGAGCCAGTTTGCAGTGGACTGGGGAGTGGAGATGTAACTATGAACAATTCTTTCTGAAAGCTGGATTGAAGATAAAGAAGAGTATGGTGATAAGCTAGAGGCAAATACAGTGTTGAAGGAAGACTTTGTATCATTTTATATTAGAGAGAAGGGTCCAATTGAGAGGAGCTGATTTTGTAATAGAAATCAGAAGAAACAATTAATAATATAAGCACCCTCAGAATACAAAAGTAATTAGCTCTCAAAGCACAGATGAAAGGACTGTGCTTGAAAGACAGATGACATATTTTCTAACGTAATTGGAAGGAAAGAGATGTTATGTGCCTGAATGAATGCACAGGTCGTTCAGTTTTGTGTTTTGTAGGAGCAAATTGAGGTGGTGGATGGGTTCAATTTTCTCTATTCACTATTATTTCCCTGAACACCAGCTTGTCTGCCTTTCAGGATTTACAGTAAAGTTATTTTATTTTATTTATTTATTTATTTATGTTACCAAATGTGCCCATAAATGACTAAAGCTACTGTCTGTGGTATTTAAACTATTTTAATGATTGAACAATTTACTTATCCAAAGTTAGCCTGAAGCCTTAGGGTAAAGGTTGTATGATAAAATCAATAATAAAGGCTAGATCTAGGTCTGGTTTAATGGAAAGGATCAATGATTTGTAAAGAGCTTTTAAAAGGGGAATATTTACACTGGAAAAGAGAAGTTTATTTTTAGCAAAAAATAATGATAGCTATTATTTTATCTTAATTTTTCAAATAAAACTCTTTAAATATGTATATATATGTGTATATATATATATATTTTTAATATCATACAAACTTTCCCTAATATTTTCTTTGTTCTACCTATTTTCTAAAATCTTCCTTCCCTTTAGTCTCCTCAACCCCTACATATCCTCAACTCCCCATGACCTGTGTCATAAACATAATTACATGTATTCTTCCATATTTTTCTCTATATTTTCTATAGTTATAGGGAAAACTATAAATAGAGATTTCTGTTTTGGTGATTCATTGTTTTTCAGAAATAAGTACTTTTTCATGAATTTAGATTTTTTTCCCCTACTCAACTATGTCTTATAAAATCTCTCCTGTCAATTGGAATCATTCTAATTTGTTTCTTTTTGTGAAGTTTGTACCATTCAGTTATTCCTTTATTGGTGGTGGTTTACATTTTTACTGATTTTGTTTTCTTTTTTGCTTTTATGAACCAATACTACTATCCTTATAAAATACATTTTATATTAGGGACATTTTATATGTATATGATGATTGTCAGCAAAAAGGTTTCCAAAGTGTGTATTGTATGTCATTTTTACCTTAATAGATTTTGTTAGGTTGCAAACAAACATTGTAACACTTAATATTTTTACCAGCAGTACATGAGAGTTCTTTTATCCTTGCATCCCACCAAATCAAGACGCAAATTTTCAAAAGGCAATATTAAGAAAGACTATCATTAACTACTTAAGATGTATCAAAGAGTGGAAATTGGTAGAGGATTTGTGAAAAGGATTTCTTTGTATAAAGTTGAACCAAGAGATTCATATGACCCCTCTCCAAAGTAGAGGGCTGGGAGAGGACCTTTGCCACCTCAAGTCAACAGAGTGACATCAACAGAACTACTAGTAATAGAGTTTCCAGATAAAATACAGGACATCCAAGCTAAATTTGGATTGTAATTGCAGGTAAATAATGAATGGGACATATTTATACTAATGTATCTATTGATTTTATGAAATTCAAGTTTAACTGGAAATCTGTACTTTAATTTGTTAAAGCTGACAACCCTGCCCAGAAAAACTTGGTATCCTGAATTAAGGGAACACAATTGACCAGTGTCTCACATGCCCAGGAAATCTAGAGGATGAGAGATGGACCAGTGGCCTGCTTAGACCAGTGGCATTTGCCTGCACTGTTACCATCTGAGCAAAAAAATGGTTTTCCCCCATTGCCCTAATATAGGACACAGGCAGGGAACACCAGGATGTGTCCTATGCAGAGATAACCACAGATGGGCGAACTGGACTCAGCAGAGAACGAATTTCTAGAGGATGAAGAGGGAGTAAGCAAACACCAAGGTATAGTGCATGTATGTGGCTCAGTGAAACTTCAGGTAAGGGAAGGTGACCAGGGAGATTTCCAAAAAATGCACATGAGTAGCAGGAGTGAGAAAGTCAGCGTTAAACCCACCAGACCAAAAGAGTGTGAGACCTCTTTTTGAGAGTAACTAAGATGTTCCTGCCCCACTCACCTCTGCTTGGTTTTGACTGGGGCAGATTCAGAAATTTTGTTTTCAAAATCACAGCAAGAGACATGGAAGAATAAAGTTTGGAAAGAGAGAAGAAAAATTATGCCCCACCTCATTTGCTTGCATTTTGCTTTCAATAGTACATGGCATGTGGGGGAGAAGATTCAAGCTGAATTCAAGTTCACAATATCAATTTCTATTTGGGATTGGATATTTTTTTCCCAATTATTATTATTTTTTATTTTGCTATTATTAATATACAGTTACATGAGCAACATTATGGTTACTAGACTCCCCCTATTATCAAGTCCCCCCCACATACCCCATTGCAGTCACTGTCCAACAGCGCAGAAGGATGTTATAGAATCACTACTTGTCTTCTCTGTGTTATACTGCCTTCCCTGTATCCCCGCTACATTATGTGTGCTGATTGTAATAGCCCTTATTCCCCCTTATGGGACTGGATATTTTTATTAATGAATTGAGAATGTTTTGTAGTTAAAGTGATTGTGTGATCCTTATTACCTAACAATGAATAGGAAAACATGGAATCACCCACTTTTCATACAGACACATGAAAAAAATCTTTTCCTGAAAAGGTATAATTTGAATGGACTGTGGGAGAGGCTTTTTTTCAACATAAAAGTTATGCATGTTATCACAATGAATGTGTTTAAGTTTTATTAATTCAAAGAGCTTTAAATATAAATTCATGAAGTAGCTTTGAAACTAATTGATTTTGGGAAGAAGAATGACAAATGAGATGATAAAATCCCAGGGGTTAGAGTGAGAATCGCAATCTTAAATGTGTCTGTCCTACTTCTGAATTCTAACAGCTCTGTATACTCTTGTATTGTGACTTCTCGTTTTAAGTTCTGATGATGGGTCTTTCTGAATTGTCTGTACGCCTCTCAAAGGCAGCCAGCGATCACATCTCTTGTTTCTTTGAATTCCCACCATCAGGCACAGTGTCTCCACACAGTAGGTTGGGTGTATTTTGCAATCAATTGGTGCCTGTTGCAGGCCCTTGATGAATGAGAAAGAGTAGAGGGTCAGGTGATTGGAACATGGATTCAGAAGAAGAGAGGTAGAGGCCTTAGGACAGTTGAAGATCTTATGGGAAGAATGGGGCCAGGATGTGAGTTTTGTAGGAGAATAGGCACAGGGGAGGTTTTGCATCCAGAAGGCTTTTCAGGCAGAGTGTGGACTGAGCAAATGGAGGTGTGACTCCCTGTTTTGTATTCAGGAAATAAAGAGCATCTGTCTTTGGAAGGAGCTCAGAGAGAGGACTCCACGGACGACTACTGGGGAAAAAAAGGAGTTCATCACAACAGGTTTTAGCAACAGAATGTTTAAGACATTTGAAATGTACACTGTAACTTTTAAGGTAGTTGGGGAAGGAGTGATTTGCACTGTGGAGACTCTTAAAACATACCCCATAAGTTCTGAACCAGAAGAAACAACCACTTAGAGGGTGAAGAACCCGGGAAGATGTGGGTAAGGATTCCCATAGAGCAGTGAAGTGAACGGGAAGGCTCTGCAATCAAAAGCAGAAGAGCTAATGAAATGGCAGAAAGGGGGAGGAATAAAAGCCGATGGTTTGGAGCTGGAGAAAATGAGGTCCTCATTCGCAGAAACAGAAAAATCCAGCAAGAGGAGATTTAAAGGTCCACATGGTGTATTTAGTTGAATAAAAACATAAATAAAACACAGAGACTCAGAAGATGCTAGCTTACATCATACAAAAATATTTTGCACATCAGTTTGATTTTATACTATGAAAATTTTAAAGTCTTCCAAATTCATTTTTAAAAAAGTAATGATGATTTACTTTTCCAAAAGTTAAATACAGTTGCCTTTTCCTTCTGTTCCTTTGTAATAATTCTGTTGTTTTTAATTGTCACTCACAGGGAAATCCAGGCCTCAGTTACATGAGTATTCTTTCCTTATAAGAGGTTGGATTTTGTTGAAAAGAAACAACTTTTTTTTCTATTAAGTCCTAGATTAATTAGAATGCTGATCCAAATACCTTGAGAGATCAATTAACAGTGACTTAAAGAGGACAGAAGATTTATGTTTCTAATACATGAAATTCTAAGATGGTACATAATTAGATACGGAGGAGTTGGTGCTACTTCCTGTGCTGGGGGAAGGGGAAAAGAGCAAGTGGAAGGAAACTAAGCTTCCTTTTAAGGATGTGTCCTGAAAGTTGCTCACATCCCATTGACTAGCACTTGCTCATATGGTTTGGGAAATGGTCTATCTAGGTGGGTATCCCAACCACAGTTTTGGACAGGAGAGATTTGTTCCTAAAATGAAGGCTAGTCCCATGTAGGGAGACCCGAGTCTGCTATATTTCATGTAGCACACTCTGTCCTGTTGATGTATACTTATTATGCAGGCTTTCCTTTTTCATTCTCATTATTTCTTTATGTGTTATAGATTTTCTTGTAAAATTTTAATTTGTTATTATGTATAACAGTGTTAAAAGATAAACTAAGGCATATTAAAAATTTTAAGAGTTTATGTGAGCAAAAATTGATTTGAATTGGGCAGCATCTAATCTAGCAGACAGAAAGGAGCTCCAAGGGGGCTGTACAAATGAAAGGCTTTTATAGGCAGAAGAGAAAAGGAGGAGGGGGAATTACACAAGGCAAAAAAGCAGACTGGTTATGGCAAGGGGTCTTTCCTTTAGGGGATGGCAGGGGTCGATCAGGCAGGTGCCCTAACTGGTGCTTCTCAGGCATTTCCTGATCGTCTGGTTTAAGGAGAGAGCTGGGAGAGTTGATACTTGGATTACTGAAGTCTTGGTTTGCTGACATTGGGCTGAGTATAAGCAACTCCATTTGGGGCCAGTCGTCTTATTTTTAACACCAGGAAGATGGCAAGACACTCAAAGATAATATTCTCTGTGATAATTGTTTGAATAGAAAGTAGTATGAAGCCGTTCTAGTTGTTAAACTAAGAGGGTCTTTAGATTCATTCAAAATGATCATTTTCTATTTGATAGCCTAGATATACTACGCTAATTATAACTGAGAATCTCCACTGGTGGGAAGGACCCCCTTTGCCCTAAGTGTTATTTACATGAATTAACAATATTCACTAGACAGTTTCGTTTTTTTGGCTGAAGTGGGTGTGTGGTGCACAGGTTTTCTTGGGTTGATGTTTTTAGCAAGAGAAAAGAGAGCTATGAGCACAATAAAGGTGGAGGAAAGTTATCTGCCGTCTCAGTCACCATCGCCCATACTTGGTCAATAGACTGATCTGGAGCTATTTGAGAAGCTTTGCTCAGATCAAAAGTTGACAGTGCTGTGCACATGAGAGAATGTGTGTGATTCTGGGCACAAGCCGTGCTGCTCGGAGGCCTGGATGGTCACCTGTAACATGATTTCCATGAGGTCCATTAGATCCAAAATATTCTAGGATATATTTGTTATCCTGAGGGCTGGAGGCAGAAGAGAGAGGTCACTGTCTCTGGAGATCACAGACATCAGGGAAAGTAAAGAGTTGGTGTGTTAAAATGAGGGAAGACACCACATGTAATTATTATATGCCTATGCAGGAGTTCCAGAAATGACTGGATGGTAGTGGTGGGGGGTTAGGGGAAGGTATTCTAGTCCCTAAGTGGATAGGCTTAGGCTTGGTATAGTGGACAGCTACGGATTATTTCCAGTGCAACTTAATGTGTGCTCAAAGACAAATGAAGTTTAGGGGAGTGTTTCTCAAATTTTAACATATATATATATATATATATATATATATATACAGGTATGTATGTATCACCAAGAGACCTTGTTAAAGGTAAATCTGATTCAGTATCTTGGGTGAGGCTAAGATCATGCATTTCTAATAGTTTCCCAGGTGGCACTGATACTGCTATTCTACAGACAAGACAACTTCCAGTACAAGGGGTTCAGTAACGCTGAATTAATCAGGCATTCGTCCTACGCATTTCCCAGTTCCCATGTCTTTCCTCCCAGAGTCAGTAATGCCTGGATTTCAAAACTGGCTACGCCACTAACAAGTGCATTCTAGTAGTTATTTCACCTGCCTGAGGCTTAGTTTCAGTATTCAAATGGGTTTTTGTGAGCACAGTAGAGTTTGCTGTTTCTGCCCAGCAAATATTTCTGGTATTCTTCTTATGTATATGGTTGGATTACATACCTTTGCTCTTTTGGAGTTAGGTGTGGTTATATATCTGCTTTGGCCAATTAAAATATAGGCAAGAATGTTACTTGTTACCTGTGTGACTTGCTACCTTCTCTTTCTTTCTCCTTGTCAATGTTCTAGTGGAAGTTTAATCATGAGAACCAGGGAAAGCAGAAATCACAGCCAACCCCAAGTGAACATGTAACGAAAATAAACTTTCATTGTTTTCAGCCACTGAGTTGATGGCAGTATTTGTTACATGGTTAAAGCTGGTTTATACTGACTGACACACACAAGCATTAAATAGAAAGAGTCATATATCTGGCTATACATATATTCAAATATTTCTCTTTCTTTTCTCTTTCCAGCCCCTACAATCCACCATTTGCCATTTCTCTGTATTTATGAGTAATAAGGTAATTTAAGAAATGGTGAAAACTATATATTTAGAAAAAAAACTTTTAGTCCTTACAAAGTTTGAATCAAAAATTCTGCACTTGTAGATAAATGAGGCTTGGGATCTCTCCAGAAGTTTCTTTCTCCCCATTATCCTGACTAATTCCAGGTCAGCTGGAACACCTGTTCCACTGCATTCTGTTCTGTCAGGTGACTACCTAAAACTGCAAGTGATTGGGCAACCCAACTACCAGTGAAGAAGGCCCACAAAACGGATACTTAGTTACACTGATGGCCCTTTCTAATTGTATTATTAACTTTTATTTCTGAATTTTTTGCTTGCTAGAAGGATGGCATTTTTATTATTCCTCTGGGTAGCAGTTTGAATTGGGCACCAATGTGGCAAAGACTTTTCTTTCTGTTTTTGAGCTTTTACTTCTTTTAATATTTCATCTACCCTAAGAAGTAAAGTGTTAGCCAGCATTTCTTTGACCTTTTTGTTGGATTATAATTTAAGTGTCTGGTATTTCTTTTTTCCTCTCACCTTTCTGCTGGGTCTATAATCCATGTGACAGAACAAGAATTACCAGCTAATCAAAATAGAGACAATTTACAAGTAGTGTTTTAACCAGTCGTCCTTCTTTGAACTTTCCTTGTAATTATTCTACAACGTTTCTCCAGTTCATTCTTTTTTTCCCATTTATATCCTCATTCTATCTGCTAAGGACAGAACTTTTTACTTATCTCTTACCGTACTTATGCTGTTATAAAAATGTATTGCTCAGATCTTAAAAAATATTAGTATATAGTAATTTGTCTTTTCATGAGTCCTTTTGCTATATATGAAATCTTTGATATTCAGGTACAATCCTTGATAACCATTCATTCATTTATTCAACAACCATTTCCTGTAGCAGTCTCTTTGGTTCTGGGCATATAGTATTAAAAAGATAAAATTCCACCTCTCCTATAGTATATAATCTAGTAGGTAGAGACAGATCATAAAAAAACAAAGAAGTGTGTAAGAAAGTAAAGTTACAGGGGAAAGTTGAATTAGGAAAGGGGACATAGCATATTCTCCAAGATGGCTCCTACTTTAAGTAGGAGGAACTGGGAAGCCCCTATTGATAAAGTGGTATTTAAGCAGAAATCTGATGGATGTAGTGATGAAAGGTATGGAATATCTTGCAAAGAGCTCCAGCCAGAGGGAATAGTAAGTGTAAATGGCCAGACTACCAGCAGGGATTCAGACGGATGAAGGAGTTGCCAACTTGTCATCTGACTTCCAAGATTACTCTGGAAATCAGTAATGAATGGCAGATGGAAGAGGAGAGAGGACAGGCCTGGGTGGAGAGTGTCATCAGTTAGTCCTGGGCAAGGTGAACCGTGATTTCCTCATCTCACTGGCCAGCATTTAGGCATATGACAATACCTAAATACACCGGAGACTGGGAAATAACAACTTAGACGGGCACTCAGGAGGGAGGGAGTTTTGGTGAACAGAGGAATAGGCTCTGGGTTAGTATAAAATGTAATGTACCTAAATTTTGTGAGCACCAGAACACTAGATACTTGTAGTCAGTGGAATTCTTATAAAATAATATTTTTATGAATGTCCACTAAAAAGTTACATTATTATAACAGATAAAGAGTACTTTGCTCTAGTGAGCAGTGTATTGACAGGGTATGGGTCCCCCAGATTGCAAATCATCTGTCATGATGTCCTGGCAGCCAAGTCTCGTTATACCTGAGGTGTCCTTCACATCTCTGCTGTGACGGCACCTTGGTAGTGAAAGGTCACCTTCTCCAGTTACTCCTTTGTTTCCCAAGGTCAGATGTAGGGCATCCGAATTCACCATTCCACCAAGGCCACTCTTTACATGAGAGGTGTAGTTTTTCAAAATAAAAAAAAACTGCCATTACAAACTGGTAAATGGATGATGAAGAATGCAGAATAACCAATTTTCAGTGAGTGTGGGGATGTGTCTGTGTGCATTATGTATATACATATATTTGTGTGTATATGTGTATATGATATATAACATGTATTATATATAACAAGTAATATGTAATATATAATATGTGAATATATACATATATATCATATTTGAGCCACATAATGGAAATAACAATAACTCTTATTTAAGTTAGCCAGGGTTAATTTAACATATGAAAGCATTTATTCTGTAGCAAGTCATAATGCACTGAAAACCAAAGAAAAAAATTCTTTTGAGTGATCATATATTTTTCAATTACTGTGCTCTTCAGAAGTGAAGGTATAAAAATCTCCAAGACTTTATTAACTAGGTCAAGCCTAAATCCAAATAAACTTCTATTATATGTTAATCTAGTGGCTATATTGACCTCCATAATTTCTTTCAGCACCTTCTTGAACATTTAGCAGAGTGATGGAACAGAGGGAAGAGGAGGAACACATCCTCTGGGACCAGACTGCGTGGGCTTGAATCGTGGTTCCGCCACATTCTAATTGGCTGATCTTGTGCAAAATACTTAACCTTTGCCTCAGTTTCCTTATGTGTAGCGTGGGGACAAAAGTAGTATACATCTCATAGGACTTTGTGGGGATTACGTGAGTCACTACACATCATAACACTTGGAATGACATCTGGTATGTCAGGTTCTGTGTAAGTTTAGCTGTTGCTGTTAATGCTTAGTTTCTTTAATAACCCATAAGCCCTTTCTGTCAGTCAGGGTTCTCTGAAGAAATGGAACCAAGAGTACAGGGATTTATTATGAGTTTTTGGTCATGTAACTAGGGAAGATAGGAAGTCCCACAATTTGCCATCAGAAAGCTGGAGACTGAGGAAAGCCCGCGGTGTAATTCAGTATAGGACTAGAGACCTAAAAACCAGAGGAGCCTATGCTTTAAGTCCTAGCACCCCTACAGCCAACTGAAAAGCCTCCAAGAGTTTAGAATGACCCAGCTCTTACATCCCTACTTGGAAACAGCATGAATAAAACAGTCATCCAAATGAGTCTAAAAAGAAAAAAAAAATCCCATTCTGAACGCCAGAGGCTGAGATCGGACATCCCAACTGAAGTAGGAAGGCAGGAAGCAAAAGGGGTGCATTCTTCCTTCTGTTTTGTGTTCCACTGAGGCCCTCAATAGACTGGATAACGCCCACCCACATTAGGGGGGCATCGACTTCACTCTGTCTACAGATTCAAATTAATCTCATCTTGAAACCCCTTCACAGACACACCCAGAATAATGTTTAATCTAGTCAGGTTGACACATAAAATTAACCATTATACCCTTGAAGGCAAGGATCACTCCTTTAAAAAAAAATCCTTTATCCCTTAACACAGTGTCTTGCAAGGTATTTAATAGATGTTTGTGAATGAATAAACAAAATACTAAGTGAGTATACATGCCTGTACTCAAACTCTGTTTCACATAGCCTGTTCCTTATTTAACTAAAAGTGTACTTTTTACTTTATAATTTAATTATTTGTCAATAATGAAGACAAAATAGTATCTTATTATTTTTTTAATGCAATGGGTGTTGGTGATAATGTGTTTCAATTTTCTGCCCTCTGCATTGTCAGGGAAGTATAACTGGAACAATCTTAATGGAGGAAAATGGAATTTTCTTATACAATTGACCATTCACAAACTTCCCCACCATTTCCACTTCTTGTTATGAACAGGTGACATAAAGAAAAAGCATTCATAATAACACTGTTCATAAAAACAAATCCCAAAAAAAACATCTAAATTTCAACAAGTTAATGGATAAGTAAATTGCGGTATATATGGAATAAAAACAGAAGAATATCATACATTTTAGCAGAAATAGCCCTTAATTTTGCTTATGAATTCCTGGATTCATGCCTTGATTAGTACCTTTGCATGTTAACTCTGGGCTTAACTATGTGCTTTGGTCAATGAGTTGATGGCAAATGCGATGCAAGTAGAAACATAAAAAGTGCTTCTTCACTGGAACTTGCTGCATATGGAAACCTGCAACTGCCAGTGTGTGTGTAAGCCAAGGTCAACCTGCTGGTGACGGTACCCAGGTAACTCCACCTCCCTGAGCTGACAGCTTTCACCTATTAACAGCCGGCACCTATCATCAAACATGTAAGGAATGCCATTCTTGAACAACCCATCTCCAAATAAAACCATGCAAGTACAGTTTATCCTTGAAGAATATGGGTTTGAACTGCCCAGATCCACTTACACATGGATTTTTTTCTATCAATATGTTGTATAATTTTTTGGAGATTTGCAACAATTTGAAAACATTTTTTCTAACTTACTTTATTGTAAAACTAGACTATATGACATATATAACATACAAACACATATTACTTGACTATTTGTGTTATTGGTAAGGCTTTTGGTCAACAGTAGGCTATTAGTAGTTATGTTTTGGGGGAGCAAAACTTATACACAGACTTTCAACTTTGTGGGGGATCAGTGCCCCTAAGCCCCACATTGTTCAAGGATCAACTGTACTGACCTAAATACTTGACTTAGCCTAAGTTGTTTACCCACATATTTGTGATTGCTCTTTTAATTAAGCCACTGAGTTTTGGGATGGTGTGCAAGACATCAAAAACCAACTTGCAGGAATGGAAGAAAGAGATGAACTACAGTTACATACAACAACATGATTGAATCATAGTGATGTTAGTTTCTTAAAAAGCAAGTCACAGAGGTCTATATGAAGTTTGAAAATCTATTTGTAAGGATTACTAAGAAAATGTAAGTAATTATTGCCTAGCCATTTATACATACGTTAATAATAAGCAAATATCAACCACAATTTCTGAACATAATGTTTAACATTTTGGTATTTATGAGTAGTGTTTTTTCTATGAATACAGATATATGTAACAAAACGTAATTGAATAGTATGTGCACATTTTTGTACACTGATTTTCTTAGCATGTCACTCAAAACCAGTTAAAGACTACTAATAATCTATCACATGAAAATATAGTCTGCACCCTGTTTTTCATATTTAGGTCATTTAAAACTTTTTTATTATTAAAAATTGTAATGAAAAACTTCATATATAATTTTATACATCTTTGGGATACCCTCCTCATGGAAAAATGTCAAAGAAGTGTATTTAATCAAAATATTATAAACATATTTAGAAGTTAATGCAGTTTTACTAATTGCATTCTAAAATAGGCAAAAATTTACATTCTACCAGAAAAGTATGAGGTAACTTTCCTTACTGAACATTTGCAAATATTATTCTATTGATAGTATTGGACAATTTGGTATGTAAAAATGACATCTCCTTATTATTTTAGTTGTTAAGTTACTAGCTGAACTTGCAACTTTATTCATTAGTCATTTTTTGTATTTTCACTTCTCCGGATTATTTTTTCATGTAATTTTCTCTAGGTTCTTTCTTTTGACAGTTTATAATACAGTTGATTGGGTTCCACCTTTCTTAATTACAATCATATTCTTTACTGACCGTAAGAGATGATTCCTTCATCACCTTGATTGTGTTTCTGCCGTGCTCAGCCACACTTTAAAAATGATATTTTACTGATTATTAACCCCTTCTACACATCTCATAATTTATGTATTTGTATAGACAGTTTTGTCCCTTAGAAAACCATGACCAACTTGACAGGGCTCAATTTGACTTCATTCTTAATAATTATATAGGACAGCTTTATTTCCACAATCGAAGGGTGCCTTCCAGTATTTGTTCCTGTATATTATGTTTATGTCCTACACGATCATAAAACGCTGATAAGGCAATTTAGAGGAGGTAGTTTGGAAAGAAAAGTATATTCTCTTTCCTTCAACAAGTCTATCACTTGACTTAAGGATTTGTCTGCTGTGGAATCAGATAAGGGTAATCACAGAAGACATGCCATTTAAAACTTGAAGTGAATGACTTGTGGCTTCGATTTGGTGGATTAATCACAAAATCAATCTGAAATGATATTGATAAACTATATTGATAGCCAAACCAGAATATAATCCATCATTCACCTTGCAAGTTAAAGAAACTGACAATAGCAAGTGGTCCAATTCAAAGATCTTCTGTTGGGCCATTCGTCCTGTTTTGTTTTCCATTAAGCCTTGTTAAATTTTGTGATTGTTTGGGGAAAAGGTAGTTTTCCATGCTAGGCTACAGGGAATCAAAGATCTATGTAGTCAGACATAAAGATGTATTAAAGAAGGAAGTAATAAAAATTGCAAATAATGCCAAAAGGTGAAATTAAGGAAATTATGTTTTGAGGCTTATTGAACTGTAAAGACAGAATACAGTAAGGTCAAAATTTTCTAGTGAATTATCAGCTGCATGCCATATGGCAATAATTCTTCAATGGAATTTATTTCAAAATCTGACTTTTAAAAATCACTTCTGTTTTCTCTTATGGGTGAAACTTTTGGTGTGCATTCAGAAATACACAAACAAGTGTTCAGATTAGTGGCCTCAAGCTCTTGGCGACTGAAAAGTTATTCATCAGGTTGGGGATAACATAACATACACACTTGAAACAGCATACTTTTTGTAATATATATATGTTTCCTTTGCAAAACTAAGTTCAAACCTGTAAGCAAATGAAAGTGCATGAAAACAAAAAGATTTTCATTTTTACAAAGACCACCAAATTAATTCTAGAAACCCCCATGACCTTCTTATAGACACACATGTTTCAAAACATTACCCCTAAAGGTTTTATTTAGAACAATATTTTGACTTCCTAAATGACTATTATGTCATTATTCCCAGAATACTGATATGTGGAAACAGTATTAAAATGGATGTAGCTTATCAGGAAATAGACTCTGCACATTAGAATAGTTCTTAAAGATATTAACTTGACATGTGAAAAACTGTATAAGAACCCTGCACAGTAACATAATTAAATACAATTTAGAGTTGTCCTGAATCTGCCTATCAAAACTATTTGTTTGAAAATCAGGTCCTTTATATTTCTCTGAATATGCAGCAAGTTCTTTTCAATCAGTAATACAATAGATGATTATTGTACTAGCACAGAAACCTTTAGTATTCATTAGGCTTTCATTATAGAGTTAAGGGGGAAATGGAGAAAAGGAATTGCCTTCTGTCAAAAGAATTTAGCACTTAGTTTGCTCCAGGAGACTGATTGCTACAGAGAGAAGGGGAAGATAATGTGATTTGTTAAAGATAACCAAACAATATTGTGGACAACTTCGTCATTAGTATCTTTCATTAAATTGTCATTATTCCATGCTAAGACTACTTGGAATTTCCACTGTTACTCACATTCTTACAGTCTGACATTCTTTATTCATACATCCCCTCTTCTTTTCAGTTGAAACAACCACTTCTTGGGAATAAGCAGCTGCAATTAAAGTAAATAGCCAGAAATAAATATTTGCTGAAACACATGCACACTCATATTGAAGCTGTCCCTCCCAAAACTTGCAGTGCTCTGAGACAGCCGCTTGGGGATGGCCAGCTCACTCTGGAATGTGAGGGTGGCGATCAGTACTGGCCATTGTTTTCCATTCTGAAAGATTTATAATTTGTATGTTATTGTTTTTGTTGGCAAAGACTTATCCATGAATCTATGGCTATCACTTAGATAGCAAATTGTATTGGCTCAAAAGAAATCCTTTGTAGAATATTATCTGTGATGTTTTGGTTTGTTTAGTTTGAGCCTAGAACAGTAATTGCTGAACTTACGTGATCTTAAGAATTATCCGGAGAGATTTTTAAAAATGCATGTTAATAGTAGGTAAAGCCTATTAGCTCCCCACCCCCCATAACTGTACATTCCTGCTAATTACCATGTGACTTGCAGTGCTTCCAGTGGGAGGAGTATACATCCCCTACCAGCTACAGGTGGGTTTGGCCAGGCGACTTGAATCACACAATGGCATGTGAGTAACACTGAACAGAAGGTTTATGAAACACAGCATGCCTTTGCCATCTCTCTTATTCTCTTCCTCCACCATGACATCAGCGTGGTCCACATAGGGCTGCTAGAACAGAGACAAGCTGTTCCCAGAGTGCCTTACCTGACTTTCTGCTCAGCAGAAACAGCAGTTGCTGTTTTATGCCACTAAGTTTAGGAGTGGTTTGTTATCCAGAAATAGATAGCAGAATGTTAATTCCTTATATGTAGCACTGAGCATATATTTTCAATTTGAAAAATATTTTGTTTCTTCTAAAAATTATGTTTGAAAATAGTTAACTAGCCACAGACACAGCAAAAATATACCAATATATTCCCCAGGCAGTCAGTTCAGACTGTGAGGTTCAAAATAGTGATTATTTTTAATAAAATCCTTTTTTTAGCCAGAAAAAAAGGAAACATTAAATGCACAGTAAAAAGCAAGCACACAGAGCCAAAAGAAAAGAAGCAATAGCTGGAAAATTAACAAGGAATTGGCCAACTATCGCTTACTTTGCACCTCCTAAGGCTATTCACTGTCTTTATCTTGGCATTGTATTTCTCCAAAAAATCCCAACTATTTATGTTTAATTTACTATTTCCAATCTAGATATAGTTTATATGAGATCCTCTGGGTTCTTAAGTGTTTACAAAGTCAAAATCTTAAACTGTTCTAGTCAACTAAAATAGCTTCAGAAGATAGCTCTCAGGAAGAAAATTTATAACTTAACACTTCAGTTTTAAACCATTGAATTTTGTAAATTAATACAATGAAATTCTTTTGGTTTTGTTTATGTGTGGGCATGTGCTGTGTATGTACATATGTGTGTGTGTACGTGTGTGTGTGTGTGTGTGTGTGTGTTTGCGTGTGTAAGATGGGAAAAAGAATTATAAGTAGTAACTCCTAGGTATTCATTCTGAACCTTTACAAATGCCAACAAGCAACATGTGGTCATGTGCTGTTTCTATCATTTATCATTTAATAGCTGCATTAGTATTTATTCTAGACATTAAACTGGTATTTGCATTACATGGTGGCTGAATGCCCTCTCTACAAAGTGGTACATTTGTATTGGTTGGCACAGAATAATATTGATATTAATTTCTTGGCAGATATTTAACTTCAAGAATATCTGCTCTTTGTATTTGCTTTATTTGGAAAATTGTTACCACAGGGTAAATCATTGTGTTTTCTAAACAATGAATACATATATTCAGATAACACCCTTAAAATATCAGAGTAAGTACTTACAATTGCTCTAATTAACAGTGAATTACTCAAACCCTATTATGAAATTTATTCAAAACAAAGGGAATTACATTCTTTATTTTTGTATTATGAAACTAAAATACTACAAAGTATTTGAGGAAAAGAGGTCATTCCCAAAGCTTCGGATTTGTTTGTAACCTTGTCTAATAAAAAATAATGTCTTTATAGAACATATTCTAAATTCTTAGCTACACTCTTGTCAGCTTTATCAAGACATAACTGTGAAAGTTTGAACTTTTTATGAACAATAGTATCTATAAAATTCAGCAGCTCAAGTATGTTTCAGAAGGCAGTAGGTATAAATAGTTTTTATTATTACTGAAATAAACCCTAATAATCTATGCTATCAATAACACAAGTTTAGTGACATTTTTAAGATTTTACTATAATTCAAATTATGTGAAAATAAAGTACTGTAAATGAAAATTTTTTAACCAATGTGACTTACACATGATTATCTTATGATCTTTTCTAAGAAAACTAAAATAATTGAGCAAAAATACTAATGAAAATAAATGCAAGTTTATTATTATGTATTTGAAATTATTGCAAAGTTGAATGACTCTATTGTTATTTTGATAGCAATATTTATAAAAGTAATATGACCAGTAGAAAGAAATGTGAAAAGCAGAGTACCAAATAATATCCATAATTCCACCACTATAGCATTTTGATATATTTCCATATTTCCATTTAGCTTTATTCTATACATAGAGTATTATTTTACATTATTTCAAATCTTAAATTTGAATTTTAGTATAGTTTAAATTTTGGCATTAAGCACTACATCCTAAACTCTCTTCTGTGTCACTGCAGAGACCTTATAACCATCATTTTTAAAGGCTGAATTTGAGGTTAGCTTTTCATTTTTAATTCCTACCCCTTCAGTATCCCTTACCAAGCCAACAAACACAAAAGTATTGCTTTAAAAATGTGAAACAAAGTACTGATTATTTTAAGAGATAGCCATTATCAACTGCAAAGGACTGGCTCAAGTTGGAGAATGAGTTTTTTGCTTAAGGATCATCAGAGCTCTCCTACCGCGAATTCTTTATCAGTCAAGTTTCAGAAAGGAAAACAGAGCTCATGCCGGATTCTTGAATGGGTGAAATTTAATAGGAGGGACTAAAAGCCCAACAGTAAATAGCATGTCAAGTCAGAGGTTAGCAATAGTAGGAAACCATCATAATCTTTGGGAATAGAGGAGAGAAAGGTATCAACAGAATTCAAAAGCAGAAATTGCATCTATAACAAGTACTGCTTTGTGGGAACTGGACCCTATGAAAGAGACAAAACAACTTCTAGAGAATCACCAGAAGTGGAACTCTACACCTGGCTTCTTCCTTCTTCCCACCATTCAATCTTCCCCAGGAACTTCCAATTTTGAATGCATTCAGAAGCCAATTTTGATGGGAAGGTGGTATTCTCTACCTGGAAGTGGGAGCCTGAAGTTTGGAGTCCTTAGTCCTGCCTGAATGAATTTCTATAGTCTTCCATTGGATTTTCCTAGTGAGTTTGAAGTACTGGAGGTGCCCTAATGAATATCTTGAGTTTCAGGCATAATCTTCCTTCCCATTGTGTAGTAGCAACTTTATATCTCTTTGGCAATAGAATTACTCACAAGATTAATTACTCTAGCCTTAGAACACAATAGTTCCTTTTTCTTTTAGCCTGCTGGTCATGTAACCAGACAGTTTCTAATGGTAACATTGTTATGACTCCTCAGCCTTCTTCCATTGAGAATTACGATTTCTGAACCTGCAGAGCTCAAGGTTACAAGGATGAAAATCTAGAACGCTTCAATTTGGTTAATAGGTCCAGTTGTGAACAGAGCCACTCCTACTTCCAGCCCTAGGTTACAAAACCTTTATGTTTTGCCTATGGGAGAAACTGCACCATACATTTTTTTGATGAATCAAAGCATATGTTGCATTCAATAGGACAGCACTCCAATTTTGTAGTGTTTTCTCTTACCTGGCACTGTAACAGTTTTCAGAAATTTATTTCATTGTTCTATCAGGTCACCTGTCTATGGGAATAAGCTATTTGGTTAAGATCAGCAAATTCCATCGACTTAAACCCTTTGCTATATTTCTTGTGCAGAAGCAATATTTGTGCAATAGCGCACTATGATGGTAAATAATGCATTCCATAAGACCATGAGCAATGATGCTGGCATGGAAGGCAGAAAAGGCAAATCTGTACCCAGACTAGGTGTTTTTCTAGGAAGCACATAGCACTGCTGCCCATAGGAAACAAGTTTCCAAGTCAGCGAGCACGTTGGCTACTAGCAGGTAGTTGGCTGGTCTACCTGGGAAATAATGACATTGACAGGGGTGGCAGGTGACCTCTGCTTTTAGCAGGCTACATATGCGACAGTGGTAGAAGATAAATCAGCTTTGGTGAGAAGTGCATGGCGTTGAACCCATTCATAGAATATTTCCTGCCACATTGCTATTTTGTAAATAGTGCGTTAAGCGACCAGCCAGGGGACTGGGAATGAGGCTGACTGATGGGATGTCCCTTACTGAGAGCTTGCTCAGCAGGGAATATTGCTTTGTGATCAAATGTCTGTGAGTATAAGTGTAACCCAGTCTTGATAATTTTTCTTTTCAGGCAAAAATGACATCCAGATTTATGCTCAAAATCTCCGTGGGTGGAGAGGTATAGAGTTCTCTTCACTATTGCCTTTCTGGATCTATTGCCCTGTGTTGGGATACGCTGGTGCCATCTTATCTTGCAAAGACATATGTAAACAAAGTCACTTTTTAATCTCTCACTGGTCATAGAGAACCATGAGGCCACAGATGTGGACTGAAAGGTAGCAGCAATGCAGTGAGAGTTCATGCCACCAGACTCTGAGCCCCCGACTCATGCCAATCACTTGTGCCTTTCAGACCCACAAAGCACTCACCCCATAGAGACCATTTTTTTGTTGTTGTTGGATTGTGCCTACACATGACCATCCTTATGGATTAAGGAGTCAGACAACTCCCCGTTCAGTGTGGGCAGCACAGGTGTCATGTCACTTGGTTTTCTATGGACAAGGGTTCAGTCTTTCCAAGGGTCCAGTTGTAATCCAGAAGCTATTTCTCAAAAGGAATATCCAATTTGGGGCTATTAAAAATAGAGTTTCTAGGAACATAATCCTGCATGCTTCTGGTAAATGCATTTCTATTGAATAGATTCCTAGTGGTAGAATCAATGGATACTAGGATGTGCATAGACTCAGCTTTAGCTTTGTCCTGTTTTGAAAATATCTGTTATCATTTCCATTTTCTCTTTGACTGTTGATATTTATCAGATTGAAATTTCCAGACGACCATAACAATATCTCCCATCCCATATTGCTGTCCACAATATGACTTTGCCAACCTCCCATCAAACAATGGGAACCTATATCCTTTCCTGTTGAATTTGAGCAGGCTTGTGACTATTTCAAAATAGAGAAGGGTAAAATGGAACTATGTGAGTTCTGAGACTAAGTCACAGAAGCCGACGGAGATTCTGCCTCATCTGTAGACCACTTGAGTTGTAGCCTTGACCTCTGTGTAAGAAGTCCAGCTATGCTGAGACTGCCATGCTGTGCGGAAACCCAGGCTATGTGGAGAGGCCACACATGGGTTCACAGAAAGCACCAGCTGAGGTCCCAGCCAAGAGCTGGACTTGTTAATAATAACCTCCAGATGATTCTAGCCCAGCTGATGATCTGTAGTCAGCTGTCTAGTCTTCTCATTGAAGTCCAAAATACTGGGGAGTTTTATGCCTTTAAATTTAGGGATGGTTTGTTATACAGAAATAGTAACCGGCATAGTAATTTAATTTTAAATTCATTAATCCATTTGTTCTATGTATGAGATAGTTCTATTTTTTTAATTCCATATAATTATATCACTGATCTCAATTTTCTTGTAATAAATTTTGATTTTTAATCCCTTTCAAGTATATTACATTCCATAAAATCTATTTCTCTCTTTTCCTTACTGTTCCATTAATCATTTACCCATCTATAGGTATGTCAGTACAATACTCTAAAACTATTTAACCTTTATTATATGTTTTGAGCTAAGAAATTTACCTTCATCATTAATTTATTTATTTATAGTTATTTTCTTTGGTAGCTGTACTTGTTCATTCTTCCAAGGGAATGGGACATCTCACTTTCAACCAAATAATCCATTTCAATTTCCAGAATGTCAGAAATATTTTGTTTAATAAAGCATCAAAGCCATTACTTTGAACTTTTAAGGTAATTTTGGAATAAGTCATGAATCTAAGGATAATATGATACATTCTGTTCGTCTAGAGAGTGCAATATCTGCCTATTTTATATGGCTGTTTAGAACTGGAAAATTATCACACTTAGATTAGGTGAGCTCTAAGACTCTTTCCAACTGTAAAATCCTAAATTGAATTTTCCTGCTACAAATAACAGCTTCACACTCACATTGTAAAATTGTAAAATGGGAATAAGATCAGTCTAAGTTTGCAAATGGTTGGAAGATCCCCAATCTTGGGTTTCACTTCCAGTAGTGCTCAGTCTATAAGGCTTCATTTCACTCTTCTGATTGTGGAAATTCTGTGAAAATGAGGCTGAGGGAGATAGGGAATTAACTCAGAGAGCGGAGGGTCCCTTTTGATGACGTTTAGTTGCTTTTAATTTTAATCTTTGTACAGCTGTAAAAAAATAATAAGTTTATTCTTTAATTGGTTGGTGACCTGATTATAACAGTCAAGTATTAAGTTTTACATTTCTTAATTTGTAGAATATGTTATTCACAACTTTGTGATCAAAAGCACCAATTTACACGAGATGTGAAGGAGAGGCACCCCTATAATAACCTGTTAATTCTTCACTCCTATGTGTGCAGTTAATTTATTTCATGGAAATCATGGGTTTTCCAGTTCATGTCCATTTATACTCAGGGTAAAAGCATAATAAAGGTCAGCAAGGAATGGTTAATGACCCAAAACGGTGCAAACTAAGGGGATTTCAGAAGTGTGAAATTATACTTTTTCATCTTTTCATCCTGACTAGGAAAATTTATATTCTGTTAAGCCTGATATTTAAAAAAACATATCAAAGTTTGGCAAAATGCTCGAATTTCCCAATACATGAAATGTGACATGCTTTAGGGTAAACTTTTGCCTAGTATTTTTTTTTTTAGGTATCAAGAAACATACTTCACAGGAATCAGGCACGGCAGTACAATGCTGGGTGATAGAGAGCTTTTGAATATATAAAGTTCACCATTTCCCCAACTGGTTTAAACAGGCTTCCCTTAGGAACAGTTTCTGCCACAGAGTATTTATTGCCTTGACTAATGTGACAGAAAGAAATGGAAAAAGGAAACGATTTTTACCAAGTAAAAGCAGCCATCAACTCTCAAAAGATAAACTTGCCAGATTTTCAGAAGAATACAGCTCACTAGAAAATCCTGGTGTCTTCACAATCACTTTGGAGAAGCACTTTTTTGTGTGCTGTGCAAAGTTCACACCTTCAGTTCTACACTTCAAGTACCCACAGCTAGGTGTCTAAAAGCAGTCAAAATCTACACAGTGCTCTTCCTTTTGTTAGTTCCATGCGAGCAAGCAAGGAGACCAGACTCCCCAAACAGGTTCTCAGGACAGACGGGAACAGGCCATGAGGGGCTCCTAGAGCAACCAAGACAGAGATGAAAGCTCTGTGAGACCCAGGGGCCCTGGAGGAGCGTCATGGTCACTGTTCTCTTAGGTAACAGGAAGTCTAAATCACTGCCACCGAGCTTCCAGGAACACCAGCTGATGGCTTTTTCCTGGGAGGGCACATTGGTTTTACCCTTATCCTTAAATCTGTAAATGGCCCAAGATGACTATTCCGTGGGGAAAAAGTACATAGCAAAGAAGAGTTTTAATTAATTTATTTATTTAGAAGATAAAACAGAAAAGAAGAAATCTGTGAAAATTGTTTCCCTGTCTCAACTCCATTTTGACTCCTAATAGAAATTATGGTCTCTTTTCTGACCCAAAATAGGTTTTTCTCAAAGAAAAGCTGAAAGCTTGTAGGATGAGGTGGAAAGCAAATACAGAGACAAAGAAAATTAAGGAGATGGTACCAACAGATGAAAATGCCTGTCTCTGAATATCACTTGCTTATCTAAAATAGCAAATACCCCCTTTTTATGCCCTAAACTCATCCTTAAGATATTAAAATCTCTTGTACTTCAGACACTTGTTTTCTTTTCTTTTTTAAATGTTATTTATTTATTATTTTTATTTTTTTATTTTGCTATTACTAATGTACAATTACATGAGCAATATTATGGTTACTAGACTCCTGCTATTATCTGGTCCCCACCACATACCCCATTACAGTCACTGTCTTTCAGCATAGTAAGATGCTATACAATCATTACTTGTCTTCTCTATAAATACTGCCTTTCCCGTGTCCCCCGCCACTGCATTACGCATGCTAATCTTAATGCCCCTTTTCACCGCTTATCCCTCCCTACCCACTCATCCTCCCCAGTCCCTTTCCATTTGGCAACTGTTAGTCCCTTCTTGGAGTCTGTGAGTCTGCTGCTGTTTTGTTCCTTCAGTTTTTTCTTTGTTCTTATACTCCACACATGAGTGAAATCATTTGATACTTGTCTTTCTCTGTTTGGCTTATTTCACTGAGCATAATACCCTCTAGCTCCATCCGTGTTGTTGCAAATGGTAGGATTTGTTTTCTTCTTATGGCTGAATAATATTCCATTGTGTATCTGTACACATCTTCTTTATCCATTCATCTACTGATGGACACATAGGTTGCTTCTATTTCTTGGCTATTGTAAATAGTGCTGTGATAAACATAGGGGTGCATATGTCTTTTTCAAACTGGGATGCTGCATTCTTAGGGTAAATTCCTAGGAATGGAATCCTAGGTCAAATGGTATTTCTATTTTGAGGAACCTCCATACTGCTTTCCACAATGGTTGTACTAATTTACATTCCTACCAGCAGTGTAGGAGGGTTCCCCTTTCTCCACGTCCTCCCCAACATTTGTTGTTGTTTGTCTTTTGGATGTTAGCCATCCTAACTGATGTGAGGGGATATCTCATTGTGGTTTTAATTTGCATTTCTCTGATGATTAGCCATATGGAGCATCTTTTCATGTGCCTGTTGGCCATCTGAATTTCTTCTTTGCAGAAGTGTCTGTTCAGCTCCTTTGCCCATTTTTTTAATTGGCTTATCTGCTTTTTGTTTGTTGAGGTGTGTGAGCTATTTATATAATTTGGATGTCAACCCCTTATCAGATATATCATTTATGAATATATTCCCCATAATGTAGGATGTCTTTTTGTTCTACTGATGGTGTCCTTTGCTGTACAGAAGCTTTTTAGTTTGATATAGTCCCACTTCTTCATTTTTGCTTTTGTTTCCCTTACCCAGGGAGATATGTTCATGAAGAAGTTGCTCATATTTATGTCCAAGAGATTTTTGCCATTGTTTTTTATCCAAGAGTTTTATGGTTTCATGACATACATTCAGGTCTTTCATCCATTTTGAGTTTACTTTTGTGTATGGGGTTAGACAATAATCCAGTTTCATTCTCTTACATGTAGCTGTCAAGTTTTGCCAATACGAGCTGTTGAAGAGGCTGTCATTTCCCCATTGTATATCCATGGCTCCTTTATCATATGTTAATTGACCATATATGCTTGGGTTTATATCTGGGATCTCTAGTCTGTTCCATTGGTCTATGGGTCTGTTCTTGTGCCAGTACCAAATTGTCTTGATTACTGTGGCTTTCGAGTAGAACTTAAAATAAGGGAGCATAATTCTCCCCATTTTATTCTTCCTTCTCAGGATTCCTTTGGCTATTCGGGGTCTTTTGTGGTTCCATATGAATTTTACAACTATTTGCTCTAGTTCATTGAAGAATGCTGCTGGTATTGTGATAGGGATTGCATTGAATCTGTAGATTGTTTTAGGCAGGATAGCCATTTTGACAATATTAATTGTTGCTAGCTAAGAGCATGGGATGTGTTTCCATTTATTGGTATCTTCTTAAATTTCTCTCATGAGTGTCTTGTATTTTTCAGAGTATAAGTCTTTCACTTCCTTGGTTAGGTTTATTCCTAGGTATTTTATTTTTTGGATGAAATTGGGAATGGAATTGTTTTCCTGATTTCTTTTTCTGCTAGTTCACCGTTAGTGTATAGAAATGCAACAGATTTCTGTGTACTAATTTTGTATCCCACAACTTTACTGAATTCAGATATTACATCTAGTAGTTTTGGAGTGGATTCTTTAGGGTTTTTTATGTTCAATATCATGTCATCTGCAGACAGGGACAGTTTGACTTCTTCCTTACCAATCTGGATGCCTTTTATTTTTGTGTTGTCTGGTTGTCGTGGCTAGGGCCTTCAGAACTATGTTGAATAAAAGTGGGGAGAGTTGACATCCTTGTCTTGTTCCCGATCTTAAAGGAAAAGCTTTCAGCTTCTCACTGTTAAGTATAATGTTGGCTGTGGGTTTGTCATATATGGCCTTATTATGTTGAGGTACTTGCCCTCTATACCCATTTTGTTGAGAGTTTTTATCATGAATGGATGTTGAATTTTATTGAATGCTTTTTCAGCATCTATGGAGATGATCACATGGTTTTTGTCCTTCTTTTTGTTGATGTTGTAGATTATTTTGATGGATTTTTAAATGTTGTACCATCCTTGCATCCCTGGGATGAATCCCACTTGATCATGATAGATGATATTTTTGATGTATTTTTGAATTCGGTTTGATAATATTTTGTTGAGTATTATTGCATCTATGTTCATCAGGGATATTGGTCTGTAATTTTCTTTTTTTTGTGGTGTCTATGCCTGGTTTTGGTATCAGAGTGATGCTGGCCTTATAGAATTAGTTTGGGCATTTTCCCTCCTCTTCTACTTTTTGGAAAACTTAATGGAGGATGGGTATTAGTCTTCACTAAATGTTTGATAAAGTTCAGCAGTTAAACCATCTGGAACAGGCTTTATCTTCTTAGGTAGTCTTTTGATTACCAATTCAATTTCTTTGCTCATAATTGGTCTATTCAGATTTTTTGTTTCTGCCTTGGTCAGCCTTGGAAGGTTGAATTTTTCTAGAAAGTTGTCCATTTCTTCTAGGTTATGCAGTTTGTTAGCATATAATTTTTCATAGTATTCTCTAATAATTCTTTGTATTTCTGTAGTGTCCATAGGGATTTTTCCTTTCTCATTTCTGATTCTGTTTATGTGTGTAGACTCTATTTTTCTTGATAAGTCTGGCTAGGGGGTCATCTATTTTGTTTATTTTCTCAAAGAACCAGCTCCTGCTTTCATTGATACTTTCTATTGTTTTATTCTTCTCAATTTTATTTATTTCTGCTTTAATCTTTATTATGTCCCTCCGTCTACTGACTTTGGGCCTCATTTGTTCTTTCTTTTCCAGTTTCATTAATTGTGAGGTTAGACTGTTCACTTGGGATTGTTCTTTCCTGAGGTAGGCATGTATTAAAATGTATTTCCCCCTTAGCACGGCCTTCGCTGCATCCCACAGATTTTGCAGTGTTGAATTATTGTTGTCATTTGTCTCCATTTATTGCTTGATCTCTGTTTTTTTATTTGGTCATTGATCCATTGATTATTTAGGAGCATGTTATTAAGCGTCCATGTGTTCGTGGACTTTTTCATTTTCTTTGTGTAATTTATTTCTAGTTTCATACCTTTGTGATCTGAGAAGTGGGTTATTACAATTTCAATCTTTTTGAATTTACTGAGGTTCTTTCTGTGGCCTAGTATATGATCTATTCTTGAAAATGTTCCATGTGCACTTGAGAAGAATGTGTATCCTGTTGCATTTGTATGGAGTGTTCTGTAGATGTCCATTAGGTTCATCTGTTCTAATACATTGTTCTGTGCCTCTGTCTCTTTATTTACTTTCTGCCTGGTTGATCTGTCCTTTGGAGTGAGTGATGTGTTGAAGTCTCCCAAAATGAATGCATTGCATTCTATTTCCCCCTTTAATTCTGTTAGTATTTGTTTCACATATGTAGGTGATCCTGTGTTGGGTGCATAGATATTTATAATAGTTATATCCTCTTGTTGGACTGACCCCTTTATCGTTATGTAATGTCCTTCTTTGTCTCTTGTGACTTTCTTTGTTTTGAAGTCTATTTTGTCTGATACAAGTACTGCAACTCCTGCTTTTTTCTCCCTATTAGTTGCATGAAGTATCTTTTTCCATCCCTTTACTTTCAGTCTGTGTATGTCTTTGGATTTGAAGTGAGTCTCTTATAGGTAGCATATAGGTGGGTCTTGTTTTTTAATCCATTCGGTGACTCCTAGTCTTTTGATTGGTGCATTCAGACCATTTACATTTAAGGTGATTATTGATAGGTATGTACTTATTGCCATTGCAGGCTTTAGATTTGTGGCTACCAAAGGTTCAAGGGTAATTTCCTTACTGACATTCTAATCTAACTCACTTCATGTGGTATCACAAACACAACCTAATGATTCTATTTTTTTTCCACCTTTTTCATCCTCCTCCATTCTTTGTATGTTATGAATCGTATTCTGTACTCTTTGTCTATCCCTTGGGTGACATCTATTTAGTCTTAGGAATACTTCCATCTATAGGAGTTCCTACAAAATGCACCATAGAGGTGGTTTGTGGGAGGTAAATTCTCTCAGCTTTTGCTTATCTGAAAATTGTTCAATCCCTAACTTTTCTGGGTAGAGTATTCTTGGTTCAAGGCCCTTCTGCTTAATTGCATTAAATATATCATGCCACTCCCTTCTGGCCTGTAAGATTTCTGTTGAGAAATCTCATGATAGCCTGATGGGTTTTCCTTGGTATGTGGTCTTTTTTCTCTCTGCAGCTGCTTTTAAAAGTCTGTCTTTATCCTTGATGTTTGCCATTTTAATTATTGAATATCTTGATGTTGTCTTCCTTGGGTCCCTATGTTGGGCATTCTGTGCATCTCAATGGCTTGAGAGACTATCTCCTTCCCCAGTTGGGGAAGTTTTCAGCAATTACCTCCTCAATGACACTTTCTATCCCTTTTTCTCTCTCTTCTTTTCCTGGTACCCCTATTATGCGAGTATTGTTCCGTTTGGATTGGTCACACAGTTCTCTCAATATTCTTTCATTCTTAGAGATCCTTTTTTCTCTCTGTGCCTCAGCTTCTTTGTATTCCTCTTCTCTAATTTCTATTCCATTTACCATCTTTCTACTATATCTAATCTGCTTTTAAGTCCCTCCATTGTATATTTCATTTCAGACATGGAATTTCTTAATGATTGAATCTCCATCTGAAATTCGTTCCTGAGTTCTTGAACATTTTTTTATACCTCCATAAGCATGTTTATGATTTTTATTTTGAACTCTCTTTCAGGAAGATTGGTGAGTTCAGTTTCATTTGGCCCTTTTTCTGGGTTTTATGAGTTTTGGTCTGAATCATGTTCTTTTGACGTTTCATATTTGTGTGTGGTGCCTTCTATTGCCCAGAAGCTCCAGTGTCTGGAGCTGCTCAGCCCCTAGAGTGAGGTTGGGGATCATAGGTGAGCGGAGCTGGTGCCTGGGTGGGGGAAAGATCTGTTTCCTGATTCCTGTCTACCCTGCCTGTCTCCAGTGTCAGAGCCAGTGGGCCAAGTACACAGGTGTAAGCCTCTGTGCTTGGCATCTCTAGCTGTTGTAGGTGAAACCTCCATCTGGCTGGCCTGAAGCCAGGGCAGTGACTGCCTGTTTGCGAGCCGGTGCTGTCAGGGCAGGAGGAAGGCGCACCAGCTTGTGTATCACAGTTGGGGCCTCGGAGCTGAGTAGCCAGCCAGGGGGATGCAGCGCCTGAAGCTCCCCAAAGTTCCCAATCTGCTGGGCAGAACACGCCCAGACAACCTTGTCCCCCTATCCATTTTCCCACACAGCAAGCTCCGTGCAAATCCCACTCCTTCAGCAGCCCTCTCACCGCTAGGAAGCCTGTCGGACTGCCCGCCTTTCCCCTGTCCTAGAGCAGCCAGGTGTGGATGCCCTCCTCCACAAATGGCTGGAATCTGTCTCTCAAGCACTCTGCCTGTCCCAGCTCCCCATCCTCCAGAGCACCACACAGTGGATATTTCTGCTCACAAAGCAGATCTCCAGGGCTAGGTGTTCAGCAGTCTCAGGCTTCCACACCCTCCCCCGCTCCGTTTCCCTTCCTCCTGCCAGTGAGCTGGGGTGGGGAGAAGGGCTCGGGTCCCGCCGGATCAAGGCTTTCATACATTACTCTGTTTCGTGAGGTCTGTATGCAATCTTGCGCAGCCTTCTTTCCTGTTGCTGTTCAGGGTTAGTTGTACTAACTATATTTTCACACTATCTGTGGTTTGGGAGGAGTTCTCTGTCTCACCTCTACCGCCACCATCTTGAATCTTGTCTACTTCCCTGGTGCTTTCTTTTATGAAGTACTTTTAATTACTATCTTGCAGGCAAGCTGCTGGCTGTTCCACCCTGCCCCAGCCACAGGCTGTCCATGGGCCTAGGCACGGCATCCCCAGATAGGGTCCCCTTGGCCTTCACTTGTTTTCTTATTGTTAAAAATAAAACTGGATAATTACCAAGAGTTAGATTAGGTGACCTTTCAGGTTCTTTCAACTATAAAATCCCAAATAGATATACTGAATCTTCTTATATGTTATTTATATATTTATGCAATATATTTATATATATGAAAAATTATATATTTTTATATTTATATTATTTAAATTATACTATTACTTGGCAAAATCATGTGGTTTACTTTCATTGTCAAGTTGTTCACTTGCAGGAGAACTGTGACTTTGTGAGCTAGAATAGCTACGTTTGATGTTGAAGGCATACAGCCTTGAATGTAAACATCAGTGTTTAAACCACTGATGTTCCACTGCGCAGCTGTCACTCCTTTCCTGGCTTCTGAGTGTATTATGCTGCTTACAGAAACAGTGTTCAGCAGCAACAGCAAAGAATGTATTAGAAACCACATAAATCAGCACGTGTGTATCAATTTCCAATGTGATTTTAGAGCATTGCTGTGAAATTCTACACAATATCTCATATAGGTATCTGTGGAAGTCAACATTCATATAATGAATAATTCAGGAATGCTAAAAATTATTATGCACTTAGACAAATAACCAGTAAAATTCCAGACACCAGAGAAAGCAGTAGCAATCAGAGTTGCTTATGACATCATCTCCTTCGCAGAGCTACTCACTGCTTCTCGGTTCATTGAATAAACTCTTTGGGGTTTAGCTTCATTAGCATACGTTGTCATAAGAGCACTTATCTCAACCTAAATTGGAAAAATGGAAATGCTCAAATTAAACCCATATTTAACATATGAAACTTCCAGACAACACTTTGACAGTGAATATAATTCAAATATATTGTATTATTTTATGTTTAGTAGAGCTTTCAGCTATCTGTTCCAAACACTTGAAAATGAATCATTTGATTTTTGCCCCTGCAGTTTAAAGGATGCCGTGAAGAGTATGCCTTATGTTTTCTAAATTACTCAGCAAAATGCAACTTCATTTATTGGTCAAGAGGCTCAAAAGAATACTCCTTTCACAAAGCTTTATTTTATAGAAAAAGAAAAAAGAAATGACATCTTTTAATGGTTATTTTTCAAGTATAATTTTAATTTTTCACAAGATAAATCATCCTTTAAAACACATCTACCTATTTTGAAAAGCACAATGTTATTTCAACAGTGTGTCATTCCGACTCCATGAGGCTCAGCCCTCCTTCACTAGGTTAAGTGCTGGGCATGTATCACCTGCTGTCTAGGGTTGCCTCCCAGGAGCATGAGCTCTGATACTGTAGCAACCTTCTTCATATTCGCCTTCCTTCCCTCTTACTGTTTCCCTACTTCTGATCCAGTCTGCATCATTCTCTTTGGCAGAGTCGGCAGGAGACTCCTTTGATTCCAGGTGTAGTGTTAGTCACTAAAAAAACTAGTTTCAAAGGGAAACTGCTTATCTCCATGAGGCTAAGACAGACACCCTGAGCAAAATTTTTTCTTAGATCAGTAAACCTGTGTGCAGTCCAGCATCTTCAGGTCCCTATGTTAAAATAATTATGATTCTAAGACAACATTTGAAAGCTATGTAGTTTAAATAATCTCTCTATTGTTCTACACATGTTGTCTTTCCACATACAATTGCCATGATCCAAAACTACATGTCTAGGGAATCAATTTTCTAGTAGCATGATGCTGTTATCTAATTAGAGAGTCTTTGTGATCCCTATTCTGTAATAAAGATGCAGCGAATGGTATTAATTTGTCTCTGCAAGCCTGAAAAGACTCCCTCTATCATTCCATTTTTATATTTAACAATTTATTGTAATGTTTACCAAAACTAATGTTAGTACACAGATTATTAGATAAAAAATAACACTTTCATTTCATATGTTAAAAGATAATATTAAGTCATAAGATATTAGACAATGAATCATTAATAAGTGTCTAAATTAAGAAAGAATAATAAGAATGTTCATGGATGATGATTCTATTCATGCTTTTGTTATTGATGTAAGCCATTTGTTTTCATTAAAATGCACCAATTTGATCACGGTCACTAGGAGATCTAAAAATGGAAATGTATCTGACCTATGTCGCTGTTTTAGAATTTCACAGCCTTGAATTTCACAGAAGAAACCTTCTTTAGCCACTACTTCCAAAGCCTGACCTCTGTAATGAACATATAAGTTATACTTTCACCAAGATTTATTTTTAAAAATAGACAGTAGATTGAACCCTGATTAGTAAATTCACTAATTGTTTTACCCTGGTGCAGCTATTAGTCAGGATTAAATATTTAGCAGCTGCATCTTTTTAAGACTCTTTCCTAATGCTTCTATAGGGACACCAGTGACATCATGAATTGCTTTTGGTAAGGAAGGGACTCATTGAGTCACCTGGGGGTTCTATCATATGACAATGGGATGTGGAAATGGTTGGGAAAAAACATTAGCTCTTTCATAGAGGGAAGGGTCTGGACGAGAGCGTTTGCTCTAAGGGAAAGTACTGCAGCAAGTTTAAAAGGAGCTAGCTATTGGAGGACCAGTATATTAGTAAAAAATTTCGGTATGATACCCTGAAAAAAATGGCTTTTATATTATACAATATAATTATAAATTATATAAATATGTAATTATATTGATATAATTATATTTATAAATACATACATTTACAAATATGTTATAATATATTTGTAAATATATATAAAAATTTTTTAGCAATTTTAAATGCAAATTTTTATTTACCTCTAACTGCAAAGAACACCAATTCAATACTGTGCAGTAAAACACTTACATAAATCCAGTATTAAACAATAGCTTATGGGATAAACCTAAGGCAGAGCACCATGTGCCTTTGAAATATATATTTGTAAAATATAAGTTTGTAAAAATATATATAATTATAAAATTACATTTATATTATAAAATATAAAAGCCTTACTAGCTATTTTAAAATACTAATTGTGATCAAATAAAAGTTCAATATAGATTAAACTGTCTCATGTAGTTACTATGATGGCAAGATTATAGAACATTGCAGATGACATGCTTTCATATGAAGCATACTTTTGGAAAACGAGCACCTCAAAAGTATATTATGTTTATTAATGCTTTTAAAAGAACTGGGTAAAAAAATGTCAAGTTCATATTGATACCACAATACTGTAGAGTCACTCAAAATACCTGATGTCTGATTTTTTGCAAGCTCTTTTCTGACAGCAATACCAAGATTTACCATGGTCTTTGCCTATTTTGTTTTTAGAAAAATGTTGTTTAGGCTTTCCTTGCTACTCAAAAAGAAAAAAA